>JAHRHZ010000144.1:37290381-37421382 GCA_024137785.1 Ginglymostoma cirratum
TGCTCCTCCGATGCTGCTTGGCCTGCTGTGTTCATCCTGCTCTACACCTTGTTATTCCCAAAACTAATTAGATTTCTGCCTTCTGCAGGAGCCTCGTTAATACTTTGATTTTAATATGTTAAACTTTAAAGGGACCTCGAAATGATCACAGTAGCCATGAATGAAATGATTTACTCCTGGATTTATTTTGTGTTACATGTTCAACAAATGTGGAATTTGAAACAAATTTTGAAAGTAATGTCATCTAGATAAGGAAGAAGAGGCAGTCCAGAATAGATCTTTTGGGGATCCAGAGATAGCAGTTCTATGATGTATAGTATGTCCATTACTTGAGGTGCTTTGGCTGTAACTTAATAGTTACATTGGATACATAAATTATGGACAATTTTCTTTTGCATGAGTAGTAACAGAATTGAGAGTCATAATTCAAGTCAAGTTGCAGTAATATACAAATGTCAGCATGCAGCCCAAGGGGTAAAGACTTGCTCAGTGAATATTATTTTAAGCTGCATTCAGTGCAAAGTTTCCTTTAAGCTTTGCATAAAGAAACATATCCAAGTGAAAGATGCTATCCCAAGGACATTCATTATAAAATGTGTAAATTTTTTTAAGATTGTATGAGTAGCAAAGAATTTTAGTTGTAAACATGTATAAAGTAATGGTGGATTCTCATTCCTTGATTAACCTGAAAAGTTTTCTGAAAGTTCCACTGCATTATTTCCAAATGCATGGCATGAAAGAACCGTCACTAATCTTGGCACAAACCTCTGTCTAGTACAGAACTCTAAACTGACTTTTTTGGGAGTTTCTGCAGAGCACCAAAGACAGTTCCCTCAGTTGGATCTCTTCTGCTGGGAAAATCTCAATGTGCTAGAAACCTAGGTGGTTCCATGGTCAACTGCACTCTTTGTAATCTTGCTTCCAGCTTTTCAACAAAATGAAAGGCTGCTTCTTAAAGCTGGAGAAACAAAATTTGTGCATTACATCATCAGTAGAGACAGACAAGGTGCAGTTACTCCCAAAGGGGCTCATTACCGACAGCCTTACTTTAGTTGCCAAGCCCTCTTTACATTTCAAGCAAAGCTCTTCTCTAATGCTTTGATGTTGAGGATTATTTACATCAATCTTTAGCTCAGTGATCAACATCAAGACTTTGCAGTGTTGTCAAACCAGTATTTTGATATTAGAGCAACGTTGAGAAATGTAACCAGTGTAATAAGATTGTTTTTTCAAGGTGGTTTACCATCTGAATTTGGATTAACCATTTATTCTGCAAACATTCTGTGTACCAAAATTCTTAATTCGTGGATCGAATCATTGAAGTTGTGGAAAGGCTTACAACACTGTAAGTGAATTCCGGTTACAGCAATAGTCATACTGAGTGATTACACATGTCTGTAGGGCTGCAAGTACAGTTCTATCAATTATAACTTCTCTTGCATCCAGAATCATTAGTCACATTCTTGAATTGGGTATAAAAATTTCCTGTACTGCATAATGCATAAACGAGTGTTCAACTGGGCTGTTGTGTGACGAGAAGACATTGTACCCTAATTATGTCACCTGACTGAGTTTGTCAAACGTCACAACTTTAAACAGACTAAGTTATTATAGCTGCTTGAAGTTCACATTTTACAAACAATCTACTCACTTGTATTGCAAATTCAAAATAAAGTAACTGAGACACCCCTGATTGAGGACAGATGATCACAAAAATTGAAAATTAATCGTGCTAACTCTCAATGTGGTGCGATTCTTAATCAGAAGAATTTACTTTCCTTTTCTTAAATAATACCCAGGCTCTGGTGAAGGTCAATCCAAAACTGAAGCCAATGCTACATGGGATTAAAAGAAACAGGTGCAAGTGGGAGGAGATGCATCGAAAAAGACAAGGGAGCAAAGACAACGGCAGCTGCAGTATATCCACGCAGGACATCAGTTAAAACCCGAGGCATCGGCTTGTGAGGATCAGCTTGACTTGGCCACAATTCAACTGGATCAAAAATGCTTCAGTTGTGCTTTGCAAGGGTGATTGGCACAGGTGAAGTCCCCACTGAGTTGCTGCAGGATGCAGCATCCCTTCGCTCCCAATTGAGAGAGAGAAAACAACAATTAAGTAATGCAATGCAACTATCCAGTTGAATGCTTCCATCTGAAAACAAACTGTTAGGAAGTGCAGAAAGTTTCTTCAGTGGTGCACAGGTAATGTAGCTTCATCCAGTGGTACTAGTTGCTAAGGGTTTGCTGTCTTCTGCAAAAACGTATGAACATGATAAGCAGGTTTAATGAACATCTATTATTTAAACACCAGGATAGAGGACTGGAGTTTTCTGTGCATCCTTTGTTATTTTGCATCAGCCAAATCTGCTTTAAGCCAGTTATTGCCTGCCTCTATGTTCTCGTAATGCTGGAATGTTCTTGTGGTATTGTTTTCTATTTTGCAGATACTTTTCTGAAAACAGTTTTCTATTTAATTCTTCTCAATGTGAGGATGCGTCGAAATCAGTTCTCTGTAGTGAAGAAAATGTGAATGATAGATGTACGGAGGCAAAACTCTTTTACATGCAATCTTTGGCAGGTGGAGCTGTGGTGGTTAGGAAGTATCTGTAAGAGAATGTGAGAACACAGCTTTGCTTTCTGCTAAAAGCAAGATCATTTTTACATCAGTCGTGGTTGAACAGAATGCATAAGGAAGCAAATCAAATCGGAGCTGTACAATTAGCAGGCATGGGATTCTGTCAGCATGAAAAATTCATACCAAACAACAAAGATCCTTCAGCTCCGTGTGACTTTTCTCACAGCTAGAGAGTGAGAGGGAACACTACCAGGTGTAGAAACTGAACTGGCTACTTATGCCTATAAGTCGCCACGCTTGATTTTAAGAACTCTGCATGCATTTCACATTTGCAAAATGTGGGAAAACATTTGCAAGATTGTTAAACCTATTTTTGTGAGGTGGCCATGATTGATCATTTGTTTTGGAGTTATGAACACATTGATTTCCATCATCCCTGCACTATCTATTTGTTGTTGCAAATACGTTTTTGAAGGTACTACCTTTTCACTTTTCCCAATGAGATCTGATTACCAATCAGATTCCTTCTAAGAATACTATTAATCTTCATGATTCTGAGAACAGAATGGAATTGATTATCAGCTAACATTTGTAACAATTGCTTAAACAGTGACCCTCAATGGGTTCCCAAAGTCTGCTGATTTGGTAGCACTTCCCCAAATCCCCTCTCTGGGTTTTGTGCACAAGAAATAAGGCTAAGACTTCAATGTAGTCTTGAAGCAGAGATGCCATCTAGGGTCTGATTGCCTGCTCGAGTATGTACAAAGAATCTCACTTTAAAGATGAGTCCTAGCTAATATTTGCCTGTCATTAAAATTATTTAAAATTTGATGATTATCACATTGCTGTTATAGAGATTTACTGTGCACGAACTGAATGCCACGTTTCCTACATTACCACAGTTACCACTTTACTACCTTTAAAGTACTTTGAGATGTCTGGTGATCATGAAAGGCATTATTTAAAAGCAAGCCTTTCTTTCTTCCTGTAGCAGTTCAAAACATAAACCCACTCTTTAAAGAACCCACCCACAACTAGACACCTTACCTAGTCCAGCATCTGAACTTAATGTGCATCTACATTTATAATCCCGTTCTACATAACCCTCATTCTGCCGTCAGAAAGCTTTAATATTTGAATTATTATTTTAATGTCATCTGATGTGATTTTAATTCTGTTTCTTACCTCGTTTATTTGTTTGGATTAACTCCTGATAATATGTAACACTGGACAAATAAGAAGCCAGCTGTGAAAAATACAAAAATCATCAAAACCTGAAATATCCCATCCCCAGATCTTTAACCTGGTTTTCTAATCAACCTGTTCAGAGATGTTATTACACGCCTCCGGAGCAAGTGGGACTTGAACCCCCGTCTCTTGGTCCGGGGGTAGGGACACTACCACAGAATACATGATACAGATCTTTAAATCCCCAAGAATCAACAAGTATATAATGGTACAAATTAGGACGTTTGCTGGACTCTGTATTGTCAGTGATCAAATGATTAATGTTAAATTCCCCAATTTTCTTTTGTTAAAGATAATAAAAGATGATATTAAAACCGAAACTGAAAAGAAGTGCCTCTTTTATTAATTAAATGTGTTACATATGTTTGTAAATTAATTTCCATTTTATTGTATCTTCTACCTTTTATGGCGCAATCTTAATGGACAAAAGTCTTTGGTTTGTAGATTTTCAAATAATGATTCTGGTGCAGTAGTACCTCAGTTGCAAGGCTGTGCACATAGCCAGGAAAACAAGCCCAAGCACAGTAATAGATTTGAAGAATTCATCATCTAAAATTAGGAATTCCTTGTTAACTTTGCGGTTTATTTGTGTCTACTGTTTCCAGCAGGAAAGCTGGAAAAACTGTTTCAATACTGACTCCTACTGGAAGGGAAAAGTATCACAAAGGGGAGCAGCCACACTTGGCACAATTCTTCAGTGTGTGGAACATAAAAAATTTGATCCTTTGGCTATTCCCTTTCAAGCTATTGCACCTTCATCTTTCTGTCTGAGGAAAATGTCCACATTAGAATTATTGAAACATGGCATAAATATTTCCCTATTTAAGAATGCACTGTTGCAGGAAGGAATCAATCCTCTTTTTCCCCGAGAAAATGCTTTCCCTATAATATTTTCCTCAGTATTTTCTTTTCTGCATATTCTGCATTTACTTAAGGCTCTTTTCTTTACTCAATGTCTGTTCATGAGATCGTTAAATAAATGGCTAACACATTTTCATGTTCATTAAATTGAATATTCAACAGGCTTGATTGGGTTTGAGTTAAAAGGACAGGGTGGATAAGCTGGGACTTTTTTACTGGACCTAGGAGGTTGAGGAGTGACCTTTTCAAAGTTTATAAAATCATGAGGGGCATTGAAAAGATGAATAGCAAAGGTGTTTTCCCTAGGGTCAGGAAGTTCAAAACTAGACGGCATAATTTTAAGCTGAGAGGTAAAAGATTTAAATGGGAGCTGAAGGGCAATGTTTCACACACAGGGTGCTTTGTATGTGGAAAGAGCTGCCAGAGGAAGTGGTAGATGCAGGTTAACTTACAACATATTAAAAACATTTGGACAGGTACATGAATAGGAAAGGTTTGGATGGATATGGGCCAAACACAGGCAAATGGGACTAATTTAAGTTGGGAAACCTGGTCGGCCCATTGATGAGTTGTCCCAAAAGGTCTGTTTTGGTGCTTTATGACTCTGATGTGGTGTATATGGACTTCCATAGAACCATAGAAATGATACAACGCAGGATGGGACCATTCAGCCCATCTTGCCAATGCCAACCCAAAGACACGCAGAATCCCTTTCTAAGCCCTTCGTCCTGCACACAGCCCACAGCCTTTTAGCTTACACCACTTTGAGTGCAGATCCAGGTACTTTTTAAAAGAATTTACTGTCTCTGCCTCCACCATCAATTCAGGCAGCAAATTCCAGACATCTACCACCCACTGCTTAAAACAATTTTTCTTCACGCCCCCTCTAATCCTTCTGCCACTGCACTACCCTCATTGATCTTGCTTGTCACTTCCTCAAAGAATCCAATTAAATTTTTAAGGCATGACCTTAACAAAACCATGCTGAGTATCCCTGACTAGCCGATGTCTTTCTAAGTAAGAGTTTATCCGATCTCACAGGATTGATTCTAACAATTTGCACACCACCGAAGTATAACTAAATCGCCTACAATTGCTTGGCATTTCTTTTGTACCTATTTTAAAAAATAGAACCATGTTTGCATCCCTCCAGCACCTTACCTGTGTCTAGTGAAGTTTGGAAAATAATCCTCAGAGCATCTACTATTTCCTCCCTCACCTCCTCCAATATCCTATGGAGCAATCCATCTGACCCTGGTGACTTTTGAGAATTCCAACTTCTCCAACACTTCCTGTCTTGTTATGACTATTTTGTCCAATACTTCCCACAGCTTCTCTTGGATTACTATATCCACATAATCCCTTTCCTTTGTGAATACAGAGACAAAAAAAACATTTAAAATTCTTCCCATAACCTTTGCATCTTCACACTAGTTCCATTCTTCATCTCTGATAAATCTCACTTTTTTAACTATCCTTTCTATCCTTTTGCTCTTGATACATTGATTAAAATATCTTCCAAAAGGCATTTGACAAAAGGTTATATTACAGGCTTGTCAAAAACATTGAAGCTCGTGGAAATAAAATAGCAGTATGATTGCAAAGTAGTCTAATTGGAAGGAAAAAGGGAGTAGCAGGAAGTGGTTATTTTTCATACTGGAGGGAGGTATACAATTGCACTCTGAATGGGTGGTTACTAGCATCACTCCTTTTGAAATAGATATTATCGCTTTGGACTTAGGTATGCAGCGCAATATTCTGAAACTTACACAAGACACAAACTTGAAATTGCAACAATCATACCAGTAAAGTAGGCGAATGCGTGGCACTTGAAATTTAACGGAAAGAAGTGTGATGTAATACATATTTGTAGGAAATGCAGTAAAGTCACCGTTGTCTTACCTGCTCTCTTATTTGACCCGAGATGACTGGTGATGGTTTAACCTGAGGGTCACCACACCTCAGGTGAGGGAGAAGCTTAGAGGGAAAGTCCTTCATAGTAACCTCAGCCAGTGCAGGAATTGAATGCACCCTGTTAGCATCACTGCATTGCAAACTAGCCATCAAGCCAATCGAGCTAACCAACCCCCTAAATAATTGAATAACTATAAAATAATGAATACAATTCTAAAATTGGTGACGGGACAGTAAGAACTGGGGTATGAGTGCACAAATCGTCGAAGATGGCATGGAAAGTTGAGAAAATCATGAGAAAGGCATACAGGACCTTGGACGTTATCAACAGAGAGATAAAGCACAGACGTTATGGGGTCTGGTCTGTCTGCACTTGGGAAATGAATGACTGGCAAAATGCATCCCTGTGACTTTACAGAGAATTTCTGTCCTTTCACACAGGGGTCTGGTTAGCAGTGCATGCTTTAAGCTGCGAGGACTGTGGGAGCAGAAGCAGGCTTAGAGTCTCCAATATTTCCAACCAGCTTCCAACATCATTTAAAATTTCCCCAAACTTTCCATCCTAAAATTCCTCATGCTACCCCTCAGTCCTTCATGCCTCATACTCTCCTCATGAACTAAAGGATGGCATCAGAGGACATTTTTTGTTATATTTACTTAATAATTTAGAGTACTTCCTCTTTTGGAAAATTACTGTAATGTTTGTGAATCATTATACAGTGCTGGTTGGTGTACGGTCTGCCTACCTTTACAGACTGATGTCTAAGATAAATCACAGCATTAAAATACATGTGCATTGCAATACCGCAACCAATATTGACAACTGAAGATGTGAAAGGGTCGCAATTCCTCAGCAAGCTTTCCACTTTCATGAACTATCAACTCGAGTGTTTTATCCAATTCAGAACTGTATACATTAGGGAAGCTGTGAATGCCTTAGAGAGAGTGCAGCAAAGATTGACGAGAATGGTTCCAAGGACTTTAGTTAATGAGAGAATATGAAAAGCTGCAGTTGTAGAGCAGAGGTAGTTGACAAGAGATTTGCTAGAGGCATGCAAAATTATGTATGATAAAGACTGAATAAATAGAAGGAATTTTTCCATTGGCAGAAAAGTCAAAAACCAGGGGATACAGATTTATACTGAGCGACAGAAAACCAAAGCACAAGGTAAGGGGAAACTTCTTTATGTAGCAAATGGTTGTGATCTGAAATGCAGCTTAAAAAGGTGGTGGAGGCAAATTCAGTGAAAGCTTTCAGAAGTGGCCCTTGACAATTGCTGTACATGAAGGAATTAGAGTGTGGGGGGAGTGGGGGAGAGCTGCTGGCAATTGTGAAACTAGTTATATGCTATTTAAGAGGTCTAGCGTAGGCTCAGTGGACCAAATGGCCTCTTTCTGCGCGTTAACCAATTTATGATTCCAAGCTCAAACACATAGTTATGTGTAAGCACACAGAATCCATAATAGTGATGTTTTTCGACACAACTGTACAAATTGTATGTCAAGATTACTGTCTGTAGATATGTAAATCATATAACTAATGTTAATGAAATGTTTCAAGACAGGCTTATCATATCTTCATTTTGATAAGTAACTCTTAAAGGGACTAGCCCTTAAGTTGGTATTGGTTTGTTTTGCCTTAAAGTTCACTATTAATGACACCAGTCTCAAGATTAAGGACAGGAATTGCAACCTTTGGCACTCTATTGTTTTTGAGAGATGAATGCTGGTTCAGTCTCTTTGAATTATTCCCTTGCCTTTAGTTGGTGAGATTCCACCCAGAGCACTACCCACTTCTGCTTCAGGTGCTAAAATGTCCTGGGATACAGTTTCACAGAGAACAGCAACCATCTGGGTAATTCACCTGACTGGCAGTTTCTTTCCCATGTCTGGGTTTAGCTGAACTTCAGCTCCAGACCTCAATATCCATAAGACTTCCTTTCTTACCACTTTCCAGCAGAACAACAAGAACAAAGAACAAAGAAAATTACAGCACAGGAACAGGCCCTTCGGCCCTCTAAGCCTGCGCCGATCCAGTTCCCCTATCTAAACCTTTCACCTATTTTCCAAGGATCTGTATCCCTCTGCTCCCTGCCCATTCATGTATCTGTCTAGATATATCTTAAATGATGCTATCGTGCCTGCCTCTACCACCTCTGATGGCAACGCATTCCAGGCACCCACCACCCTGTGCGTAAAGAACTTTCCACGCATATCTCCCTTAAACTTGTCCCCTCTCACCTTGAAATCGTGACCCCTAGTAATTGAGTCCCCCCCACTCTGGGAACAGGTTCTGTTCTGGTTGACTTTTCTTTACCTCCCCTCCTAAGACAATTGGTGGTGGTTTAAACTGAGGGTTAGCATGCATCAGGTGAGGGGAGAGGCTAAGAAGGAGAATCCTTCAGCTGGTACAGTCCTGAAGAAGGGTACTACCCAAGACGTTGACTGTTCCTTTTTCCCAGATGCTGTCTGGCCTACTGTGTTCTTCCAGCCTCCTGCTTGTCTGTCTCAGTACAGGAATGGAACCTATGCTGTTGGTACCTACTCTACATCACAAACCAACTGTCCAGCCAACTGAGCTAACCAATCACCTTGAACAAACAAAATAAATCTTGGCAATTGGCATAATGCCCACAAAAAGCAAATTACCATTCAAAGGGTTTTGGTGCACACAAAGTTCTCTGATTTAGGACATTAATATAGAGCAAAGTCCAGTCGTAAATGCCAAGTAGGTCACAAATGAATTGTTAATTGCTTTCATTTCTCAAAAATGCAAATCTCTCTGGGAAATCCTATCTTTATTCTGTGCATTTGTAAGCGAGCTCTAATACTATAAATGATTGTATCAAATGATGTATCAATGATCCTCTCCCTAGAATACCTAGGGTTAAAATATGGAAAATATCTTGTTGGTCCAATACATCCAATGGAGCACAAGATTTCACTGGAGGATTTATTATCTAAAGTTGTTTGTTGCTATCAATTTTTCAAAATCAATAAATGCTTCTCAATAATCATTGTAGGAAATCCATCGTTGTATTACAACTCCTATCTGATTTCTAATTTCATTCATCCATATTGTTGAGTAACCAGCCATGATGCCAGTGTTCATGTGATAAATGTTACCTTCATCCCAAAGAGGGCAACCAGCTCACTTGCCCTTTGCCCTCACACAGGAGAGGATACCCTCCCAATAACCTGCACCCCTTTACTTTAACCTCGACATTTCGTAGCTTCCATTCGTTTTACCTCCCTCACCTGCCAACCTGCCCTCCACTGCCAAAAACCAGACGGTCAGGATCAAAGCTGTAACGGTGAGTATGGTAAATGATCATAGAGTCATACAGCACGGAAACAGACCCTTCGGTCCAACCAGTCCTTGTCGACTATAATCTCAAGTCAAACAAGTCCCACCTGCCCACATTTGGCCCATATCCCTTCAAACGTTTCTTATTCACGTATTTATCCAAATGTCTTTTAAACACTGTAACTGTACCCGCATCCACCACTTCCTCCGGAAGTTCAATCCACACATGTACCACTGTGTGTAAAAAAATTACCCCTCATGTTTTTAAAATCTTTCTCCTCTCACCTTAAAAATATGTCCCCTAGTCTCGAAACCCCCATCCTAGTGAAAAGACACCTGCCGTTCACCTTATCTATGCGCCACATGGTTTTATAAACCTCTGGAAAGTCACCCAACCTCCTATGGTCCAGTGGGAAAATGTCCCAGCCTATCCAGCCCGAACCCTACATCGAAGATACACTCATTAGGTTTATGTAATTTTTATGAGTTCACTGGTTAGTTTAAATGCCCTGAAATTAATTAGAGTCTTGAAATGTACTTGGATCTCTAAAATTCCACCTTTCAGCTTGGTCAGCTGTCAGCAATCGCCTCAACCTCTCTACCCCTCTCAAACACTCCAACCTCTCCCCCACAGAACGTGCAGCCCTCCGCTCCCTCCGCTCCAATCCCAACCTCACCATAAAACCCGCAGACAAGGGAGGCGCAGTTGTAGTATGGCGCACTGACCTCTACATCGCTGAGGCCAGGTGCCAACTCTCCGACACCTCTTCCTACCGCCCCCTGGATCATGACCCCACTCCCGAGCACCAAACCATCATCTCCCAAACCATCCACAACCTCATCACCTCAGGTGACCTCCCACCCACCGCCTCCAACCTCATCGTTCCCCAACCCTGCACTGCCCACTTCTATCTCCTTCCCAAAATCCACAAACCTGAATGCCCTGGTTGACCCATTGTCTCCGCCTACTCCTGCCCCACTGAACTTATCTCCACCTACCTAGACTCCATTTTCACCCCCTTGGTCTAGGAACTCCCTACCTACATCCGTGACACCACCCACGCCCTCCACCTCCTCCAGAACTTCCAATTCCCCGGTCCCCAACACCTCATTTTTACTATGGACGTCCAGTCCCTACACACCTGTATTCCCCATGCAGATGGCCTAAAGGCCCTCCGCTTCTTCCTGTCCCGCAGACCTGACCAACTTCCCCCTCCCGCAGTGGTCGAGAACGCCCTCGACCGTGTCTCCCGCATTTCCCGCAACTCATCCCTCACACCCTGTCCCCGCAATAACAACCAAAAAAGAATCCCCCTCGTCCTCACGTACCGCCCCACCAACCTCCGGATCCAATGCATCATCCTCCGACACTTCCGCCATCTGCAATCCGACCCCACCACCAAAGACATTTTCCCTCCCCACCCTTGTCTGCTTTCCGGAGGGACCACTCTCTCCGTGACTCCCTTGTCCGCTCCACACTCCCCTCCAGCCCCACCACACCCGGCACTTTTCCCTGCAACCGCAGGAAGTGCTACACCTGCCCCCACACCTCCTGCCTCACCCCAATCCCAGGCCCCAAGAAGACTTTCCACATCAAGCAGATGTTCACCTGCACATCTGCCAATGTGGTATACTGCATCGGCTGTATCCGTTGTGGCCTCCTCTGCATCGGGGAAATCAAGCGGAAGCTTGGGGACCACTTTGCGGAACACCTGCGCTCAGTTCGCAACAAACAATTGCACCTCCCAGTCGCGAACCATTTCAACTCCCCCTCCCATTTCTCAGACGACATGTCCATCCTGGGCCTCCTGCAATGCCACAATGATGCCACCCGAAGGCTGCAGGAACAGCAAATCATATTCAGCCTGGGAACCCTGCAGCCCAATGGTATCAATGTGGATTTCACAAGCTTCAAAATCTCCCCTCCCCCAACCGCATCCCAAAACCAGCCCAGCTCGTCCCTGCCTCCCTAGCCTGTTCTTCCTCTCACCTATCCCCTCCTCCCACCTCAAGCCGCACCCCCATCTCCTATCCACTAACCTCATCCTGCCCCCTTGACCTGTCCGTCCTCCCTGGACTGACCTATCTCCTCCCTACCTCCCCACCTACACTCACCTTTACTGGCTCCATCCCCGCCTCTTTGACTTGTCTGTCTCCTCTTCACCTATCCTCTCCTCTATCCATTTTCTATCCGCCTCCCCCTCTCTCCCTATTTATTTCAGAATCCCCTTCCCCTCCCCCATTTCTGAAGAAGGGTCTCGGCCCAAAACATCAGCCTTCCTGCTCCTCTGATGCTGCTTGGCCTGCTGTGTTCATCCAGCTCCACACCTTGTTATCTAGCTTTCTTTCTATAAGTATGTTGTTTGCAATTTTCTACTTTATGTTATGATCTCATCTGACAATAATACTGGATATATCAGGTCTAGATGATAGGCCATAAATTTTAATTTTGCAATTTGTTTACCAAGGCGCTGGACATATTCACAAGAGGCTGTCAAAGTATTTTTAAGAAAAAAAAAGGTTAAAAGTTCATTACAGAAAAGGTAAACATAAACTATGTTATTCTGTAAGAACTATTTTGAAATGAACTACAACATTTAAAAGGCATCTGGATGGGTTCATGAATAGCAAGGGTTTAGGTGGATAAGAGCCAAATGCTGACAAATGGGACTAGGTCAGATTGGGATGTCTGGTTGGCACAGATGAGTTGGACCAAGCGATTTGTTTCCATACTGTATGATTCCATGACCCTATACCTTATTACGTTAATCATAAAGATTTAAAACACACAATATAGAAGTACAATTCAAACTTAAAGCCTCCTTCTTCCATTTGAGAACCCAAGTTTCCAACCAGTAATAATAGACCACTAACTTCACAACAAATGGAACTTAAGAGTTACTGAATCTTGAGTTTAGAAATCAATTCAACACTGTCCAGTTCACACCAAACACTTTCCAGCTGGTTTTGAGGGAACCGTGAAATTGTAAGCTTTGGGCGAATGGGATTTCAACTTCAGATTAAAGAAACAAATGCAGCTTGTGGGGAAAAGAGCAATCAATCAAAAAAGCTTTGGTTAGTGTGTCAATTTAGAGTTAAATTCAACATAACAACATTGCAGTATGTTTTGGGTTGCAGCAGGCCTTATTTACATTGTTTGCTCGGTTGGAAACAAATGGAATGAGAATCCAATTTATCACCAGTAAAATGAGGGACGGAGGTAGAGAACATACTTCATGATTAGTTATAGGAAACGTTGAATGCTTTCCCACAATTTGTTGTTAACACAATAGATATATCATGATTTAAAACAGAATAAGTTCAGTATTTAAAGAGAGAGACTAACAACACACAAGGGCAAGGAGATGCGTTTGAAGCAGTTTCCAACGAGTTGGAAAAGCTCAAATCTTTAGGAGTTCTATTTGTTGTTTACAACCAAATATATGTGACAAGTGCCAACACCTAGCCAACTGAATTGGGGGAAGGAGTTAAGAAGAGAAAATCACAGGCATTCCTGTCTCTTACATATTTTATACAAATTAAAGATTCTCTCTATACTCCATGAAGGCAGTTTCCTGGCATTTATATTCTTACTTTGCACCTGGTATGAGTGTTTGTTTAGTGATTAATCCACAAAAATTCTCACATTCTTGACAAATTTAAGGTTGAAAATTAGTTTATGCTTAACATAATAAAGTAAAAGAACTCTCCTTGTGATGAAATGATGAAGTAGTGGCAATTTGCCAAGATCACAGTGTATTCAACTTTTTTTGTAAAATTATGACGTAGAATCTACGGCACCAAGACAAGTAATTTGGGTCAACTGGTCTTTGTTCATATCAGTACAAGACGTTCTTGCCACTAAACATGTCTTCCCAGCCTGACTCTCGTACCCCTTTACCTAGAATTAGTGAAGTGCTTGCGAAAGCTTTACAATACAATAAAATTCTACTGTGCTAAATTAAATTCTACGAGGTACTAAAGCTGCTACTAAATAGAAATTGCTGATTAAAGCAACAAGATTAATCCCAAGAGTAAAAATGAGCTAAGAGGGAATATTAGAGAAATTTAAGCTGCCTAATCTTGAGCCAATAAAATGCAGTTGATGGTATCTGGCTGAAGCATATGAACCATGGAATGAACGTGAACAATTCAGAATGGTATAAATTGTTGCATTGCCTGTGAGGAGCTTGAGACTAATTAGCCAGGAACAATTTACGTGCGAGCGTTCCAGGGGGGTAATATTCATAGCTGCACCAGAGTGTTGGCTATTGTGCAACATGACACTGACCTAAGCAATCCGCTAGCCAAGCAGTATGGCAGGTTTAAAGACAAAGAACTCCAAGCTTTCTAAGTCTAAAGAATAATTATTTTCAAACATGTGGGAGGCAAAAGCCAATCTGAACAAGTAACATAAATAAATTAAATCTAAAATAGTACTTCATATTAGGCCAGCAAAATATGACATTGACATATATTTACATTTATAATATTATTTATAATGTAAATTGAACTGTCACTACGAAGAACTTACTGAGGAGAATGGCTGGCAGCAATGGGGCGATGCCAGAAGGATTAGGAGTCTGAGGTTGGTGATGCTGGGAGGATGGGGAGAGGGGTATCATGCCAGGAAGATGGCACCATGAGGAGCAGCATGGAAATTTACTGGAAAAATGTGTGCCAGAAGAGAGCGGAGGGGTAATGCTGAAGGATGGCAGGTTATGTGGCATCAGGAGGCTGGGGTGGGAGTTGGGGTCTGGCACAGGTAGGTTTGGTGGTTTGACACCAAGTGCTTTGGGAAGACAGCACTCAGAGGATCATGTAGGTTTACTTCAGCCAAGTCTCCAGATCAGGAACATGATTCCTAATGTAATGGATGTGAATGGGGAGGAAGGGCCTAACTTGGGAATCCCAGCTGCTGTCAACAAGACCCCAATCAGAGCTCATTAAAGACACTTCGAGCCAATTGTTCCTAAACTTAGTATCGCACAAATCTTCAGAACTATTGCTGGATTGTTGTCAGGATCCAGAGTCTTTAAAGTATCCAGTGCCTTCAGCCATTTGGTAAATGCCAGATTACAGGGATAGCATGGGGGGCTGTTTCTGGGTGGAATGCTCTTCGGAAGGTCGCTCAGTAGGAGTAATATATTGACACCTTGTCTTTTCCTCTATAATACCGACAAATCAGGACATAACTGCTTTTTCATTAGAGATTTCAGCATTGTGCGTTCCTTTTCATTTTGTGAATTGCAATTGAGAGCTACTTTCTCCTTTCTAATTTCTACTTACCATGTATAATTTCCCCTCACCAATGGCCTTGCCCAAAAATGGCAAGCAATTTCTTCCTAGGTATCTGCCCTCTAACCATACCCACTGGGATCTTGCAAAAATGTAATTTGAACAATACATTCAAGCTCTTTCCAATGACCCCTTCCACCATTCAAGAAAATATGAGGAAACAATTGCATTTTGTACTAGGCTGCTCAAAAGGTGAGTTTTATAAATATATACAAATTTGCAGTTAACAGAATTCCCCATATCCAGAAAGCCAGATGACAACACTTTATAGAATGGAGGAAATGAATAGAGGCATTTGAAAGCAGGGAGGTAGTTGTCAAGACAGAACTCACAGAACAGACTTTGCAAAGCATCATGGTTGAACAAGCAGCCTCCAATTGAAAGGGAGCAAGCCGCACATTGGCATGCAGTTGGCAATAAGGTAGGAAGAGATCTGAAAACAAGAGCCAGAACTGCAAAATAAACACATTGAATCAAAGGGAACCAATACAATTTGACGAGGAAGAGTGTGATGTAGATAAGGAAGTTTGTGTTCTTGAGGCAATGATCTGAGAAATTTGGATGACGAGGCCTAGAGAAGAGACGGTCAACATTACCCAAATAGAAAAAGAGACTTTGGTAAGCAAGTGGATACAGGGAAGAAGATGGGCTTAGGAGTCAATCAGAAGGGGTCCAAAACCCCTGTTGCAGCAGGAAGGATTGATGCCATGGAGGATTCTGAATCTTGAAATTCTCTACCCCAGGGAGCTGTGGAAGTTCAGCGATTGAATGCATTTAAAGTCAAGATTGACAAAATTTCTAAGTCTCAATGGTATAAAGGGATACGTGGACACCATGGGAAAAAAAGTATTGAAGTGGATGATCAGCCAGAATCATTAGTGAATGATAGATAAGGCTGAATGGCCTACAGCTGTTCCTATGGAGACCAGAGGTACTAATGGGAACCAAAGGCTGCCTTCATTTTGCTAATTTGTTTCCTCATTTGGGTTTTGGTATCAGGTAATTTGTGAGCGGGCAACTTGTGAGTCAATAGAAGGTATAAAACTTCGCAAGAAACTGATCCCATACTTCATTATCGAGGGAAACAGGTAAATAACGTTAGAACAAAATATATATATTTATGGACACTGGAAAAGGGAACTATTTGGTCACTTCTGGGTTGAAGAGGCTTTATCACATTAGTTCTCAGAAACAAAAAGTAAAAGGTAAGTGGATTATCTGCTGTTTACTGGAACAGAGGGTAATTTTGGGAAGAGTGCAATGGAGCTTTTAAGAGGGATAAGAGGGGAATGTTTTGGCCCTTAATTAGTGGACAAACAGACTTGGGGAAAACCCTGGGATCTGTGCTGCTTGTTGCCTAGCAACAAGCTCTGGAAAGACAAGAGTGGGAATTGTTGAAGAAGTTTACAACAGAAAGCAGCTCTCTCTCTGTCAGTAAGAGACAAACCTTAAAGCAAAGCCGGCCTCTCTCTCTCTCTCTCTCTCAGCGAAATGGTTTGAAAACCCACTAATGTTTCAAATCTCAGGATGTTTGTTTACCCTCAGACTCTGATAGATCTGAAGAACTTAAGCAACTGTTCAGCAATTTGATCTTATCGACACGGAATCAATAAAACTGTGGGTAGTCAACCCATTCTAGCTTCTGAATTTGTAACCAGGACCCACAGGACTGTTTTTCCTTTTTGGCTTATGCTTTTCCCGACTCATGATATCTCTTTAGAGTCGCGTTATTGTGTCTTGTGTTTATACAAAGATGTGTGTTTGCCATTAAGGGGATATTGTTAATTTTGAACAGTAGCTTAGCAGCTCTTTGTTTTTCCAATTGTTTACAGAATACCTCTTGCTTTTAATAAAGGAGTTATTTGAAAGCTTATTTTTAAAAAAAACTCAGTGAACATTTATTTTACTGTAGATAGCAGCCTGAAAGAGAAGACAAATGGAGCGTTTTGGTGATTTCATAAATATTTTATTCAGTAGTGGAGTTAGACTACCAGCATTCCCTCTAATTTGCTTTCCAGCTGAATAGGCCTCTGAGGTCTGTACGCAGCAGGGGTCTCCGGAAGTGGAAGTCAATGCTGCGATCAGCTAGCTGACACTGATCATAGTGTACAGGACATTGGAGCGACTGCACCAGAAGGAATGTTGTTAATGATCAGCACATTGTTCCATTAGAGTCGTAACAGAAGTGGGTTTGTGAAGAACAGACTCTTTGGGTACATCAGACCACACTGCATTAATCAAGGAAGCAAAACTTAGTCTTTATAAAAGTCGTATTGAAGACTGCACCATCTCATTTGAATAAAATGGGGGAAAGAAGTGGGTCAATCCCCTGTTCTGAATTCTGCCTGACACAAAACTTTGGTGGCATCTGAGATCACCGGGTGCAAAGGCAGATCCCATTCTTGAATAACAAACCAGTCAGTGGTAACTGGTAATCGGAGGTAGACTACAAAAATGGAGCTAAAGCCCCAGTCTGATCAGCCACGATCTTCATGAATGGCTAGAAGGTCCTAATGGCCTATTCCTGTTCCTAATTCACATGCACATTTGTATGTTAAAGGATGGCGCAAGCTGTCTTACTGCAAAGAAAGTATGAGCTCGAAACAATGACCAGGGCAGCTGCACCAACCCTGGATAGACTGTTCCAATCCAAATCACCAAGAGACATTAGGAATGTCAAGTTTTGTAAACAGTTTTACTTTAAAATGGTCACTTGATCCCAAGTTAGAAAACAGCAAGGATTTAAAGGATAACTAATTATTATTTCTAACTTGGTCAACAAAGGTGCATGTGATTTACATAGACAACACAGTGTGGAGCTGGAGGAGCACAGCAGGCCGGGCAGCATCAGAGCAGGAGGAAAGCCAATGTTTCAGGTCAGGACCCTTCTTCAGAAATGGGGGAGGGGAAGGAGGCTGGGAAATAAAGAGAGAGAAAGAGGAGGGGTGGGGGCTGGGGAAGGTAGGCGGGGTGGTGATAGGTTGGATGCAGGTAGGGGGTAGTGGAGATTGGTCAGTGGGAAGGATAGGGCAGTTACGTGGGTAAGAGGATGGACAGGTTGTGTCAGGTCAAGGAGGCAGGGATGAGAGTGGAGGGTTGGACATGGGATGAGGCTGGGGGTGGGGAGATTTTAAAACTGGTCAATTCTATGTTTAGGCCATCGGGCCGTAGGCTTGAGGCGGAACATGAGGTGCTGCTCCTCCAGTTTGCGGGTGATGGCATTGTGACACTGGAAGAGGCCCAGATGGACATGTCGCCCAGGGAGTGGGAGGGGGAATTAAAATGGTTGGTGACCAGAAGGTGTTATTGTTTGTCACGTACAGAACGCAGATGCTCTACAAAATGGTCTCCAAGTCTATGCTTGGTCTCACTGATGTAGAGGAAACCACATTGGGAGCAACAGATACATAGACCAAGTTGACGGATGTACAGGTGAACCCCTGTCAGAAATGAAAAGTTTGTTTTGTGCCTTGAATGGAGGTGAGGGGGTAGGTGTAGGGGCAGGTGTAGCACTTCCTGCGGTTGCAGGGAAAGGTGCGGGGAGTGATGGGGTTAGTGGGGAGTGTGGAGCGAACGAAGGAGTCCCAGAGAGAGCGGTCGCTACGACAGGCAGATAGGGGTGGGGAGGGAAATATCTCTTAGGTCATGGGGTTGGATTGTAGGTGACAGAACTGGTGGAGAATGATGTGCTCGATGCGGAGGTTGGTGGGGTGAAATGTGAGAACAAGGGGGAATTCTGTCTTTATTTTTGTTGGAGGAGGGGATTTGAGGGCAGAAGTGTGGGAAATGCAAGAGATGCGGTTGAGGGCATTTTCGATCACCAAAGGTTGGGGGGGGGGGGGAAAGCGGGTAAGAGTTGCAGTCCTTGAAATTTCGTGGGCCGAAGGGCCTGTTCTGTGCTGTGCTGTTCTATTCTTTGTTCTATGTTCTAAACAGGAGGATATCTGGCATGTCCACAAGTGAAATGCTCCATCTTGGGAGCAGATACAGTGGAGGCGGAGGAATTGGGAGTAGGGGATTGCATTCTTGCAGGAAGGTGAGTGAGAGGAGGTGCAGTCTAGGTAGCTGTGGGAGTTGGTGGGCTTGAAATAGATGTCAGTTTCTAGGCAGTTACCAGAGATAGAGACAGAGAGGTCCAGGAAGGTGAGGGAGTTATTGGCGATGATCCAGGTGAATTTAAGGTTGGGGTGAAAGGTGTTAGTAAAGTTGATGACTTGTTCAAGCTCTTCATGGGAGCACAATGTGGCCTCCTCGACATTGGTGAGACCAAGTGTAGACTCAGGGAATGTTTTGTAGAACACTTGCGCTCTGTACTCAACAAACAACAATACCTTCTGGTCATCAACCTTTTCAACTCCCCCTCCCACTTCCTGAGTGACGTCCATCCTGGGGCTCATCCAGTGTCACAATGACACCACCTGCAAACTGGAGGAGCAACACCTCATATTCCACCTCAGGAGCCTACAGCCTAAACATGGAATTAACCAGTTTTAAAATCTCCCCACCCCCGACCTCATTCCACACCCAAACATCCCTCTCATCCCCACCTCCATGACTTGACTCATAGAATCATAGAATCCCTACAGTGTGAAAACAGGACATTCGGCCTGCTCCTCCGAAGAGCATCCCACCCAGTCCCATTCTCCTACCCCTGCATTCCCCTTGTCTAACCCATCTAACCAAAACATCCCTGGGCACTATGGGCAATTTAGCACAGCTAATCCACCTTTAATGCACATCTTTGGACTGCGGGAGGAAACCGGAGCACCCGGAGGAAACCCATGCAGACACGGAGAGAATGTGCAAACTCCACAGAGACAGGAAGCGAACCCGGGTCCCTGGCGCTGTACTAACCACTGAGCTACTGTGCCGCCCAAACTCAATTTGTCCATCTTCTTACTCACCTATCCACTGTACCCTTCCCGCCGATCAATCTCCAGTACCTCCAACTTGCATCTGACCTATCACCACCCCACCTACCTTTCCCCAGCACCACCCATTCTCCCTCCTACCTGCCTCTTTGACCTGACTCAACCTGTCTATCTCCTCTCCCACCTATCTGTTCCACTGACCAATCCCCACCACTCTCAACCTGCATTCACCCATCACCATCCCACCTACCTTCCCCCAGCCCCAGCCCTCCTCTCTCTATATATTGCCCAGCTCCCTTGCCCTTCCCCATTTCTGAAGAAGAGTCTTGACCCGAAACATCAACTTTCCTGCTCCTTTGATGCTGCCTGGCCTGCTGTGTTCCTCCAGCTCCATACTGTGTTGTCTCTGACTGCAGCCTCTGCAGTTCTTGCTATCTCCATCATGTGATTTACATTGTTGTGAAGATTGACTTCGAGAGGGGTCCACAGCAAGTAACTGTAGTATTGGCTCAGAGGTTTCTTAAGTTATCGCTGAATTTCACAGTTAGGCCAGTCTACACAAATCTGGAGGTGACAGCGACAGACAGAAAAGGCAGACAGGCAGCTAGTTCTGCACTTAAGCACAAAAAAATGCTAGCCCTATCAACCACCATGTGAAACGTGGGTGGGAGCTGTGCACAGATTGTAGAGATGTGCTTTGTGAGAAACTGAACAAGATCAGATATGTCTAGCTTTGCCAGAGGGAAGAATCTCCATTTCACGTCCCACCATGAAAGTCAGTTCAGGGATAAGAAGTTATCTGGTTGGAAAAAACGAACAAGCCTCAGAGCTAACAAATGCTTTAGACTGGATGAAATGTTTGCTGAAGGGTCAGAGTCAAGTAGCTAGATCGGGGTGTCCTTTTCTATAGTGGAGTATAATTTATCTACTGAAGTGTTTAAACAATGTTACTTTTAGTTTGTCCTTTACAGTGTAAATTTTAAAACTTGAAATCTTGTGTATGATCTTTCCAGTCAGCCACTGGAAATATAAATGTCTTTTTTAAAGCCATCAGTCTCTATGCAGACTGTGACACTTATCGAGAATGTCATACACCCATTGACTTCAGGAAGTCTGGAATTAGGAGAGAAGCACCTGCATCTTCAGCACACTGCGTCACAGGGAGTGAAGATAGGTGGCATGCTCAAGAATTCTGAAGACAGACAAATTGAGATGGAGCTAGTCAGTAAAGTAACACTGGATGCCATTTGTAACTTTGAACAGTGAGGACCGAGTACTCAAGGCTGAAGCCAGCTTACAAAGATTTCCAAAGAGTTGAAAGATATCCAAGATTTGAAGGTTTGAATACTAGAAAAGACTTGAATATAATTAAGTTTTAAAAGTGAAAAATTGAGGTCTGTTTCCTTAGAGGGAAGTGATTACAGCAGAGTGAAAAATGTCAGAACAGACACAATGACAGTTTGATATTTGCACAGTAAACATTTGAATGCAGTGAAAATATTGGATGTTTAACAGCTGTGATGGGAATAGGTTGCAGGAGATGTGAACAAGATGAAGGAACTAAACAACTTGCATTTATGCAGTGTGTCTAACATAGACGTCACAGGAATATGAAAGTTTTTTGCAGTGTCATGTTGAGTGCAGATGTGGACCCAATGAGTAAAATAAGGCAGCAGTTATGGGTGGATGAAAGTGACAGCTGCCATAGTACCACAAGACTAAGGTTCTACCTGTCCCTGATGTTGCGAAGGATAGGATTGGCCTCAATGCCATAGAATGTTCCAAGTAGGTGGACCATTCCACTCCTCCTTTATGGAGAAATTTGCAAACAAAAACACCTTTGATCACAAGTCCATCAGGAAGTGGTCAACACATAGCTTCCTCAAGACCCTGAAGGAAAAGGAAAGGGCAGACCTTGTCACATGGTTCCCTGAGCAGACTGTCAGTCATTTGGCAAATGCCTCATCGCAAGAACTTTCCAACAAGCATCAAGATAACACTTGGCTGGTGATGAGAAGGGCACTTCCTGAGAGATCCTTCTTGTATGCTTGGTCTGTCTGCCCCACTGCATGCTGCCCTTGAAGTGGCTGCAGAGGGGGTGTTGAGACTTTAACACATCTCCCTCTGAAACATGCCTTTGCAAATATATATCTCACTTTAGCATATAACATGTAGGTACCAGAGCTGACTTTGTGCACTGCAGTCCAAAAGTCACATGACACCAGGTTAGGGTCCAATAGGTTTATTTGAAATCACAAGCTTTCAGAGTGCCACTCCATTAGGTGAAGTGACTTGTGATTTAAAATAAACCTGTTGGACTATAACCCGGTGTCATGCGAGTTCTGACTGTCTCTATAGCATAACCACACTCAGCAAAAGTTGAACCAAATATACCAAAAAAAAAGTGACACATTGCATTAGGTCAAAGGAAGTGACTTAAGGTTGTGAGAATAAGTGGGGAGCCCGAGAATTGTTGCAATACAGAACCAAGCAGAGATGACTAAGAAACTGATTAAGAATGCAAACACAATGTGAATGCTAGAAACAAAGGCTGGTTATGAAATCCTCAAGTCTGTGAGAAGATCAGCTTAGGACAAATGGGGACCCATACAGCTTGTATCAGTAGAATATATAGTGGGGAACAGGAAATGGCAGAGAAACTGAACAAATACTTTGCGTTAGACTTCATGGACAAAGAAACAATATTCCAGCAATACCTGCCAACCTCACCTTCTGAAACTGAAGAACTGAAAGAAATTGGAATTAATAAAGAGACAGTACTTGAAGTTTAACTGGATTGCTGGTTAATAAATCCCCGGACCAAATGAACTACATCCAAGGCCTATCCATCAAAATTGTGGATACAGTGGTAGCTATCTTTCGAATTTGGATGAATTCTGGAAATATTCTGACAGACTGGAATGCAGCAAATCTAGCCCACCTTTAAGGGACGTGAGAGTAGAAAACTTCAGACCTGTTAGTTTTATGCCAGTAGGGAAAATGTTAGACTCGGATAAATAACGTGGTAACACCATTTTCAGAGCATCAAGCTAAGAATTGGTAAGAGTCAACATGGAAGGGAAATCATGTCTGACAAACCTGTGGAGAACTTTTTAAAGAGGATATTACTTGTAGCATTGATTTAGGAGAATCACTGAATGTGGTAATTTAGATTTTTAGAAAGTTTTTGATAAGGTCCCTCACAGGAGGTTAGAAAGCAAAATGAGAGCAATGAGTTTGAGAGTAATATACCAGTGTACTTTGAGAATTGGTTAACACACAGAATGCAGAGCATGTGATTAAATAGGTCATTCCTAAAATGGCAGGCTGTTACTAGCAGGGTAGTGTGTAAGGATCAAAGCTAGTTCGCTATAAGTGATTCAGAGGACAAATTGTAATATTTCCAGATCTGCTATGATACAAAACTAAGTGAGAATGCAAGATTCTCACTTAGAGACTTGGACAGGCTAAGTGAATGGGCAAGAACACAGCAGACAGAATATAAAGTATAAAGTTATCCTTTTAAGGGAAAAAAGCTAAACCCTTTTTTTTTTAAAATGATGAGAGAATGGTAAGTGATATCCAAAAGGGACCTGATGTCCTTGTTAGTGAGTCATTAAAAGCTAGAATGCAGGTGCAGCAAGCAAACAGAAATGTAAAGGGGATGCTGGCTCTTATCACAAGGGAATTTGAGTTCACAAGAAGAGATAAATTGGTGTAATTACATAGAATCTTGGTGAGACCTCATCTAGAGTACTATACACAGTGTCGGCCTGTACAATTTTGTGCTCATTGTTTAAAGAAAGATATACTTGCTGTAAGCAGACTTATTCAACAGGGAGCTCTTGGCCAGTATTTGGCTCATTGAGTGATCCTCTGTGACCCCGCAAACTTGTTCAAAATAAAGAGTAACAAAAAGAATTTGAAAGATTTTCCTTCAATCAGAGGCCAGTTCTCTCCCACATTTGCTTCCTGAAGCTGATCAGTAGTAAATGTGGGCAAGAAACACAATCTGTGTTTGGAGGAGCAGCAAGTACTGAGCCTAAAGCCTGGAGTCAGGGCAGGGCATCTATGGGATATGGACTGAATGAGAGCAGGATGAGGAGGGTACGAGCAGGACAAGGAGACAGTTGAGACCGTGATGGACATGAATTGAGTGTGATGTGATAGGTGGTGTGGGTGAATGAGTGACTGTGGGGAAGAAAGTTGAGTAAAATTGCTGTGGAGGGTAAATGACTGGGTGAAAGAGAAGGTATACAGGAGGGAGTGAATTACTCAGGCAAATTAGTTGGGTGACTGACTGGCTGGGGGTGGGCAAGGGGGGAATTGACTGGGTTCTGGGGCTATCTGGGAGGGTGCTGAATGCCTAGATGAATGGGTGGATGTCTAGTGTGGGGGGAAATAGCTGGGTAGATAGGACAGAGCCAGATTCTCTCACTCATTCCATTTCACAACCTCTCCACCCTCCACAAAAACCCATCCACAAAGCAGAGATAACACAGTATGGAGCTGGAGGAACACAGCAGGCCAGGCCACAAAGGAATCTGGGAGAGGAAGAAAAGCCAATTGAAAGAAACCTGGTTCCAACTCTCACTTTCATGTGAACGCCACTGAGATCAGCTCAGATTCTACCCCACAAGAAGCAAACTAAGGTCAGTGTTTGTTGAACCCAACTCCTCGGATTGAGCCCAATCCCCACCACTCCCTGGTATGTGGGCCTTGGGAGCCTGGTCTGTCTCTCTAGCATAAGTGGAAAGACAAAAAGAAAAAAAATTGTATTAGTTAGCTCTGATGTTTGGTACTTTTTAATGATCATTTTTATAAATTACTTATCCAAATATTCAATTTATTACATTGAAATATTTTCTGAAAATGTTCACTATTACAGAAAACATTATTTTTCGGAAACTGAATAACACTGCCATATGGTGCAAAAGAAGGTCACCAGACAAATCCTTGGGATGGTGGGATTTTAAGGAGAGACTAATGAAACTGGCCTCTTATTTGCTAGACTTTCAAGGAATGAGAGGTTATCTTATTCAAACTTAAAAAAAATCATGCAGACATGACAAAGTGAATGCAGATAGGAGTTTCCCCAGTTGAGGACTTCAGAGCAACAAGACAATCTTATGATAAGGGCAGGCCATTTAAAACTGAAACAAAGGAGAAATTTCTTCACTCAGGGTGGTGAATCTTTGGAATTGTCAGCCAGAGGCCTGTGAAAACTCAATAATTGAGCATGTTAAAAAAAACCAAAATCAATAAATTTCTAGTTACTCATAATGTCAAAGAATATGAAGTTAACACAGAAAGTGCCATTGTAGTGGGTGATCAATCAAAATCTAATTTAATAGCAGAGTGGGCTTGACAGGCTGAATGGACTATTCCTGTTAAGTATGAGTGCTTATCTGATATAATGACTCTAGTTTGGTATCCTGTTGGAATAGAGTCAAATTCTAGATACCACACTTCAGGAAGGGCCTGACAGTTTTTGAGAGATTTACTTGAATCGTATCTAGAATGAGGAATGTCAGTTACTTGGCTGAAGCTGACAGCCTTCTTTGGTCTAAGGAAAATTAACAGGAAATTTGATAGAGGTGTTTAAAATCATGGAAAATTTAGAGAAAGTAAATAAGTGTCTAGTAGCTAGAGGAGCAAGACTTGAGGGCATAAGTGATTGTCAAAAGAGTCAGAATCAGCAGGAAGCAATACTAAATTGAAACAAGATACCACAGAAGCCGGAAATCTGAAAAAAAAGCAGAAAATGCTGGGAGAAACTCTGTCTGTCAACATTTCTAGAGATAGAAACAGAGCTAACATTGAGTCCAATGATTCTTTGGAGAGTCACAGAACTTGGTGATCCATCAGAGATGCCCGTGTGCAGCCATGAACTTAAGATTCCTTCCTGCTAATTTCAGACTGGAAACAGTAATGAAAGCAGGAAGGGAGTAAGGATTTTCAGAGGATACTGGATGGAATCACAGGAGGTTATTGACAGTGGATGGGAAAATGTTGTGGAAAAGATTGGTGAAGACATTGTAGAGTCACAGAAGAGGTCTTTTGGCCCATCAAGTTTGTACTAACTTATGTACACTAATACCACTTTTCAACACTTGGCCCATAGCCTTCAATGTAATGAATTTCAAGAGCTCACATCCACATACTTTTTAAAAGGTCGAGAAGTTTCCTACCTCTACTACTACTCCCAGAAGGGAATTTCATTGCAGGTGACAATGTCAGAACAGGGAAGAATAATTTGCAGACTGGAGGAAAATATCAGTGGTTTTCAGCAGGATAGAAGCCAATAACAGCAATGATTCAAATTAATGAATAACCCACTGCCGTTCTCATCATTGTGTGTCATGACAATTATGTAGGTGGCCATATTGTGAATGAATGAGCCATTGCTCATCAGAAAGAGTTGAAAGGTGCAAGAAATATTCAAGATGCATAAAAGCAAAGACCAAAGTTACTGACGTGCAGAAATTCATCCTACAGCAGAGCCTGGAAAGAAAGGCATTATGATGAGTAGTGTGTTTGGAAACCAGAGAACAATTAACAAGGAGGAACTTAAAATGCATCCATACAATTATTTTAGCATTTCTTGACAAATTAATTCCATGCATATGATTTGCTTTTTACTTATTAAACACATGGCTTTGGCACCCCACAAATGCATAGCTAGAAATGAAATGCCGATGGCTTATGAAGAATTTCAAATCTCTGATGAACAATTCCTTACAAGTTTATTTAAAATAAAATTCAAATGAAATCACACAAGTACCTTACCAATACAATGAAGGAGCCAACAGATCTCAGGAAAGTGCTCAAGTTTGTTGAGAATATGAAAACTTTGTAAAGTAGGATGACAGCATAATGTTCAGATTCAGAATGTTTACAAATGAGTTAGAAATCAATGGGTTTCTGGCACAGTGATTTTAGAAATTACCTCCAGAAAAATTAAACTTGGCAAATTGGTGGAAGATACAAAATGTCTTTCTAAACTTAACTTTACTTCAAATAAAAGAAACTTAGCCAAATCTTTAGAACCGATATTGGCCAAATGTACCTTTTATTTGTAATCTATCATCCTCTTTCGTCTATCGCCTCTTAACTGCAGCTAAAATGTTGTGTGTACAGTTAGTTCCTAGGCTTTAGATAGCTAAAAAGGAGAAGAATTAACCCCTTCCAATTTTTTACCTCCAGTTTGCTCTTTCACCTGATTCTCCCAGCAACTGGCAGAATACCCATGCTCATCTCATTGTCTCACGCAAAGACCTAGACTGGCAATTTGATTGTGTTCCTGTTTCATCTCTGGGTACAAGCACATTAATAATAAAGTTTAAGTTACAAATGGTATTGCTAATTATGGATATGTAAACTGGATGTTTGAATTGCTCACAAAGTATTTTGTTCTAAAAAAGTATGTTTGAAAAATAGGCATCTCTGCTGGAGTCAGATGAAGAAGGGAGAGAGCAAACTTCACATTCAACTTTACACCAGGCAGCACCACCAGTGAAAGGCACACCATACGCATAACCACTTGAGGGAGCTAAGAGTATTGATTACGCAGCCATTGGTCCACCAATATCCAAGTTGTGCTAGTTCTTTCACAAGTGAAATGCCAGAAACTCAGATTAACAGTAGGCGCTTAGTAAAATGGAAACACCTTCTGGAACTGTAAACAATTTTCAAATGTAACCTAGATAACGGCACACTACTAAATTAAATGTTATCACACAACAATCTTGATTTTCATTCAAGCAAAATATAGATGCCTTGAATCGCAAAATGAGTAATCACACCGCGTTAATGTTATACATTAAATGTAACCATTTCCAGTACTCCATGCAAGTAAAAAATACTCTGTCTTGTGGCTGTGATTTCAGATTTTAATTTACAGAAAACTGTTTTAATGCTCAGCATAACTTGGAATAGAATACACTCATACAAAGACAACTGAAAAAGTATCCAGTATTGAAAGAATTCAAAAAAATACTTTAATTAGTATGGATGATGTAAGTAACATTATCCATGTATCCCTATTTTGCAAATTTGAATGTCATTCTTTAGTCCCCAGGACACTATCAAGAATATTCCTCCTTCCTGGAAGTTAACAATTGCAACATTTGAATTTAATCAAAAATCCATAATTCACAAAGGAGTTGCAATATAGTATATATTCTGTACAATGATATTTTTCCCTTTAGGAAGAAGCTTACAGAAATGTCATGGAAAGAGAGAACAGTGTACAAAGTTCAACAGTGAGTAACATTTGCTTATAGTACTGAATTAACATGCAAAAAAAAAGTTACCAGTAACAAGCAGGTATGGCTATGTGATTGGTGCAAAAGTTTTTGAAGGACATAAACAGGCAGCAATTGCAATCAGTGCTGACTGTCCATGCCTTTAAAAAGTTACCAGATAATTATTTAAGTGACTTACTAGCGTTTTTTTTAAACCAACAACTGGATATCCTGCTTGCTGCTTGAATACACTTATCAAACATTCTGAGCTTTATTGTAATAGGGAACTGCACGTAATACAAGTTTCACAGCTTTTCTGCAAACACGTGCTGTGTCCCATATTGAAGAAATTATTAGCTGATAAATTTTAATGCAAATATTTTGTTTACAATGTATAAGTTGTTAATTTTTTGTTAGTTTGGAGATTTCATCTTTGATGGTGGGGTTTGTTTCCTGTCGAAGAATTCCAACTTTAGCTGCTGAGCACATCCAATTTACAGAAGATTTCTATTTCCAAAGATATTGTTGGGATCCACATATTGCTTAACAGATTTCAGCATCCCAATACCGACATCAGAGATACTGTCCTTCAGCCATCGTTTTCGTAACTTACCAACTAGAAGACAGACACAAAATGCTTGAGTACACACTTTACGTTAAGAGATCAATCTTTTGAACATGGCAAATAAATACTGTATGATAAATGATTTTATTTAGAAGAGAAGAAATGCGATGTCATATGATTTATTGAGCTCCACTGACTATCAGGCTCATTAAACTCAGTGCTCCCCAAAAGGGAGTACTATGCTGCACAAATTCAATCCAAAGTGGAGAACCAATATGTAAAATACAATGATTTGTAGGTTTTAATGAAGCTATTAACGCTATTAAAGCACAGTCTTCAATTTTTTTTTCAGTCAGATGCATTCCTTGGTCATTGGGATATGCGGTCCAACAAATTTTAAATCATGAAATGTAGTTTATTTCTTACTGCATCTTTAAATCAGCACATTGTGTAATTTAGTTGAATTATCTTGGTGTCAAAAAACTTGTGTAATTTTGCACTTATATTCAATAGGTGCACATACTGAAATAGCTGATGTGATGGCACACCATTATTTTTATCAGATAAATATCATTTCATAGCATTCTCTCTATATTCATTTGAGAAGCATAATTCATGAATGACATTCTTAACAAATCATCTTTCAATATTACTACATAAACCTGTCCAAAAGGCAGCTCTACACATTGCACCAGAGGTGGAAGATGAGCATTATTCTAGTCAAGTCCACACACAAATATCACCAAACAGCTACTGCAGTTACAAATGTAATTGCCCAGAAAAGGACACATGCAGCAGTTAACTGGACGGAACATATTATTGCCACTAGGGTGTAGAAACTAACATATATGCTTGAATGCACACCTCCAACACAACTGTAACTCCATATGGAATTGCACTGACTTTTGAACAGCCAGAAAACAAACATCTCTGCATAGAAAATGAAGCTACTCAGAGCTCCAAAAGCAGAAGGTACTTGGAGTGCATCATTAGCTTTGTCAGAGTGCTAATTTGCACATCCATCTTGTCATATTTCCTCAGTTTATATTTTTATCGTAGTAAATTGAATATTCATTTGACTACTGAGCTGAAAACCTGCGGTCCATGGGCTGTTTTATTGCAAGCTTGTTTAAAATTTCGTTACTCTATCACCTCCAATAGAGAAAATTACATTCACTTTTTACTGCAAGGCAAAGACAAGGGGAAAACAAAAAAAACAGGTTTTCAACCTGGAAAATGCTTTGGTCATGGTTAGATAAGGATGAGCAATGGGTTGCTTGAACAAAGTATCCAAATAAGAAGTGAAGCTAATGTTTTAGGGACAAAATCAAACCCAATATGACCAACCCTACTTAAGCTAAATTTTATGTGGCATCTTAATGTTAAGCAGAAATGATAACTGGGCAAAAATAAAATGACTGAGTATTTGAAAGCAAAAAACCTCATATTAATTACAACACGTCACAAGTTCCTAGAAATATTACTTGCTACATCGCAGAAAAGTGCATACATTTTTGCTTCGACATGTAACACTCAAGAACGTAGTGAATATTGTTAAAAGGTTGGAACCTTCATTATGTAGCCGTAGTTATTTTTATCCCCCACCCTCTGAATAACTAAACAAGGGTTAAACTAACTAAACATAACATAATACCCTGTTCTGGGGACATAAAACAGTGCTGCAGAGAGAGTACTTGTGTAGCCAATAGCAGCAACTGACTAACAAGAACAGATTTAGTTTTCCATCCTACACCATATCCAAAGCACAAGTATCACAGTGTTGGATTTCATGAGTTGTTGCCCTGCACCCAATCAGGCAAGAGGAGAATATTCCATTACACTCCTGACACGTGCCTTATTGACAGCGTGCAGTCACCGGAAAGTCAGGAAGGGAGCTACTTGCTGCAAAATTATTGTAAAACAGTTTTTATATAAGCTGTACGATTTACTTGAACTGGACATCTCCAGAATGCTGACAGGGAGGGATCTAGAGGTAAAACACAGAAAGTAAGATGGGTAAACCATCTGGTCCATTGAGCCTGCAATGGTAATGCCATTGAACAAAGGACAGTGAGTTTATTCTCCCTTGTTGGAGATGGTTCATTGCATGGCACTTACATGGCATGTGTTAATTACCACTTATCTGCCCAAGTTTTCACTGTTCAAATCTTGCAGCATATGGACTTTAATTTTGTTCTTGGGTGAATAGACCTCCAAGGTACGTGCAACATCGACTTCCAAAGCCAGAAGTCAGTGCACTAGCATGCTGATCAGCATGCGTAAAATCTCAAAAGTTGCTTTGACAGAACGTTGATATGGACATAGACTGCTTCATTGTCTGAGAACCAGCAAATGAAGTTGAATGTTACACAATCATCAGTGAACATCCCCATTTCTAAGCTCATAATGGAGAGAAGGTTATTAATGAAGCAGCTGAAGATATTTGGTCCGAGGACACTATCCAGAGGGTAGTGATTGAGATAATTGACCTCGAACGATCACCAACATTAAGTGGAGTACTCTAAGATCTAAATTATTGCTGGTCAATTACTCATTATCTGGCACAGAGAATTAGCATTATAAAAATGATTCAAAGTTGATTTTGCTTCTAATAATGAGAGTTTAAACGGTATAAAAGGACAGGTGGCCAGAATCCAAAATGATGTATCAGTACTCTAACTGAGTTAAGATTTGCATTACCAGTGGTGCTGTCACTCAGATGAGACATGAGAAACCAAGATCCACCTGTTACTTCAAGTGTGCATTTAATACATTTACTCGAAGAGCAGAGTGATCTTGCAGTGTCAGTGTCACTACCAAAAAACAGATTAAAGCATTCATTTCTTTCAGGTTTGTCGCATTAGATGTGCATAAAATGGCTGGACTGTTTGCCTATATAATATTACAAAAATCAAACATTTAACATGGAAAGAGATTCTGGATGGCATTTATGTAATTTCAACAATTCTCACTTCAGTACAACAACTTATGTGAATTTCATATTTCTTCTAGTCTTCAGCCTCAGATTACACCAGTTTTCTTCAATGCACCGATGAACAAGTAAAAAGAACTCCATTTATCACAAAATAATTGCAAGTAGACAAACTAGTCTGCCTCTTCCCAGCTAACTATTATTAATCACAATTACAGCTGAGACAGTGCAAGAGAAACAATCAATTTTTTCCATGACATTAAATTCTCAATAGAGAATACAAGGGCAGCACCTCAAGGTCAGTAAATGAAACGGATAACAATAAGAAAATTCAGCACAGAACATGTTTCACAATAATTTATTATGCCTGGTATAATTGCACAGTTATAATTTGTCATATTGTGTTCTCAAAATAAGCCCTCGCGTTCAACATTCAATTTTGAGGCTGCAGTGCATTTCACAGAATCAACGCTGAATAATCCATGGCATATATGTTCTTTTAATTAACTGCATTTTTCTTAATTCAAGGATTAAATAATGTTTGCAAACACTTCATTTTGGCAAAGTGGATTTATGCACCAGTTTAATATTTCATAGATTAAAAATGAAAACAATATAAGCCTTTAGCAAGTGTACTGGGGGTGGCACAGGAAGATTTTTTTGTAGGTGGGAGAGGAGAGAAGGAAAGTGCAGGAAGGTTAGATTCAGAGGTTTGAATAACGTTGGAAAAGACATGACTGGGGTGAATGCAGAAGTAGAGTTTAGCAAGGCTCTGAATGGATTTGAAGAGTTGTTGTGAACTGTAACATCCTGGGACGCAAGAAATTAATAGAAATTGATGTAGATAGGAAAGTGAAGAAAGCGTTTGGCATGCTTGCCTTTACTGATTGGTGCACCGAGTACAGAAATTGGGAGTTCATGTTGCAGCTGTACAGGACATTGACTAGGCCACTTTGGAATAGTGCATTCAATTCTGGTCTCCTTGCTACAGGAAAGATGTTGCAAAACTTGAAAGGATTAAGAAAAGATTTACAAGGATATTGCCAGGGTTAAAGGGTTTGAACTATACGGAAAGGATGAATAGGCTGGGGCTATTTTCCCTGGAGCATCAAAGGCTGAGGGGGCGACCTTATAGAAGTTTATAAAATCATGAGAGACATGGATAGGATGAATAGGCAAGGTCTTTTCCCCAAGGTAGGGGAGTCCAAAACTACAGGGCACCGTGGCTCAGTGGTTAGCACTGCTACTTCACAGTGCCAGGGACCCGAGTTCAATTCCACCCTCAGGTCACTGACTGTGTGAAGTTTGCACATTCTCCCCATGTCTGCGTGGGTTTCCTCTGGGTGCTCCGGTTTCCTCCCACAGTCCAAAGATGTGCAGGCTAGGTGGATTGGCCATGCTAAATTGCCCGTAGTGTTCAGGGATATGTAAGAATCTATAGAATCCTTACAGTGTGGAAACAGGCCCTTTGGCCCAACAAATCCACACCGATCCTCAGAGCATCCCACCCAGACCCATTCCCCCTAAAACACACCTAATCTAAACATCCCTGAACACTAAGTTCTGTGGGTTATAGGGGGATGGGTCTGGGTGAGACCTTCTGAGTGTCAGTGTGGACTTGTTGGGCTGAAGGGCCTGTTTCCACACTGTAGGGATTCTATGAACTATTTAAGGTGAGAGGGGCAAGATTTAGAAGGGGCAACTTTTTCATGCAGACAGTGATGCTTGTATGGAATGAGCTGCCAGAGGAAAAAGAGGAGGCTAGTACAATTAAAAATGCATCTGGATGGGTACACAAAAAGGAAGGGTTTAAGAGGTAAAAATGGGCCAAATGCTGGCAAACGAGACTAGATTAATATAGAATACTTGGTCGGCATGGATGAGTTGGACCGAAGGTTCTGTTTCCATGCTGTACAGCTCCATGACTCTAAGACAGAAATGATGGGTTTCTGGATTTAGCGCAAGACATGACATAACACAGAGGTGCTGAAATTTATGAACAGACAATGATGTAAAATTAGCAAAGGCCATTGTCACCTTTGTATTCAAATAGCAAAATATGGAATAAAAGTAAGCCATCTTAGGGACAGAAATGAACAGGATTAAAGCTCAGCTTTGCAATGAAGTTTTGCATGCCCTGATGCATTTAGCAAATGACAAGGAAGTGGAATGGTTTCAGCAGCAAAGGTGTGAAACTTAAGGTAGTGGCTAAGAGTTATGTTGTTCCAATGTTCAGGTGGAAGAGGATGCTACTTATCCAATGTACGAGACAAGCTTGAAAGTTCTCAATTTTAAGCGCGATAGGAGTAGTAGTAGAATTGCTATTATCATACATAAGAAAGCTGCTGATGTCACTGAGGGACAGCCCTTAAGTAAGAGTTGGCATCAAATGGATTAATGGCAGACTCCAGAAATAATGCAATGCTCAGAGAAAACAAGATGTGGAGCTGGATGAACACAGAAGGCCAAGCAGCATCATAGGAGCAGGAAAGCTTGACGTTTTGGGCCTAGACCCTTCATTAGAAATGTGGGAAGGGAAGAGGGTTCTGAAATAAATAGGAAAGAGGGGAAGGCGAATAGAAGATGGATAAAGGAGAGGATAGGTGGAGAGGAGACAGACAAGTCAAAGAGGCGGGGATGGAGCCAGTAAGGGTGAGTGTAGGTGGGGAGGAGATAGGTCAGTCCAGGGAAGACAGACAGGTCAAGGGGGTGGGATGAGGTTAGTAGATAGGAGATGGGGGTGTGGCTTGAGGTGGGAGGAGGGGATAGGTGAGAGGAAGAACAGGTTAGGGAGGCAGGAACAAGCTGGGCTGGTTTTGGGATGCGGTTGGGGGAGGGGAGATTTTGAAGCTTGTGAAATCCACATTGATACCATTGGACTGCAGGGTTCCCAGGCTGAATATGATTTGCTGTTCCTGCAGCCTTCGGGTGGCATCACTGTGGCATTGCAGGAGGCCCAGGATGGACATGTCGTCTGAGAAATGGGAGGGGGAGTTGAAATGGTTCGCGACTGAGAGGTGCCGTTGTTTAGCAAGCTGTGTTCATCCAGCTCCACACCTTGTTATCTCAGATTCTCCAGCATCTGCATTTCCTATTATCTCCAATGCTCAGAGAAGTTATTTCTGGAGATGCAGTAACTGCATCAATTTTCAAAAGTGAACCCACCTGCAACCACTAATAAATTAAACAAACCGGGCTTGAAAGAACACCAGGCAGCAGATATCCAGGGTTTAACTGAGTCTTCCCCACATCATGCAAAACTTTTCTTCCGGCTGACGACGTCAATGCCTGCTTTTCGTCACCACAAATTAGGGCTTTTTTGACCCACTGAAGAGATTTTCAGAAGAGATGATAGCTGAGTGGTATTATTGCTAGACTATTAATCCAGACACCCAGGTAATGTTCCAGGGACCCAAATTTGAATCTGCCATGGCAGATGGTGAAATTTGAGGCCAATAAAAATCTGGAATTACCATTGCCGACTGCTGGAAAAAGCAACCTGGTTTACTAATGCCCTTTAGGGAAGGAAATCTGCTGTTCTCATGCAGTCCGGTCTACATATGCATCCAGAACCACGACAATGTGGTAGACTCTTAACTGCCCTCTGGGCAATTAGGAATGGGCAATAAACGCTGTCCCGGCCAGCAACACACACATCTTGTGAATGAATAACTAAAAAAAGTTTTGCTTTCTCTCCACAGAGTTTCCCAAGATCCCCCTCTGCTGAATGCAACTACTGTATTCTCACCCAACTTGATACATTACCACTCCCTTGACATTATGCAATTATTCCATTTGAACATTACTTCTCACTTATTATGAATAGATGACCAATAATGTGTACTGCATGCATATTATCATCACTAAAATATACCAACTATATTTTTTTCCATGCATCAGTCTTCCCAATCCCATACATGTGCCCTCATATCCCTTCGTTCCCATTTCTGACTAGCTAACTTATTCTTGAAATTTTGATAATGCTTCTGCTTGAACTGCTTTCTAGGTTTCTTATAAATAAATTCCTCTTCTAAATTCCTCAATCATCGGTGACAGACTGTTTCTATCGATCTTTTACTTCTCCCTCACAATTTTAAAACTGCTACCATTTTTTTTTAAACCTGCTCTGCTCCAAACAGTGCAAATTGGTCAGGTTTTCTTCGCATTTTTATTTTGTCGTATCAGGCAGCATCCTAATGAATGTGCATCACTCCAGTTCTATTGTCTCAATGCCTTTCATTTGTGAAGTGCAGAGCTGATTGTTAGTTCAAAGGTGGTTTCCCCAAGGTTTTTACATAAATTCACAAAATATTTCATGCCTTTTACTACAAAGTCCTGTATTCCATTATTTTTGTTTCTGGCCTTGTGCAGTTGAGGTGCTCCTTGATATGAATGTGAAAACCCCTTACCTGGCTTTCCTCCAAAGTGTAATTGTTTCTTTTTATAAACCAAAACGGACCACCTTGCATTTACTAACAGCCAATTCTGTTTGGCATATTTTTCCGACATTCTATCAATATGCCCTTGTAGCTTTCTTTGGTGCCTGGATAGCAATTCCAGTTTTAGCTTTGCCTCCAGAATTAGACAACAGTCGCTTTAGGGTTACCTACAAATCATCAACGTACACAATTCTGAACAGAAATTTGTGAAACACTGTGTAAATACTTTTAACCAGGATCTTGCACACACCCACCCAACCAAACCATCATCACCCGATCTCTTTTTCCTGTCCCAACTAGTTTTTACAAATGAAAATTGCTAACATTTCTTAATTCCATACTTTTCAATGTTTTCTAACAGTATTCACATGGCACCTTCTGAAAGACTTTCTGTAAATCCACATTAATTTATCCTCTCCCCTGGTTTCTACCATCCATCTCAAGGAAATTTACAGGGTCTGCTAAGCACCACCTCCCTTTTGGAAATCAGCGCAAGGGGCTTCAAATTATTACACTGTGCAAAGCTACGGAGACATCCATAGTAACACCTGATTTTGAGGAAATGAGTTAAATTGCAGGAGAACTTCACCAGAATGAGAACAAACTCAGCCAGACAGAGGAGAACTCATTGGGTTTCCAGACAAGGAAGAAGCAGGGAGTTCTGAGATCATCCTGGAGGAGTTCGGAAATGCAACTGAGCATCAATTGTTAAGAGGAGATGATTAAAGCCAGGAAATTGGAAGTTACTGATTTGAAGTTGGGCATAGGAGCCATGATGCAGGCAGGAAGAGAAGTGTTAAACATGTGCCTGAAAGGGTTAATATTTGATCGAGTGCAGTGAAGCACTACCCCCTGTGACATCATGGGAAATTGGTTAGAGTAAAGGAGGAGCTTGCAGTGGACACACCTGTGGTTACTGTGCACCTAACAGTCTCTGTAGTAACGTAGGTCATATTCATGCAAATAAACTAGCTGAAGTAATGCAATAGACTTCATATTCACTATTCCCAATGATACAGTCCACACATTCTCCAGTATTGGTGCCAACGGTCCAGGAACAGGGCTCAACCTTTCCCACACCAGTCTTTGAGCCATGTATTCAGTTCTCTAATTTTAAGTACTGCAGAAAACAGCGTACACATAAATGGAACTTTGGCAGAATGTGATGAATGGAGTTCCACAGGGGTCTGTGCTGGTCTTCAACTTCTTACAATTTACATTAACAACTTAGACGACATGAGTGAAAATGTGGTAGCTAAATTCTCCAATAACACTAATATGTAGTGGAGAGTACGTTTCAAAGATGGTGTAAGGAGGTTGCACATTGTTATTTCTAGTAGACAAAAACACTAGCAGATGAAGCATCATGTGGGAAAATGTAAAGCTTTTCAAATTGGCATGAAGAATGAAGAAAGCAGAATATCACAAACAGAATAACTGCAGAACACTTTACTAGGTTGATACCCAGATGAGTGAGTTGTTTTAAGAAAATAGGCTGGACAGGATGGGCTTGCTCCCACTGGAGTTTAGAAGGGGGAACATGTTTCACATGTTCATTTAAAAATGTTTAATATATGGATAATCTTTCCCCAGAGTAAGCAATCTGAGCCTATTCAACTTCTCATGTTTCAGATGCTTTAAGCAATGCATCATAGCAAGTTTAGGTCCTGAATATCAATGACAGCAACCAGTAATATACATGCACAAAGACACCATAGTCTCATACAGACCTTTCACTGCCTGGAATTAACCACTATCCTATAGTGGTTCAAAATCAAAATGTGCCAACTGTTTCTATGAACCATATAGCAATAATTCCAGATTTTGTTCAAATGGTTTCTTGTAGTCTACATCTGTTGAGTTTAAACATCATTTCTATACCCAAGATGAAGCTGCCTCTATTTCATGTAATTTTCCATTCAGTATCCCGTTTCCTCACTCAACCTAACTGCCATTGTATCAGAGATAAACACCTTCCACCCCAACCTGAAGTTCACCTGGACCATCTCCAACACTTCTCTCTCCTTCCTGGACCTCTCTGTCTCCACCTCGGGCAACCACCTAGAAACCGATGTCCATTTCAAGCCCACTGACTCCCACAGCAACCTGGAATACACCTCCTCCCACCCACTCTCCTGCAAAAATGCCATCCCCTATTCCCAATTCCTTCGCCTCCGCCGCATCTGCTCCCAGGATGAGACATTCCACTCCCGTACATCTCAAATGTCCTCATTCTTCAAGGACCGCAACATCCCCCCCACAGTGGTCGAGAACGCCCTCGACCGTGTCTGCCACATTTCCCGGAACACATCCTTCACGTCCCGTCCCCGCAATAATAACCAAAAAAGAATCCCCCTCGTCCTCACATACCACCCCACCAACCTCCGGATCCAACGCATCATCCTCCGACACTTCCGCCATCTGCAATCAGACCCCACCACCAAAGACATTTTTCCCTCCCCACCCTTATCTGCCTTCCAGAGGGACCACTCCCTCCGTCACTCCCTTGTCCGCTCCACACTCCCCTCCAGCCCCACCACACCCGGCACTTTTCCCTGTAACCGCAGGAAGTGCTACACCTGCCCCCACACCACCTCCCTCACCCCAATCCCAGGCCCCAAGAAGACTTTCCACATCAGGCAGATGTTCAGCTGCACATGTGCCAATGTGGTATACTGCAGCCGCTGTACCCGTTGTGGCTTCCTCTACATCGGGGAAACCAAGCGGAGGCTTGGGGACCGCTTTGCAGAACACCTGCGCTCGGTTCGCAACAAACAACTGCACCTCCCAGTCGCGAACCATTTCAACTCCCCCTCCCATTCCTCAGATGACATGTCCATCCTGGGCCTCCTGCAATGCCACAGTGAGGCCACCCGAAGGCTGCAGGAACAGCAAGTCATATTCAGCCTGGGAACCCTGCAGCTCAATGGCATCAATGTGGATTTCACAAGCTTCAAAATCTCCCCTCCCCCAACCGCATCCCAAAACCAGCCCAGCTCATCTCCACCTCCCTAACCTGTTTTTCCTCTCACCTATCCCCTCCTCAAGCCACACCCCCATCTCCTATCTACTAACATCATCCCGCCCCCTTGACCTGTCCGTCCTCCCTGGACTGACCTATCTCCTCCCTACTCCCCTACCTACACTCACCTTTACTGGCTCCATCCCCGCCTCTTCGACTTGTCTGCCTCCTCTCCACCTATCCTCTCCTCTATCCGTCCTCTATCCGCCTCCCCCCCTCCCTATTTATTTCAGAACCCGCTTCCCCTTCCCCTTCCCCATTTCTGATGAAGGGTCTAGGCCCGAAACGTCAAGTTTTCCTGCTCCTATGATGCTGCTTGACCTGCTGTGTTCATCCAGCCCCATGCTTGTTATCTCTAACTGCCATTGTGTTTAGTTTATCTGATCGTTAATATTCAGAACATTATCTTTCACGACTTGGTAACATCTGTAAAAATGATAGTTTTCTTTGTCATCAGCTCTGAGTCGTGTATATGTTATAAATATATAGTGAACTATAACTGAGCATAAAGTAATTATTGTTTATTTACAATTGTACAATGGATTAAAAATTATACTTGCGAAACTTACTGTGTCTTCAATTTGTGCAATTACGATTAACAGACTTTTACATGACTAGTCCCATAAGCCCCTCTCTAAACAGTATGGAATCCTGATCAAATAAATTTCCTCATCCATTTCAGTACCAGAAAATAAAACTGCTCATTGAATTCATTGTCATGTTGATGCAGGATAATTCATAGCTCAACTGATGTTCCTTGATTTTAAACATATAGAAACATAGAATATAAGAGTAGGCCATTTGATCCTTCAAGCTTGCTCCATCATTGATTATGATCGTGACTGATCATCAAGCTCAATATCCTAATCCTACCCTCCCCTCATATCCCCTGATGTCTTGAGCCACAAGAGCTATATCTTCCTCAAACACAATGTTTTGGCCTTAATCACTTTCTGCAATAGTGAATTCCAAAGGCTCACCACTCTGTGGTGAAGAAACTTTTCACTTCAGTCCTTATCCTTAAATTATGGCCCCTGCATCTGGACTCCCTTATCATAAGGAACATCCTTCCTGCATCTAACCTGTTAGAAACCCATAAAATTCCTAACAGGACGAAGAGAACGCCCTTATTCTTCTACACTCCAGTGAATACGATCCTAACTGGCTCAATCTCTCCTCATACATCAGTCCTGTCATCCCAGGAATCAATTTAGTAAATCTTTGCTGATCTCCCTCTACAGCAAGAATAGCCTCCCTTACATAAGGAGGCTAAAACTACACACAATATTCCGGGTGTGGCTTCATCAATGTTCTGTATAATTATAGAGGGACATTCTTATCTACTGAGACTGTGCCAAATCTTTTACAGGGACAATTCCCTTAAGTTTTTTCTTCATAGCCCTACAATTTACTCTCAAATATTTATCCAACTCCTTTGAGAAGGTAACTTTTGAATCTGTAGCCATCATGTTGTCAAGTACTGCATCCCAAATCTTAACTGTTCACTATATAAAGATGATCTTCTCATATCAGCTCAGTTTCTTTTGCCTATCATTTTAAAACTGGAAACACACCTCTTCACCTATCCTATTCAATTCATTCTTAATCTTAAATATCTACTAAATCTTGTCTTGGCTTTCTCTGCTCCAAGGAGACCAAAGTGAACATTCTCCAGTCTCATACAGGTAAAGCCGATCCCTCATTCCTGTACCATTCTAGTAAATATCTTCTACCCCGGCTCTCCAAAGCATACATGTCCTTCTCAACGTAATGGATATTTATTTTTTGTGCTCCCCTATAGTGGGCAGTGAAGAAGGATATCTAAGATTATAATGAGATCTTAATCAATTGGGTCAATAGGCTGAGGAGTGGCCGATGGAATTTAATTTGGATAACTCAGGTATGGCAATTTGTTGGAACAAACAAGGGCAAGAATTATACAAGCAATGGTAGAACCCTGGGTAATGCTGCAGAACAGAAAAACCTAGGGGTTCAGGCACATTATTCTTTGAAATTTACATCACATGTAGACAGGGTGCTTAAGAAGACATTTAGCACGCTAGCCTTCATTGCTCAGACTTTTGAGTATTGGGTTGGAATACTTTGTTAAAGTTGTACAGGACACTGGTTAGGCCACTTCTGGAGTACTATGTACGTTCTGGTTGCCCTGCTGTTGGAAGGATATTAATAAATTGGAGACGGTTCTGAAAAGATTTACCAGGATGTAGCTAGGAATGGAAGATTTGAGTTATAGAGAAAGGCTGGGACTTTGTCCACTGGAGAATAGGAGGTTGAGGGGTGGCCTTATAGAGGTTTAATCATGAGGAGTATAGACAGAGTGAATAACAAGGTCTTTTCTCTAGGGTGGATAACTTCAAAACAAGGGGGCATATTTTTAAGTGAGAGGAGACAACTTTAAAGAAAGGACGTGAGGAGCAACACTTTTTTTAAACAGAAAGAACAGTTTGTATGTGGAACGAACTGCCAGAGGAAGCAGTGGATGAAGACACAGTTACAACAGATAAGACATTTAGATAAGTCCTTGAATAGGAAAGGTTTGGAGGGATATGGTCCAAACGCAGGTGAGTGGGGGTAGATTGATTTGAGAACATGGTCGGTGTGGGCTAGTTGGACTGAACCATCTGTTTCCATGCTGTCACTATGACTCGCTGATCTTAACAGGCAAAAGAACAACTGTCAAAGTTAGTATTTTAAACTAGGTTGCACGTAAATGTACCATGCTCAGTACTGAGCAATGGACCCTTGCAAGTTTGAACTCCCTGATCTCAGCTGTTGGCTGGCCTTGGCTGGTGGGGAGAGGTAAATAAATTATACTGGGAGCTGTTCAGTGATAAACCAGACTCCAGGCATCACTATCCACTCACTCCCAATTTGCAATGTGAGAGAAGCTATTTGTGTGAAACATCAGACATCTAGAAAACATTATTGTTTAGTACAAACCTGAGGAGGGGGGTGGTGGGGCAAGGGAAGCACAAGATGAGAAATTGTACTCACCTCCATGATGGTGAGAAAGACTGCCTCCGTTTTCAAGTATCTCTTCTCTGGCTGAAGCCTAATTTAATAAAAAAATCAAAACTGTTGCTTAAATACATTCATCAACACATAGCCCAAGTTCAAACATCACTTTTGATTGTGTAGAATCAAACTATTATAATGCTACCCAGAAAGATTTCCCTGTACACTTCACTATTAGCAACAGCCACACATTATACTTCCACTCTTTTCTATGGGCGTTTTCAGAAGTTTCAAAACATATTTTGATGCACATCAAAAGTCATGGCAGTGGCAATACAAAATTCAGGTCATCATGTAACTGCTCAATTTCAACACATAGCAAGTTACAATAAGAAACATTTAAATTTTACAATAAATTAAAACTTAAATAATATGATTTGCTTTAAGATCATTAAAAAAAATTTGGTCCTTCACAATGTGTAAGAAAGAGCCTAAGTATTAGCCAAAGACAAGCATGAAAAGGGCGGAAAGAGAACACCATGCTTTACATGTTGCCAGAACACATCTGAAACTGAAGTCAAGTATAATTCAATCTTTTCCTCAAGTGGAAGAACAGCTATAGTCTACCAAAATACTCCAATCATTTCAATGTGTTGAATTTTACAAAATTGAGGCAAACGTTCTTTGAAATAACAAAGGGAGAGTGAAAGTTTCTAAAAATTGCTAAGTTCCTTTAATGACAGCTAAATCTTTGGACAAACTTTTGATAATAACACAGTAAACTTAATTTCGCTTCATTTTCTTTAAAATTTCAATTTCCTCCCAATCTTTTACTATGGCCTGCACCAGATAGATTTGTCAAAGTGCTGGCCTGCAGTGGTGACCGTCTGATGGTGCTCACAGAGCATTTCGGATTTCAAACTGGTGTCAGTGTCATTATGTTATATGGATCAGAAAATATACCAAATATAGACCTTAATACAGCAGACATTTTAAAATGCATTACCTTTTGGGAGGGCGCAAACATACTAGAGTTTCAATATTGTTGAAAAGCTTTTAGTCTTACAAACAAAACAAAAGAAATAACAAGCGAAAGACAAAAAGAATGCCAAATTTCAAACAATAACAACAATTTATGCCACAGGAGAAAGGGGTTCTTGATTCATTAGCGAGTCAGTTCTATTTGGCCAAGTCATTGGCATGGAAAATGCAACAAGGAACATCAGACTCCGAAAGGTCCCAATATAATTTTAAAAAGCGACAAGGCTTGAACATGTTGCTTACGGTGAATGGTTCTGTGCAGATGAATGTAGGTCATTTCTAGCAAGAGTAAACATTAGCTCTTTATTTGATGGTTAGCATAGCTCAGGGTTCCCAAAACAGGATTTTGGGGCTGAGAGTTCACAGGCCATAATGAGATATGGTGACAGAGATTCTGTTGGGAAAGTCTTGGGATTAGCCCTGAGGTCCCACCTTATGGTTGGCCCAATTTTGTTTTTCCTCTAACTTGTCATGAGGGGTGGAAGCCAGCTTCACACAAGCAGACTCGGCGTCTGCTAACAGCATGCCGATTCTTTTGCTTCACCATTCACTGGGAGAGAACGAGAGTATACCTTCATAGATGCCACACATAACAGGCTCAGATCATCATAGCATTATAGGCCCACCTTTATTTTCTGAATTTGTATTCAACAGACTGAGGTCAGCAATATGCACCAAGTTCAATTTTACTGACACCATATTTACCCAATGGACAGAATAGAGATGGGATCTCCTCTAGTTCCAACACCAGCGAACATTTTCAATGATTTCCAGAAGGCATGTTACTGAGACATGCCCTAACCTTCTACACCCAGTAAATTTCTTGTGCTTAGATGAGAAGGTCAGGATCTTTGAATCTACAGCTACATGCAAAGATTTCCTTACTCAGCTTAGCATATTCCATCCTTGACTCAATTCACTTTGAAGATGGAGCAATCTAACGCACTTCTTTTCCTTGACATAACTGTTGATAAATCTGCAAATTAATTTTCCACTATTAACCATCATAATTACCTGTTAGCATGCATGTTGGGATTCGTATAGCTCCATGCACTATAGGATTGACCTTACCTTGTAAACGGAACCCTTGCTATTTACACACAGACAGTGAAGTAGAAGTAGAGAGCAGCAAAGCTATATTGTAGGATAATAGCTAATGTATCAAATGACAGTACACTGTGCATCATGCAAACTTGCAAGTGGGCCACCAGCCACAACACTGACATGTAAAGTGTTTGGTCTACCTCAATTTACTTCAGAAGAGCCAAGTAACTCAAAAACCTTGAACAGTTTAAGCAAGCTATTTAATGGTGCTACTTTGCAATGGCTATGCAAATAGTATGTCCCACTAACAGGACACTGTGATCAGTCCAAAAAGAAATTCTGCCTACCACAATCAAGGGATGGCCTGTATGAATTGTTTTGCCAGTGCACTGACAGCTAAGTAGGCCATACATCCAAATGACTGGCTACACAAGTCAGCATGTTCCCTTTGGCTGTTTGCAATAAGATGTACTCAACTAGCCCTTGATAGCAAAAAAATAAAAGAGGTCCATGCAGTTAGATACGGACAACACAGTTTGGAGCTAGAGGAACTCAGCAGGCCTGGCAGCATCAGAGGAGCAGGAAAGTTGACGTTTCAGGTTGGGACCCTTTCCCCGACTTGAAACATCAACTTTCCTGCTCCTGTGATGCTGTCAGGCCTGCTGTATTCCTCCAGCTCCACACCGTGTTATCTCAGACTCCAGAATCGGCAGTTCTTACTATCTATGACAAAGTTAGATATGGTTGTGAGAGATTTGGCAGGATTGGCTGAACAACTCTTCCGAGTGTGTTAATAGCTATAACAACAATTTATGATAAATAGAGTTCATAACTTGGTTCATTTACGATTGCCAGGACCAACATACATTTGGACACAGGGACCCATTGTCTGCAAACAAAAGTAGTATGTTCAAGTCTTGTATCTTTTTCCGATGGCAATAACTCAGCTAGAGATGACTTGCCAAATAATCAGCACCCTTTTCTCCTGCAGGACAAATTGTGGTTCCTTGGAATTTGGAATTCTTATGCTTACAAGTGCAAGGCAAAAACTTTTGCAAATATCTATTTTCAGCAATATTCAAGTCATGTATTATCAGGCAACTGTTTGTTTACTGAAGTTTATTTCCTTCAGCAGAGTTTCAAACAGGAGTGCAGAACATTTCAATTGTTCAACAGTAACTTCATTTAATATAATCATCTCGGTCTATCAGTGTCCACCAACACGGTTGTTTCTATAATTAGATTTTGATCCAACAGTAAAACATGAACTTTGTACAGGCATAGTGAGCTTCATAGTGTTAGAACCCTTGCTGATTTTTCATTATTTTATTCTTTTTATCATTTTTGGATTGGACCTGTGAACTGTTAGCTGAAAGCTGAAGGTGACCTTTGGACTGTGGGAAGCAGCATGTGCTTTTTTTTTTTAAAAGAGAAGAAAGTGAACCAATAACTAACACTTGCTGTTGAGGTCAGGCCTGAAAGTTAGGTTGTTTTATGTTAAAACGTGCTTTTAGATGCTTTGACTCTGGAAGGGCCTTATGATCAAGCAAACGGCAGATGTTAAATGTTAACTGGGACCTTGTGGAGAGATGGTCAGTCTGGCAGGGAGAGGCCAGAGTTTGAACCAATTTTTGAACTGTGTTTAAATCAGAAGGATTGTGCCTCTGAAAGTTACAGGATGGAGGTTTAATTGCTCCCTGGTTAGCCTCCCATTATCAACTTATTAAAGTTCGAAGAATAGAATCTCAATTACAAGAATTAAATGAATATTCCTCAGAGCTCAGTGGGAGATATCTGCATGCATCGGGTTGTCAGATCACCATATGCCAGTGATGATATGGATCATGGAGACTGTTTAAGTGAACCGGCCAGGTATATCTCATTTATTTTTCCCTTTTGACTTATCCCTTAACTGTGACTGTTTGTCTGTCTATCTTTGAGAGAAGTAGGGACTAGAATTAAAGGTGTTGGGTTTAAATATTAGACACTCATTAGATTACCTTGTTGTTTAACTTTGCTCTGCTAAAGATACTATCTTGATAATTAGTTGTTAAGTCTTTTGTTTCAGTTTTAAACTCGGTATCTAGTGTTGATAATTCACAACATCCGATACTAGTTGTTCAAAACATTTGGTTAGGAACCATTGGGATCAATTTTGAGGGTCAATGAGTATTTTAATTCTACTCTGTTGCAAGTACAGGTTCAGGGACAGCAGCCCACATAACCGTACACCCGTTTCTAACCACATATTTAAGTAATCAGGTGTTTTGGAAAGTTCAGAGAAAAGACATGAGTCAGTTGCAAAAAAATAGCAACCAACCACCACATAACTGTTATCAGCAAATTTGTCAAACTTTATCAGTAACTCAAATTATGTTCAAATAAAATTTTACTTTTTATTTTAAAATTAAATGTAATGTAATGTTCAGAATAACAACAGAAGAGGTCCAAGGGTGCTTGGACAAAATTACCTCAATTTGCTCAAACACAGAAATTGGGTCACTTATACCCCTGTAATTAAAAGCAAAGTAGAAATAGACACAGGCTCCAGCATCATAAGTTTGTGTCACTCTGGAAGAGAAAAAAAAAAACAGGTTTGTTTAAGAATTACACAACTAAATTGCTCAATGGTCCATTACAGTACAGTTTTTACATTTAATAAATTTTAGTACAAATGCTCTGATTGAAATCAACTGTCTGGATTTTAGCCTGAAGCTGGATTCTGCACAAGATGTGTGCTGTGAGGTGAAACCCGAATCAGTGAGTTTGTGATTAACTGCTGTATTTATTTTTTCATGGGAGTTTCCATGACAGCCAGCTAAAATGACAGGCTGGAGGCCTCTCAGACAGGAAGCCGTATCACATGGTCAAAGCTCAGGGGAGTACATCAGACCTTTGAATAAAGTTGGTGGGGGTGGGGGGTTCACAAGAGATACTGGCAGCAGAGTGGGTCATCCCATTGTAAACTAGGGAGGTCTGATTATGGGGAGTGAATTACATGTAATTAGGTAGGGTCTAGGAATTGCAAGGACGGTGAGAGAGTAGAAAAGAACAGACAGATCAAGGTAAACTGGAATTGAGGTTGACAGGATAGCATGTTGGAGTTCTTTTTCGCTCAAAAGCAGTGCTTAAAGGCATTGATCTCATGGATTTTGTCCTTCTTGCTCCTTTAAGATACTATGTTTCCAAAGGAATAGATCTATGCTTGACTGTAGAATGACTATTAAAATGAAGATGTGCTGCCTCATTTTAACAGTTAATGACCAAGCCACTTTCGTGTTCGAACTGGTCACCTATCCCTTGTCCCATTTCAGTAAAACCACGTTTGAGCAGTTGAATTCCTGTTCCAGATTTTTCTGTATTTCAACCAAACAATGCCAACCACCTGCTTTTGGGGGTTTGGACTGAAGTGCTAGATGCAGCGCATCTTGTAGACAGTAAGCACCTCTGCTACTGTGTGTTGGTGGTGAAAGGAGTGAATGTTAAAAGGTGAGGATGGGAAGCCAATCAAGCAAGCTGCTTTGTCTTAAATAAAGATGAGCTTCTACAGTGCTGTTGGAGCTGCACTTATCCAGGCAAGACAAGTGTTTGCCATCACACTGCTGATTTGTCTTTGTAGATGTGGGCAGTCACTGGTGAGTTAGGAGATAAGTTACTCACTGCTGAGTTCCTAGGTTCTGACTTGTTCTTGTAGCCATAGTATTCACATGGCTGTTCCAGTCAAGCTTCTGGTCAATGGTTACCTCCAGGATGTTCACAGCAGGGGATTCAACAATGTTTTACCATTCAATGTCAAGGGGTGATGGCTAGATTCCCCCTTGATGGGGTTGGCCTTTGTTTGATACTTATTTGGCACCAATGTTTTTTGCCACATTTATCCGACCAAATCTGGACATTGTCCAGGTCTTACTGCACGGATTACTTCAGTATCTGGGGAATCATGACTGGTGCTGGACTTTGTGCAAACACCACCAAGCATCCTGAATTCTGACCTAATAAGGGAAAGGTGGTGTTTAAAGAAGCAGCTAAAGATGGTGGGCTTAGACACCACCTGACAAACTCCTGCAATGTTATTTCAAGACCGAGATGAGTGACCTTCAACAATGGTAACTATCTTCTATTTATGCTAGTTATGATCCGAACCATAGAACAGCTTCCCCCACCACTCCATTCCCACTGGCTCCAGCTTTGCCGAGACTTCTTTACGCCATGCTCATTCAAATGTTGCCCTGATATCAAGAGCAGATACTCTCAGCTCTGGAGTTCAGTTCTTCTGCCCATATATGGACCAAGGCTATAAAGGAAGGAAGGAACTGAGTGGCCCTGGTGGAACTTAAATGGAGCAGGTTATTGCTGAGGAAGTGCTACTTGATAGCACTGTTCATGGCCATTTCCATCATTTTGCTATTGATTGAGGGTGGACTGCTTGGTCAGTAATTGGCTGGATTGTATTTGTCCTGCTTTTGTAAACAGAAATCAAAATTTTCGCTGCTTCCATAGACTTGGCCAATTTTCCACAAGGCCTGTATTGGAACAGCTTGGCCTAGGAGCAGCTAGTTTTGGGACACTAGTTTTTAGGAGTACTGCTGGTTTCTATTTGTCTCATCTTACTGATACTCTCACTGTATTACAAAAGTTATTCTTGGAATGGAGGTTATCATTTTTATGAAGTACTGCAGTAAGGCTGCACTAACCTTACAACACAGTATTATAATGATAAAAGTACATCATTAATCTTCAGAAAAGCTCAATATGTGCTTTCCCTAGTCACCTATGGAGATAGCAGGAGTAAAAAGGACATTAACAGTCACCCTGGAGATGCAGGTAGTCATTTTATTCTGTTCAAAGGTGGGCAGAGCACTCAATTTGTTCATTCAGGTCAACGATGCTGTTTCCGACTTGGAACAGAACTCCACAGACACCTGGGAGAGACCAGAACTAAAGAACAGAATTTAAAAATAACGGTCTCCCTCTTAAAAAATTCTGAGAATTTGGTTATTCTGTGTAAATCTCACTTCCAGAAAGTACTGGAAGGTGGGTAATAGATTTTTTTCAAGGCGGAGTTAGATCTTTGATTGATGTGGAAGTCAAGGGTTATGGGGGTGGGAGGATGGGGTTTAGGGGAGTGGCAGGTGGCCAAGTGGAGCTGAGACTACCATTAGACATCCTTTTATCAAAAAGAACAGACTTGATGGACCAGCAGCCTCCTGTGTTCTGAGAGCTCCTTACAACTAAACTGTGAATTAAAGATACTTTGAGTTATTTATTGGCTAACTTAAAAATAACTACATCAAAGTAAACCTTTATTCCAAAAAAAAGTTTCTCAATGCAGGATAATAAATAAATTGTTCTGAACTAATAATCTACAAATGTCTGTTCAGAACTAAGCTAAAAAAAATTGAGAAACAGTCTCTCCTTCTCTGCCATCAAGATTTGCACAGATATATTGCCTAGCCGCCCAATAAGTACTTGAGAAATAAGTTATCAAGGATTAATAATTGCATTTCAAGATTTATTGTTCAGCAAGGTCAACCGCAAAAGTGTTAGCCAGCAAGTTATTCCCAGAAAAAAATAAGATACATTCACACAGCTAACAGGTAAAATAATTCTAAATAGTAGACCTGGATGTCCTAAATATGAAAAATTACAAGAACTGACCATTTTGAGAACAAAATTTTAAAAACCATTTACCTGCATGTAGCAAGGGGAGGAAATTGAACACCTCTTTCTTTACATTCTCTCACTAGTTTCTCCTTCACATTCCTGCAGAGATCAATCACCCTAAAAAACATTCAGAATAAAATTTTGGGCCTATTTACAGTAGGAAATAGTTTGTCTGCTAAAAACACATGCTAATACAATGCTGTTTAAAAACTGATTTCAGAACTAGTTTTACTGAAATATGAAAAGTACCAGCAATGAGCATTTTTTTGTAAATGAAAATATTGTACACCATGTACATTAATTTTACATTCAACTCAGCAACATATTTTACATTCTGTAATTATATATTTGTCATCCTTGCCAATCTACATGATTGCACGATGCTGATGCCTTGTATTGTATACAGAGGGACTGAAGATTGAGGTCTTATAGGGTGAAAGAGTAGTGAATAATTGGATGCAGTCATGCAAACTTGAATAAATTTAGCTTTCTTTGAGTTTATATTTGTATTAGCCAAACATGTTGCAATTTCAGGAGAAAGTTGGATCACAAGAATTTACAGCCAAGAAACCTGAAGACATAAATTGAGTCACTACTATGGGTAAGGTGTAATTAAGGCACAGAAGCTTACTTGGGTACTTTTCTATATAGTTTAGACATGGGATCATTCATGGGATGTGACCACTGCTGACTGAACAATCACTTATTTCTCATCCCTAACTGCTGAGAGAACAAAATGAGTCAAGGGTCTGGAATGTAGGCCAGACCTGGTAAGGTCAACAGTTTCTTTCCCAAAAGAAAAGATCATTGGTGAATCAACAATCAACAATTTTTCCCCAACAATCACATGATTACTATTAGACTTGTAATTCCAGATTTTTTTTTAATTATTGAATTCAATTCCATAGAGGGATTTGAACATTGGCCCCCAAACTACTACCTGAATCTCAGGATTAACAGTCTAGCAACAGTACCATACCATTACTTCCCTTAAAAGGCAGCTAGCAAAAAGATTTAACCTTACTTTTTGTTGTCAACCTACTGTTATTTAGTCAGGATGTGCACTTAAATAAGTTCTTAAATGCATTTTAGATGCCAATGAGTTCACATTGCATAAACTTCCACTTTTATTCCACAACGCAACTTTTCAATGTTATTATAAACCAACTGTAAAAATATGATTGCTAGATCTTAACTAAATAACTTCAGCAAATACAAGTAGAGATAGGCAATTCAATTTTAAAGGGCATGAATTCTATTATTAAACTTTAGGAATTCTCCAGATCATGAGAAAGTCAGTCAAATTAGATTGCATCTATCAGACCATGTGCGTCAACACTTACATCTAATACCAAACAAAAAAATCAAATTTAAAGAGAAAGGTGAAGTGACTTTTTCCACCCTCAGACATTCAGTCAAAATCTTTATATTTATACAGCACTTGGCAAATTCTCCAAATAATCTTGAAGTTCAGTCATTTTTATGTAGGCAGATGTGACAACTAGCGCACACACGCCAAAGCTCCACAAATAACAACTTTGCATTTAAAAAATCACTTGTTGCTTAAGGAAAGAGTAATGGTGGGGATTGAGAGAACACTCCCTATTCTCTGTAGTGCCACAGGAGTTTTTATGTCCACCTGAGCCAATAATGGTATCTCATACGGAAGACTAGAACCATAACACTGGAACAATTTTTGAGTATTGAGTGGAAATGTCAGCACACAGTATATTAAAGTCCATTGTAGGTTTAAAACCCAAACGGCATCTGACTCCCAAGCAAGAATGATAGTAACCGAGTCAGATCAAAACTTGGAATATTTCCAAATATAGGTCTAAATAAAAATAATTGCTTCAACAAATGTACTAGATACAAAATAAATTACTTTTGATGGCACCAACCAAAACAGAACTCACTAGTACATGAAAGAAAAAATACTAAGTGGATAACTTGCAATTAGCATCTATACATGGATCTAAGTTTACCAACCTTTGGTAACTAAATTTGATTGATGGTCTTCTGAATATGATCTTACTTTAGGTCACTGGGGAACTGAGCCATTTACACAACTTATTGCTTAAAATACTGTGGATAGAGCCCATTTTGCGAGAATGGCTCCCATTAATTAAAACATAATCTGAACCCTTCCTGGTGGTGAAACCTTCACAAGCTTTCGGAGTGCTGCTCCTTCGTCAGGTGAAGGACACTTTACTGTGACTTCTGACTGTTTACAACATGAAAAGATCTCTGTGGTGTTGCAAGTTTCAACAAAAAAAAAAAAATGAACAATGGCAGAGGTGCACAGGCTATAAATTACATCTACCGAGAAGATTACCTACTTAATCCAGATATAAATGCTACAGTACAGAATAAAAATGAGTTTCTTAATAATTGTTTACAAGAATTTATTTTACCGGTCCCAAGGAACAGAGGTTTCAAATGATTCTCCGATGATGTAATAGTCCATACCCAAGTCCTAAAAAAATATGTAGTACAATGTTAAAAAGATTATTTTCTACAATATTAGTAATCCTAATCTAAAACATAAATAAAAAATATCAAAATATGAGGCATGCTATTCCATTTGCTACTGTGAGAATCGTTTGCACCACAGTCACCATCTTTATGCTGAGCAGTGCCTGGTTTGGCTCAGATGCCCCACTCTGACCTTGAAGGGGAAAGCAGATGGCTGAGAAGTTGCATGCTTCGTTGGACACTCTTTTCTCTGGGCCCTCTTCTTGGGTCGGTTGAGCTTTCAGTTTCTGCTTACCTCTTCCAATGCCCTTCCAAACACTCATCTTCCTGCAGTCACACCATCTCTCAGTTGTCAGTGTCAATGTCTGCCTTCATCATATCTTGCTTGCACGTAAGTGTTTTTGTAGAGTTATGAATGGCCAGGTGACCTTGACCCAATGGCCAGTTAACTATAATGTAAGTAATGCTTAAACCCAACATTTTATATACGTGAGGGAGTCTGCAACTGATCTTGATACAAGGATGGCACTGGTGCTTTGAATGAAAAAACTTTAAATTTGCACCCTTGCTCTGGCACAAACCACGAATGACCTGAATCATAATAACACTGTTGGTAACTCTGTTAAGAATACTATTTGGAGTGACATCACGTGATCATCTCCAGTTGGTGCTAATGTCCTGATCTCAGATGTGCCCAGGGCCCCTGGTGACCTGGTTAGCTTCAAAACATATTAGTAAGACAAAGGCCACAGTATCAAAGCTCAGGTAGTCTCCGTCCATTCTCGTTTATCTTTTGTAAGCCATGCTGTCTGAGGCAGGAGGGCCTTGCCTCCTGACCAATATCTATTGTGTAACTGAACCCTCCCAGTAGGTAAAGATGTCCTGCCTAGGAATTCTGCTGATTGTAGTGCCAAGTTTATCATAGAATCGATCTTTCACCTCTGTAACAGAGCACAGCATAACACGCATGATGTTAACTGGCCCTCTGAATTGAGGAAAAGATGAAGAGGAGGTTCCTTACAGTGAAGTCTACACCTTGCTCACACATTTCCAATGAACACATTCTTCTGGTAAGGGAAGTGTGATGCTTTTGCTTTCAGTGATCAGCTCTCAGTAAGCCTGGTATCACGTAGAAAGAGTAGCATTTGACTTTTCCACGATCAATGTTTCAACCAATAATCCAAACTAAATCTCAGTCTTGGCACTATGTAGAGCATTCATGTCAATCTAAAATAAAATTATCACTTGATCACAAATAGAAAGTACCACCCTGCCGCCCCAGATCATGAAAAATTAGCTGCTAGCTACAACAGAAATTTAAACTTTTTCATTACATTGAATACAAATGATAGTTACAGAATTGAGAAGATTTGGATTAAGTAAAAAAAGTTTAAAAATAACAGGGGCAGCTAAATATTGTTGCCTACAAACATGTTAATAATGGTTTTGTGTTGAATGCTTTCATCAGGTTTACAACCTTCAGCTGCACAAATTTTCAATTTTCTCTCAAATTCTTCAAGATGTCGTGCAAGATGGAAAATGCATATCAGTTACTAAATTAGAAATGAAACTGGAAATTTAATACACCATGAGCAACATACCCGAATATAAGCAATAACAAATGTCAGCATGTAGCCCCGTTGTCCATTATCTTCTCCAGCAGCCAGGCCTCTATAATCAAAAATATTCACCTTAGCGGAGAAAAAGCAACAGTTCACAGAAATGCAAAATGTTATTTACTGGCATGTTTGAAAAGTTTACTCTTTTAATGGGGGCCAGTGATCAGCACTCTTTCTGCAGGTCAAAATAAACCATGCACTGACTTCTGTTTTTCCACACTTAACATTTGTGTGCTAACAATACAACTACTGGAAGACTTTTAAAAATGAAAACACAGTACTAGTTGATGCACAATAATCCACAACAATTTGAGACTGAACAAAATTGGAATTTACAGGTTTTCTTTTCTTCCACATTTAGAAACGTGCATACCTAATTTTCATGCTCATTTGTTAACAGAAAAAATATTTTGTGTAAGTTTTCATCATCTACCAAGAATTATCAACCATCCAGAATGAACTGAAGGACAGAGTGAGTAGCAATCTTATGCATTGCCAGGGAATTAAAAATCCCAATTGGGCTAAGTGAAATAGTAAGTTAGTTAATAAGAATATTAACACAGAGTAGCTTCACCGAAGTATAGACTTCACCAGAGTGCAATAAAATTGGTGGGAATGGGTTAAGAAATGCTGTTTGATATATAAATAATAAACCTAAACTAAAAGGAATAGATTAGGATTGGATGCTACGTTATAGTGGAAACTGTGAGCATCTATGTGTAGTCAAACAGGGTTAAAATCAAGTTCAAAAACAAACTGACAGTGATATTTCATATAAAGTAATAGAGTTGGGAGGGGTATATGCTGCTGCTCTTGCATATGGGAACAAGTAACAGGTGTTAACCACAACCACATCTGCATTAAGCAGCAGCAGCTCAAGCAATTTGAGTTTAAGAGTTGATAAGCTGGCACCTAAGCTTCAGACACTGATGCATCAAGGAGACAGAGTATCCTGGGCACTTTATTTCAGGGAATAGGCAGGACTGTAGGTTAAAACACTTCAAATATGGTTGTGGTTGGGTCAATGAAAGATCTGACTACTCATGAGGCGAGTACAGGGATCCAAGATGTAGCAATGGCGTAACGTCACAGTTTGCATCATCTTAACAGATATGAGGTTTTTGCAGCTTGTGTGAAAAACAGTGAGACTGCAAGGAGGATAAGCAAACTGACCACAGCATCTGTAGTACAAGGGCCACTCAAGCTTCAGGAGTAAACGCAATGTAAAAATAATAGGGAACTATTGGCATGCAGCATGAAGTCTGTGTTGCCTGCCAGGTACCAGATGAAGAACATTTTCTCTGCGGTTTGGATAGGAACTTGCAAGAGGAAAAAATCCACTTGTCTCATTCCATGAGTATTTAAGACACGTATAAAACCTAGAGGGAGAGTAAGAGCTATGGGTTAAATTAGAAAGCAACATCATAAAGTAAGTAATCACTAGAACACCAACTAAGCCACGAGCAAAGGTCAAAGAGTAAATGTATGACTTGAAATTTGATAGAGGAGAAATGGGTTTTAATTCATGGGGCCCGGCACCAATATTAAGAGAGAGATCTTCTGATGGGATGGGTTTTATGTTCACCTTGCTGCGACCAGCATCCTGGTGAATCAAATAAAATCAGCAGCTAAGCATTACACTGCATAACGGGCGTGGGCAAGGCAGGGATTTTATATGTTTAGGTGAGGTAAGAATATAGAAAATTCAAGAGAAAGGACAAGGCAATAGTGCAGAGTGGATAACCAGGATATGACAGGGTCAGAAACAATACACAAGGATAAATGTGCCAGCAAATGTAATTGGAGGACAGAAGGGTAAGAACACAGAAATAAAGGAGTTTTAACTGACTGCAGTAATATTCATAACAAGATAAGTTGATATTTAAGATTGCTTGTAATAAGAGCGATGTGGCTGCAAGGTCACCAAGACTAGGATCTAAACTATTAAGAAATGCATGACATTTTGGAAGAATAGTTAAAATGGATAAGGAGGTGGAGTTGCTCTGACAATAAAGGACAAGGTCAGAGCAATAGTGATAAATTACCTCAGCTTAAAAGAAAACTAGTTTGGGTGAAGATACAGAAAGGCAAGGGAAAGACGGCACTGGTGAGAGTTTGTCTACAGGCCATCCAGAAGTAGCTACACTACAGTACATAAATCAAGACATAATGGGGTGCTCGTTAAAGAAAAACCACTGGAATAGACATAGTAACACTGATCTTCATTTAGACTGAAGAATCAATTCATTGAAGATACTGTAGAGGATGGGTTCCCAGAACCATTCAGGACAGTTTCTTAGAACCGTACATCGCGGAACAGACATAGGAGGCATGTTATTTTACATCTGGTACCGTGTAATGAGACAAGATTAACTGATGACCTATTAGTAAAAGACCTTCTAGGGAAGAATGATCATAACATGGTGAATTTTGCATTCAGTTTGAGGGTGAGAAACTGGAGTCTAAAACTACTGCCTTAATCTGAAATGACAAAGTATAAAGACAGAGTTAAGGTTAAAATGGATGGAAATAATGGATGATTAGGTAATATGGGAGATACGTTTGGACAGGCATTTAAGACAATAATTCATCATTCTCAAAGATACATTTCAGTAAAAAAGAAAGCCTCTAAAGAAGGATGAATAACCCTTGGTTAACTAAGGAAATTAAAGATGGATTTAGATTAAAGAAAAAGCATATATTGTGTAATTTCGTAGTTGTTCAAAAGAAAGGAAAGATCTCAGAAAACAGTGTAGGAACAAATGGGTCATTTTCTCATGGATAAGCTGTAACATAGGGATCAGTTCTGGAATGTCAATTATTTACAAGCCACTTTCATGACCTGGATGATGGGATCAAATGTACTGCAGCCAAATTTGCTGTCAATATAAAGGTGGGAGAGAAAGGAAGTTGTGGGAATGGCACAAAATTGGCAAAACAAGTGCTAAAGAAGTTAGAAAATGCTGGCAAAGTATAAATTTAAAAATTTATAGGAATAGAAAAACCAAATATTATTTGTATTTTGAGACTACAGAATGATTTAGTTACAGGCATTTGGATGTCCACATTCACAAATGACAAAGTAAACATGCAGGTACAGCAACTAATTAGGAAGGCAAACAGTTAGTTTGCTTTTAATGCAAGGGACATGGAATACCGAAGTAGGGAATTCTTATCTGTATAGGGCTTTAATGATGCCACACTTGAGAGTACTATGTACAGTTTTGGTCCTACGTAAGGAGAGATAAACATATGGCAGAGGTATGTGGAGAAGGTTCACTAAGTTGAGATTTGGAATGATGTGGCGATGAGCACCTATTTAAGATAGAGATAAAGAGGGTCTTTTTCTTCAAAAGTAGTGAATTTTTGGACTTGTCTATCCCAAAAGCTGGAGGCTAGGCCGTTGAACATATACTTAAGGCCGACACAGACTCTCCAACCATTGCAAAATTGGTTACAGGGAAGACGCCAGAAAATGCGGTCAAGTTCAACATTAGATCAGCCATGACCTGCTGGATCAATCAAGGGGACTTACGGCATACTCCTGCTCCCATTACTTTGTTTAAAATCACAAAAATCAAAATATTCAGGACCAAAATGCTTTAAAAATGCTTTGTAGAAATTCCTAATGGAGTGATGGTGGACAACTTTAACAGTTACATTTTATTCTCTATCTAAAGATCACAAACAATGACAACTTTACATTGATGCTAACGATTATATTAGGATTTTAATGTCTTACTGGTAGGAATGTCTAACTATAACTTAAGCAATTGGAATGAGAAAAGTCATCTTTGTAGCTCACTATATAGTGTAGATTCTTTTTCAAGTCTTACCCAACTTTAGCAGCAATATCATAAACATGCTTTTCCTGTTGAAGAACCTTTTCTCTGCTACCTTCAAAAAGTAGGGTAGCTACGCATAACTCATTGGGATCAAATCCCTTGAACTGTGGAAATAAAAGTATGAGAATATTAAATAGAACTTGAAGGTGTGAGGATGTTACATCTCAAACCAGAGACATTTTAAAAGTTTACATTTGAATAGTTTAATCGAAGGTGGCTTAGAATAACCATCAGGTTCCAATGGCACTTTGAGGAAAGACAAATATCTTGCCAATTCCTTTAAAGTGTTTAAAATCAAACCTCCCAGTGTGAAGTTTCAAACGCATACCTTGGAACCTACTTCAAGAGAATATCACTGCTTAGAATTAAGAATGTTGCAATTTAATTGCAGTCAGGAAGATTATTCCATGGACTAGACCTTCTCTCCATCGCAAGGCCAGAATTGAGGATGTTCGCCGATGACTGTGCAATGTTCAGCACCATTCGTGACTCCTCAGATACTCAAGCAGTCCATGTTTACATGCAACAAGATCTGGACAATATCCAGGCTTGGGCTGACAAGTGGCAAGTGACATTCACGCCATACAAATGCCGGGCTATGACCATCACCAATAAGAGACAATCTAACCACCGCCCTTTGACATTTAATGGTGTTACCATCACTGAATCCCCCACTATCAGCATCCTGGGGGTTACCATTGACCAGAAACTCAACTGGACTCACTACATTAACAGAGTGGCTACAAGAGTAGACCAGAAGCTGGGAATACGGCGGCAGGTAACTCACCTCCTGACTCCTCAAAGCCTGTCCACCATCTACAAGGCACAAGTCAGGAGCATGATGGAATACTCTCCACTTGCCTGGATGAGTGCAGCCCCAACACTCAAGCAGCTTGACACCATCCAGGACAAAGCAGCCCACTTGACGGGCACTTCATCTACAAGCATTCACTCCCTCCATCATCAATGCTCAGTAGCAGCAGTGTGTACTATCTACAAGATGCACTGCAGAAATTCACCAAAGATCCTCAGACAACACCTTCCAAACCCACGACCAGTTCCATCTAGAAGGACAAGGGTGACAGATATATGGGAACACCACCACCTCCAAGTTCCTCTCCAAGTCACTCACCACCCTGACTTGGAAATATATCGCTGCTCCTTCACTGTCACTGGGTCAAAAACCTGGAATTCCCTCCCTAACAGCATTGTGGGTCAGCCCACAGCAGGACGACGGCAGTGGTTCAAAAAGGCAGCTCACCACCACCTTCTCAAGGGCAACGAGGGATCTGCAAGAAAGGCTGGCCAGCCAGCAATATCCACATCCCACAAAAATGAACATATAAAAAAAAGCATAACGCATTATAAACATGAACAAAAGCCAATTTGCTGACTTTTTTTGATGGGGGCAGGGGGTTGGTGGTCAACATAGAGATCATATTGAATATACCTCACTTCTTGGGAATTAGAAACAAGTCAAATATACAGTCCATAATTACACTTCACCTAATATTTTCAAGTTTGGACCACCTTCAGCAAATTGATTTTTCTTTTACCTAAACAGAACCATAAAAATATTTTAAGTGTATAATTTGTATGTTCTGGTTATATTGCTGTTAATTGCACACATTCTTGAAACAATACTGTGCAGAAAACTTTGCTTAGTTCCCAGTCACTTTTCCCCACACCCTATATAGTTTAACTCTACACACTTCCCCTTCTCATCACCCACCTTTCAACTTCACACACAAATCATAGCAGTATGTAGCAGGGACTTTACAATGTCAATGTCAATCATGAGTAACAATGCAAACACAGAAACCAGTTTAAGAATTAACCACTCAACTGAACTTAAATCATCTCTCTCAGACAAAAGATAGAACTTGATCTGCCCAGAGAGCAGGGATCAAAATAAGAGATCAAATAGTACAACATACTGAGTACACACACCAAGGTAAAGAAAAAAAAAGTATTTTGAATTATTAGACCAAGATCGTGAAACCTATAAAAAATACAACACACTATCGCTGATATCCTTCTTCTAAACACATTTCGACATACTACTGGCAATACATATTACACGTGCAGAATACAGGTACCCTGGGATCTTGATCAGATGAGCAAATAGAGTATAATTTTAATAAGCACGAGGCGTTGCATTTTATAGCGCAAGTCAGGACAGGACTTATACACTTAATAGTAAGGTCCTGGGAGTGTTGCTGAACAAAGACCCTGCAGTGCAGGTTTGTAGCTCCTTGAAAGTGGAATTGCAGGTAAACAGGATAGTGAAGGCAGCAGAAACAGCAAGAACTGCAGTCAGAAATAATAAAGCGCAGAGGTGGAGGAACACAGCAGACCAGGCAGCATCAGGGGAACAAGAAAGTTGACGTTTTGGGTCAGGATCCTTCTTCAGAAAATATATTTTTCTGAGGAAGGGTCCCATCCCAAAACGTCAACTTTCATGTTCCTCTGATGCTGCCTGGCCTGCTGAGTTCCTCCAGTTCCACACTTTGTGTAGTGAAGACAACGTTAGGTACACTTGCCTTTATTGGTCAGTGCACTGAGTATTGGAACTGCAAGGTCATGTTGCTGCAATTTGTACATTAGTTAGGCCACTTTTGGAATAGTGTGTTCAATTCTGGTCTCCCTGCTACAGGAAAGACGCTGTGAGACTTGAAAGGGATCCGAAAAGGTTTACAAGAATGTTGCCAGGGTTGGAGGGTTTACAGTCAGAGAGTCACAGAGTCCTACAGCACCAAGTCAGACCTTTTGGCCCAAACTGGTCCATGCCTACCAAAATGTCCATCCATACTATCCCCTTTTCCGTGCATTTGGCCCATATCCTTCTAAACCTTTCCTATCCATGTATTCATCCAAATGTCTTTTAAGTGTTGTTAATGAACCCGCCTCAACCACTTCCACTGGCAGCTCATTCCATATGCGTACCACCTCTATTTAAAAAAAGTTGCCCCTCAGGTTCCCATGTACTCTTTCCCTCCTTACCTTAAACTGACGCCCTGTAGTCTTTGATTTCCCAACCCTGGGAAAAGGCGACTGAGTGCATTTACCCTTTCCATACTTCTCACAATCTTATACTCTTCTATAAGATACCCTCTCAGTCTTCTACACTCTAAAGAAAAAAGTCCTAGCTTGTCCAACCTCTCTCTAACTCAGTCCCACAAGTCCTGGCAACATCCTTTTTTTGCCGACCTTAAGCTTAATCCGTATCACATCACTCCAAGGAATCTTGGCCTCATGCTCTCTAAAATCAAGACTGTGGTGTAGTAGTTTCTCACCCTTTCCATTCGTTTCTGCTGCTCTGAGCTTCCAGTTACCTGCCACTTCAACACACCATCCTTTTCCCAGCCATTCTCGCTGTCTCAGGCTTGCTGCAGTGCTCCAACAAAGCTCAGCGCAAGCTGGAAAAACACCTCATTTTCCGCTTGGGGAACCTGCAGCATTCTGGACTCAATATCAAGTTCAATAACTGTAGAGCTTGAATTCTCCCATGTCCTTGCGCCTACCCACTCCCCAGGCCTTGTTTTCACATAGTCTGCTATTACACACAACCTATCGTTCGCCACAAACAGTACCCACTAATAGCTATTCACCCTCCTAGCCAGATCGTTATGCACTCCTTTGTTTGCCCAACTGTTCTTCTCCCTCTTTGCAGTCTATCCTCACCTATCCATTACTCCTTATCCCCTCCCTTCACCCTATCTTCTGCATATAAACCAACATTTTCATAGCTAACATCAGCACTGAGGAAGGGTCACCGGACCTGAAACATTAACTTTGATTTCTCTCCACAGCCAGACTTGTGGAACTTTTCCAACAATATCTGTTTTCGTTCCTTCTAGGTGGAAGTGGCTGTAGGTTTGAAAGGTGCGGTCCAAGGAGTTTTGGTGAATTTCTGCAGTGCCTCTTGTAGATAATACACATTGCTGCTACTGAGCATTGGTGGCAAAGAGAGTGGATGCTTGTGAATGTCGTGCCAATCAAGCAGGCTGCTACATCCTGGATGGTGTTGTTGGTGCTCCATGAATCCACGCAAGAGGGCAATACTCCATCACACACCTGAGATGCGCCTTGTCGATTGTGAACAGTCTTTGGAGAGTCAGGTGGAGAGTCACCCACTGCAGTATTCTTAACCACTGACTTGCTCTTGTGCCACTGTATTGTTCAGTTGAATTTCTGGTCAGTGGTAACCCGCAGGATGTTGGTAACAAGGCATTCAGTCATGGTAACACCAGTGAACGTCATGGGGTGGCGGTTAGATCGTCTCTTACTGGAGATGGCCATTGCCTGGCATTTGTGCAGCATGAAGTGGCAAGTAACATTGTTAGTCCAAACCTGGATATTGTCCAGGTCTCGTTGCATCTAAACATTGATTCCTTTAGTATCCAACGAGTCGTAAATGGTGCTGAACATTGTGCAGTCACCAGCAAACATCCCCACTTCTGACCTTATGTTGGAGGGAAAGTCATTGATGAAGCAACTGAAGATGGTTCGGGCTTAGGACACTGCCCCGAGGAACACCCGCAGTGATGTTCTAGAACTGAGATGACTGACTTCCAACAATCACAACCATCTTCCTATGCGCAAGGTATGATAACAACAATCAGAAAGTTTTCCCCAATTCCCACTGATTCCAGTTTTTATAGGGCTCCTTAATACCATATTCAGTCAAATACAGCTTTGATGTCAACGGCTGTCATTCTCACCTCACCTCTGGAATTCAGCTGTTTCTCCATGTTTGAACCAAGGCTGTAATCAAGTTAGGAGCTGAGTAGTCCTGGTGGAAGCCAAAATGGGCGTCACTTCTAAGATGGTGGTGGAGTAGGACGCTTCAGCCGGAGCTCGTCTGTTTCTTTTTTCTGTTTTTTTTCTCTTTTGTGTTTATCTTCCTCCTCTTTCTTCTTGGCAATATCCTGAATTCCTGGCTTCAGTGCTGACCCAGTGCGGCACCCTCTCGACCCAGCATGGTGGTCTCTCAGTGGCCTGGCATGACATCCTCCTGGCCCAGCATGACAGTCTTGCGGCCTGGCATGGACGAGGTTGGAAGACTTGATCTCAACTTGTTATTTCTCTATTTTTTCTAACTTATTCCTATGATCTATAATGCTGGACTTTTTATTTCTTAATTTTTCCAATTTTTCTAATTTTGTTTCACCCAAGAACTTGATGTGAAGAATCTGTGGGGAAAAATCCTAGGTACTTTGTATCTAAGATGGTGCCATAAGTAGTGACTTGTAAACTTTTCACAACAGTTGAGTATGTGAGAGAATAAAGCTAATTCAATTCAATTCACTGAATAGGTTATTGCTGAGCAGGTGCTGCTACATAGCACAGTTGATGACACCTTCCATCACTTTAATGATGATCAAGGGGAAACTGATGATGCGGTAATTGGCCAGGTTGGATCTGTCCTGCTTTTTGGGTACAGGACATAGCTGGACAATTTTCCACATTGTCAGGTAGATGTCAGTCAGAGCTGGAAACAAGTTTATGCAGTTCAGGTTAGGAATTTTCCGAGTGGTTCCAGCTCAATTGAACTAGTGAAACTTCTGTTCTTGAGCTTTTAATAAAAATGCTGCCACTATACGCTGGCAAACTTTCTAAACCTTCTAGACATACAAACTTCATTAATCCTTCCCCTGCAAAGCAGCTTTTTTTTGTCAACAGGATAATTTTGGATTAAGAGTAATACGATAGAAATGCCAAGATATTACCCTCAGAGTTTCTCCATCATGAAGATGTTAGAAAGTATACATGGAATATAGTAAACACAACCAGCTACTTTGAACTGTTTGCCCAGTTTCACCCCTTGTATCAGTCCGGGGTTGGATTTCTTTTTCATCAGTTTGTGGGCATGTGGGTGTTACTTGAATGACCAGTAGTTGTTGGCCGTTCCGTGTGGCCTATAAGATAACGGTGGTGAGCCACCTTGAACTGCTGCAGCTTGAGTCATGTACTTACACCAAAAGTACTGTTAGGATGGAAGATGCAGGATTTTAAACGCAGGGATGGTGACAAAGGGAATTATGCATCAGAGTCAAAACTCGGAGAAGGGATTTGCAAGGTTACAGATCCTGATGATAGACAGAATCTCAGGGTCTCGGTTTCATCTGCTGGATATGATTATATATCTTGTAAACCGAAAACTTCTAGAAAAATATTAATTAAAATCTGAATAATTTGTATTGTTTACTTCTGGTAGTTCATAGTTACAGTTTACAGCTTCAAAAGGACTCAGCATCTTTAGCAGAAAAACATTGCTGTTGAACAATCACTTTTCATCTATTCTTCTGAACACACTTAAAATGGATTCACTCAGTTAGAAGTCAAAATAACTTTGGAAAGCACACATTTTATTTGTAGTATTTGAGGCTTTGCTCAACTAGGTTAAGGCCGCTTTGATTAGGATACAGTGTTTAAAGTTATAAAAACTACAGAGGGATTTACAAGCGACGGCTAGCTGAATTTAATCTGATTTTGTCTGTTGTGCTTTTCAATTGGACAGATAAAAGCCATTTATGAAATTGCCGAGTTTACAAAAACCTGTAAAATTAAAAATTGGCTTTCTTGGGCAAAAGCTGAAACTGATAGATCTGAGGATTACCAGATCAGCCAAGATCTCTCAATGGTGGAACGGACTCAATAGGCTGAAGAGCCACTTCTGCCTGCCTGTATTATGGTCTTATATTCCTTGGTGTTCGTAGTCTCCAGAAATTTAGCGGTTTCTGTCTTCAATGTGCTCAATGACTGAGCTTCCACAGCTCTCTGGGGCACAGGATTTCAAAGATTCACCACCCTCCGAGTAAAGAGATTCTTCCTCGTATCGGTCTTAAATTACCTATCCTTTATCCTGAGATCTATGTCCTCTGGTTATGGACCCCCAACCAAGGGAAACAGCTTATCTATATTCAAACTGTCTCCCACGAAGAATTTTGTAAGTTTCAACGTTATCACCCTTCCCTCTTTGCAACTCCAGAAATACAGACCCCAGTCTCTGCAAACTCTCCTAATCAGACAATCCTGCTATCCCACGGATTTATCTGAGAAACCTCCATTGCACTCACTCTGTGGCAGGTACATGCCTTCTTAGCTAAGGGGACCAAAACTAAATGCAATACTCCAGGTGAAGTCTCATCAAGGTGTTATACAGCTGCAGCCAGACATCATGACTCCTGAACTCAAAATCCTTGGCGATTCCAGTTAGGTTTTGCACTACATGCTGCACCTGCATCTTTACTTTTAGTGACTCATGAACGAGGACTGCCCACATTGTTTTGGACATTCACACTATCCAATCTCTCACCATGAAAAAAAATTCTGCTTTTTTTTAAAAAATCAAAGTGAATAATTTCCCACTTAATTCACTTGATATTCCATCTTTAATGTTCTAGTCCATTCACTTAACCTGTGCAATTCATTTTGAAGTGTCCTTGCATCGTCCTCACATCTTGAGCCCTCATCTAGCTTGATGTCATCAAAAAACTTGGAAATACTATAACTGAACCACACACCCAAATCATTTATTTATATACAGTGAACAGCTGTGGATCAAGCACTGATTCTTGGGCCACTTGTAAGAGCCTGTGACCTGAAATGATCTGTTTATTCCTACTCTACTTTCTGTAAGTTAACCAATTCTCAATCCTTACTAGCCTATGTCTGCAATCCCATGTGCTCTAGTTTTATTTACTGGTATACACTGTAAGACCTTCTCAAAAACCTTCTGAAAATCCAAATACACCATACACACTATTATTTGTGGCACTGATAAAGGAGAGGTCCGTGATGTGTATGCTTGATGAACCATGCTATCAACCCGTTCTAGGACCTTCAATAATTTACGCACAAGTTCACCCAAGATGTTCTACTCCTTCACCCCTTTAGAACCACACACTTTCTTTTATCTGGTCTTCCTGTATTCTTTCCATCAAAGTGAATCACTTCATATTTTTCCACAATAAATTTAATATTCCACTTGCCACACCACCAACTTAATGTACTTTTGAAATTCTACACTATTCTCATTGGTCATAGTACACCCAAGTGTTGTATCATTTTTGAAAGTGAAATTTTGAAATTATGCCAAATACCAAGTCATTGACATATCAGAAGTCAGAGTGGTCCCAATACATACCCCCGGAATTTGCCACTGTAAGCCTTACTTCAATCTGCAAATAACTGTGCTTCCTGTCAGTCTGCCAATTTTGTATTCGTGTTGCTCCTGCACCTTTTATTCCACTAGTTCGAATTTTGCTCAGGTCTGTTGTGTGCCATTATATCAAGCATCTTTTGGAAGTCCATAAAAACTATATCAACACAAACCTAGGCCAGTGTATTCAAAGAAGGGATTTTTTTGGTGTATCAGGTAAAGATACAATACAGATTGAAACCAAATCATTTCCCTTCAACATGGTCAACTATGGATAAAAGCTGGCACCTTGACTTGCCATAAACTGCTCTTCATGAATGCAATTTACAAATATCGTAACAATTTTGACAGAAGCAGTGTGATGATTTTTATGACTTCAATACTCATGCTTAAAAAAAACACTGAAAAACTGAACGTACCTTAGTAATGTAAAATTTCTTCAGTCCATCCAAAAATGAAGTAAAAATTGAGGCCACTTGTGGTTTTAGTGCATGTCCTATTTTTGAAGAAGCATATTATATTTGGGATTATGGCTTTTGTTTCTACTTAAAATAATAATACTTGACCAACATATTCAGCAATGATAATGATTTTGACAATCACAGCTAGTCTACTAGAAAAAGGCCAGTAAAACAAATATAACATGCAGGAATATAAGACAAAAACACTCAAAGTAATTATAAAAGGAAATATTACTAACTCTTCAAGGAAACATGGAAAATGATAAACTGGAAAAAGTCTAAGCCTTCTAATTCATATTATTTGATTTGGATATCAGTCAGAATGGGTCTTTAAGCCCTCCTTAACATGACACTGCACTTTACCATCTATTAAGTATATCTTGGAAGTGCCCAGAAAACGCAAATACAACAATGTTGAAATGGATAATAATTCCTGGGTACAATAGGCCTCTTTAAGTTTAAAATTAATTTTCATTATCTAGTTAATTGCGGTTCTGGAAATCATTCCAAAAAATTGATAACAGTATGCATGTTCATTAGCACTAACAGGACCAGGTCAGGCATTTGCAATTCATATTGTGCTACACCATTGATTGAAAAGATCAATTCAATATTCAAATCTGAACATTATTTGACCTGGAGATATTATAGTGTAGTAAACAGGCATTAATCTACCTTTCATTACATTAAAAGCCTTCTACGAGGAGTTTCAACTTACTTTCAGCACACTGGATTGATTATACATAACACCAAAACGGTCCTCAAGCATGTACTATTGCTGCCTGTGATGTCAGCTGGCCATGACAAGCCACTGGAACGCATATGCATGTGTGCCAGACACCATGCGAGGAATGATCTGCACAGCTGAATTTGAACCAATGTTTCAGAGTAACATACATGCTTTTCAGCTCTGCGCCTTAAATGTAACGCCCAGGCTCTGTATGCCTTTTGAAGTACTTTCCACAATCTCCCCTACTATCTGTGATGATCTGTGCTCAGGTCTCGATGTTCCTGCAACCTATTGTCTCTCCTGGCCCTTCCTACCAAAATACATCAGCTCACTCTCAAATACATTAAATTTTATCTGACACATTTTCCCTCATTCCACCAGCCTACATCCTCTTCAACTTTTCATCAAACTCACAGCTCATTGCATTTCAAACTTTTATCATCTACAAATTTTGAAATCATGTAACACCTAAGTCCAAGTAATTAATGTGCATAGAAGAAACAGCAGTTCCAGCTCCAATATCTAGGCAAAACATACATACATGTTTGAATAAAAGCAAAATACTGCAGATGCTGGGAATCTAAAACAAACAGCAAAAGTTGGAGGAACTCAGCAGGTCTGTCAGTATCAGTGGAGGCAGAAACCTAATTAACATGGAGTCCGAATGACTTTATATTTAGTCTGGCACCACATGTAAATTTGAGCTCAAAAGTTGAGACTAACATTGCACTGCAGAACTGAGGGAATGCTAAATACATGCACTGAGGACAACATGTTAGGCCATGCGTGCATCTGCCCCATTAAGTGGGCATAGAAGATCCCAAGACGCACTGTCAAAGAACAGCAGGATGGATCACTGGTGTCCTGGCCAATATTTATCCCTCAAGTATTATAAAAATGGGTTATCTGATTATGATCATATTTCTGTTTGAGATGTTCAGAGGCTGTGGAAGTTGCTACATAAATGTGAGCCATTTTTTTAAAGCTGTTAAGAAACCATCATTTTCTAGAATGGGAGTATAATCACTAAGCTAAATTTCATACTTTTCATGGTGACATGTAGATATTAAGCATTAAACTGTCATGCAAATTAGCAAGAGTTGTATTTGAAATAACATTCACTAGACAAGAAGCATTCAAAACGAGAGTTGCATCTTAATTCGATCTTCAATTGTGAACTCTTTTGGCAGGGGGAAATCAAACACTTAATGCTACGCAAAGTAATGTACAGTCAGTTCGGGACTGTACACTCCTCAGGCCTAATGACTGTGATTCATTCTAATATTCAGCAATCAGCACCTTGTTAAAGGTGTTGTGTCATATTTACAAAGTTGCAATGCAGGGTAAACCAAAGTTTTTGTCATTACATTTAGAGAAATAAAAAGTAACAAGACTAATTAGCTGGTCAAATAAGTATACCAGATGCAAGATGAAACAAAAACTCTAACTCAAATGCAGTATTCAATAACTACTAAATGGTTTGATGAATTCACCTACAGAGTATGACATTTTGTATTGCACCTGCAAAGACTTTATTCAAGAGATAAAGCTAATCACAGCAGCACACACAAACATTTTCAGTTGACTTTTGTAGTAACTCTCCAGTCTAGTGATGAGACTCCTGTGGAATGCAGTCATTTGGTAGCAGAATCAAATGAATAAACCGAGCAACGACTGCCCGATTGTCATTGTTTCTTTTCCCCCTTGTGCATGCTGGTAACATCTCAAACTTCGAGACACAACTTTATTATTCAGTGGTGAAACGTTCACAAGCTTTGCAGAGATCACAGTGATTTAAAAAACTGCATTAATCCGGAGGTATAAATTTACCTTTAAAAAAGACAAATGGCAAGCGCTTTAAGATATATATTCAACAATCCTTAATTTCTGAGCATATCCAAAGAATATTCTCTAACTGGTGTTGGATCTGACCTTGGGTAGTTTCAACACGAGTTCAAATTATAATCAATAAAACCAAGGTAGGATTGCCATAAGCCACTCTGGAGACCTGAAGACGGGTTTTAATGAATTATCATCTATCATTCAAAGAATGTATTATTATTCAATTGGCCTTACATTTTGGGACTGTAAGCTGAAATGCAGAAAGGAGAGCTAAAGCCAATTCATTTTGAACCTATTAAAAGACCCTAACTGGATTTCAGAAGTCAGACTTTTGGCTCTTTCCCTTGTCAAAGTAATCTTTTGAATATTCAACCACACTTTTAGCCCATATGTGGACCAAAAAGGAATTAAAAACATGACACCTGATGGCATAAATAACACAATCAAGTGTCACAATGTAAGTTAGAGTCACAATGTATAAATGTCAATTTAGGTAGTACAAATTCAAATAATTTGGCAGTACAGAACTCCATGAGTACTGAAAAAGATTGTCATCTTGCTCTGATCAGAAGAATTTACAAAAGAAACACCTAAACAGTGTGTAAGTCATTGAGACGAACAGCTTACATACACACTGGCACTGAATTTCGTATATCACATTACTTATTTTTTGTGACAGGCAGAATGTCATTTTGGCAGCATTCTGTTTGTGGCAAACACGTGTTGCTACTGTATAGTTACAACATGAAACTAGTAGATTCACCTGTTGCTCAAACCTTTGAGCCATCTCATTCTTTGACTGTAACAGGGGGTTGACTAGACACTTTTCAGGACTAAACGCAACTTCAGACACATTATATATAGTTGTGCAGACTCATCAGAGTGAGAAATGATCTGATCATAGTAGCCATTCCCACCCCCAACCCACTGGATGGCAAATTGGTATCCTCTGGACCAATTGGCTACCTTACTCAAAAGCAAGCTAAAAGAAAATGCTTGTTGCCTTGTATATGAACAAATTAATTGCTGAGTTATACATGTGCTATGATCTCAGTTCACTTCCTCATTATAAACTGTCCTAGACATACAAAAATAATGTCCCTTCATACCTCATCTGAGCTATGACCTGTTGTACATGAACCAATCAAATGGTTTGGTGAATTCCCTTTAAGTTGCGTGGTCACGTTTTGAGAGTCCATGCACACCAATCAGCATTCAACACTTGTTACCAGCACTGACTTCTGGTTTCACAAGGTGCTCCCGCACACAGACCTTTGAGGTCCATACAGAAGTAAAACAATTAGGGCGAACATACACTGCTACAACTAATTTTGAGCAAATTTTCCACAGATGGAGATGTTGCCATGACATTCTTCTTGAGGCCCAGCCCTCGCAAACACTGTTGTTGGGTAATATGAGAAACATGCATTCAATGGAATCACCCTTGCATATTTCTAACATGTCGATGACACATTTGCTATTTTTGAATCTGTAGTTGCATGTAAGAAGTTCCTTACAAATCTTAAAGTACTCCAGCCGTGCTCAAATTTACAAGGTTGCAGTCAAAGGAGCCCTCTTTCCTTCATGTCCTAGTTGAGAAATCAGCAGGGGTTCTCTATTAACGTCCACTTTTTTTTTCTTTATTCATTCACGAGATGAGGACATCGCTGGCTAGGCAGCATTTATTATCCATCCCTAATTGCCCCGAGGGCAGCTAAGAGACAACCACATTACTATGGGTCTGGATTCACATGTAGGCCAGACCAGGTAAGGATGGCAGTTTCCTTCCCTAAAGGACATTAGTGAACCATATGGGTTTTTCCAGCAATCTACAATGGATTCACGGTCATGGTTAGATTCTTAATTTCAGATATTTTTATTGAATTCAAATTCCACCACCCGCCGTGGCAGGATTCGAATCTGGGTCCCCAGAACACTATCTGGGTCTCTGGATTAACAGTCGAGGGATGATACCACGAGGCCATCGCCTCCCCATTAAAAATCCCTACTGCAAATCTATGTCCACCTGTTCAGTCTACATGTTGGGTTTCCTTCAGGTCCACATGCTTTAAGATTGACCTGAGTAGCAAACTCAAGTAGGGCCTGGGCTATTTGTTCGCAATGCAGACTTGATGCTGAAAAGCCACTCTGCAGGATATTGATTAGTGATTAGATGACTTCACAGGTCTAAGATTCCCATCTATCGTCCTGAAAAACACCTGCACCTCCGAGTATCCTGGAAGGGTAAGGTGTCTTAAAAATTTGAGCAACAGGTAAAGCTAACTGACTCTAGTTAGTTGTTTTACATTGCTACCATGCAGTCAAGACAAATTGTGTTCACCACTAACTGATGCTGTAATCAAGCCAATCACACTAATAAGAATTGTGGTACATGAATTTTAGTGCCAGTGCAATGCCAGGTATGTTAATCATACATCTCAAAGACTAGCAGATCACGTCAAACAGCAGATCACTTCAGCTGTTCACAAGAAGCAAGATCCTGACCATACGCAAGCAACATGTGGTTGTAAAACTCAAACTGAACATCTGCTGAATAATCCTGAGTGCACAAAGAACTGCACAGGCAAATCAACTTTATATCATGTTCGGCTTACAACGTTGTGCGCACTAGAAGCTACATACAATAATGCACAGGGCCCTGTTCTCTGCACAGAAAGAGCTTGCACACATGCTGTGCCTATTTCAACTTAAAGTAGGTCAAAAATCACAACACCAGGTTATAGGCCAACAGGTTTATTTGAAGTCACAAGCTCCTTCTTCAGGTGTCAATGAGAGAGATGGCATCAGACACAGAATTTATAAGCAAAAGATCAAAGGGCCATAGAACAGATGTTCAAGTACTGAACAAACCTAAGATGGCTGTTAAATTTTGAATCAGTTAGAAAGGATTAATATGCATATCCCAGAATTTCTTTCAAGTCACTGCCCCAAGATAACTAAAGACACTCGCCACCCTTCTCCCTCACATGCATACACACACTCACTCTCTCTCTTCTTCACACGCGCGCACACAGAAATCTCTGGGGTGAATCTGCATTGGCAGATTTATGATTGCAGAAACATTCTATTTTGTTCAAAAAGCACACAATTTTTAAACAGTCAATGTGACATTTATAAATTCCTAACTTGGAAATAAAACCAGTCTGACTCCAAGTTGATACTCAGTCAGATTCTAAACAAGGCTTCACACCTGAAAAGCATTGTCTGACCTGAGATGTTACCTCTGGTATACCATTAAAACCTTCAGTTATCACGGGGCAGTGACTTGAAAGAAATTCTAGGATTTGTATATTAATCTTTTCTAACTGATTAACGATTAAACAGCCATTTGAGGTTTGTTCAACTCCACATCGTGGCAACTTAGAGTAGGTCACAGCCATTCTCTGGTTTGCTTTTAACGGAAATGCTGCACCAATCAGGGTCAACTTGCCTAGTTTAATATTTAAGTTTACTGTCAGTCATTATTAACTGCTACAATTTCCATGGCAGCATTTCCCCTGATGTACATCTGCCAACCAATCAGCACTCTTCTCATTTGGGTTAAATACAATATGTCGTTTATTTTGAAAACTGTCCTGATGAGTGCAAGGCAAAAACATTTGACAAAACAGTACTAGATTCTCACTATTACACCCTTGGCTATTCTAAGTCCCAAGAGAAACTAAAATACAAACTTCCAAATAAACATACATCATTGATAATAAAACATCTTTTAGAATTAATATTTGCTTACCAAATTGGAACTGTGTGTTATCCATTAGACGGATTGATGCAGGAGCACATCTCTACAGTGATTAAAATAAAACAAATTACACATGAGATATCAGAAGCAAAGTAAATTAGAAATAATTTTGAGAGGGAAGAAACTTATTTGTGTCAAGTTTGCCACAATAGCTTATTATACTTTTCTTAAAAACACAAACTTTGCTTTGAACTCTGTAAATAATTCCTAAAAGTCTTCTTAGTTGAAATCTAACTTGGAATGATACTCGTAGCAGAGTTCTGAATTTGCTGAGGGTACTGGGAAGTTACAGAAGCTCCAGAACAATGGATCAGTTAACTTTGGAGATGAGAGAAGCACAGACCAAAGTTTCAGCAGCAGATGGACGGACATGTGGGAACAACCAGAGTGACTAAAAAGGCCATATACAAACATAACCACAAAATGGTGACAAAGGAGGAGACCATTTTGGCCTGTTGTGTGTGTTCGTCTCCTGTAAACACGACTGAGCCTGTCCTCTGACTGCATACCCTAACTCTGCAAAACTTCTCTTCCAATAATTATCCAATTTTCCTTTTAAAGCCACTATTAAATTCACCTCCACCGTACTCCGAACATCTAAACCACACCATAAATCATTTGCTGCATAAAGCTTTTATTTATGGTCCTTTTGGTTCTTTTATCAACCACCTTACAACTATATCCCATGGGTAACGACACATCTGCTATATACTCTGCCAAAGCCCCATATTGTTTTCAGCATCTTTACAAAATCATCTACATTCTCCTCTCTAAAGAGCTATTGACACAATTTTTAGTTTTTCATTCCTTGAGGCATTCTCAACTACATTCTACACCCTCTCTAAAACCTTCACCTTCTCTCCTAAAACGTGCAGCCTAGAAATGGCAATAATCCTCTAAATGAAGCTAAACCAGTGAAGCATAAGTTCACTATAACATCTGGCTTCAGTACTTCTGCCTCGACTTAAAAACCTCAGGGCTCCATATTTTTCTTGTTTTCTGAACTTGCCTTGTCACTCAATGATGTATATAGACCCTGAGATGCCTCTGCATCGGCACCCTTTCAGAAGTTATTTAGTGCTGCTTGTCATTGTTCTTCCTGCCAAAATGAATCAAATCAGAACTCTCTGCCTTAAAATTTAGTCTATCAGAGCATACATCTCTCCAGCATTTCTAATTTTATTGCCCAGTATAATAAGATTACTCTTGTTCGGTTCCACTCTCAACTATGTAGCCATAGTGCCTACAGGAATGGTTTCTCTTTTTCCCAAGACCTCATAGTGAAACTCCAGTTATGTCTCTTCCTTACCACAGCTCTTTGGCAATGGCACCTGCAGAACTGGAGTCAGCATTCAAACGTATGCTAGTGACCCGTAATTCAATCTTTCCACAACATTCCTTGATTTTTCCACTACCTTTCCAGTGTTAAGCTGGTTGACCAATATTTACACTTCAAATATTCACTATTTTCCACAGCTGAATAACTGAAAGGCTGAAACCAAACCTACGGCATACGTCATAGACTTCAAAATCTAGATCCTATCAGGCTCCACTCACACAACACAAGTCCTGTTGTCCCACATTTCCTCTGTATCTCAAGTTTAAGGTAGTCACCATCATCTTCAAATCTTTAATGCCTCAGCTTAACCCTTTACCATGCACTTGTAACCCTACACAAGCCTCCATTCCTCCAATTCTAGTCTTCTAAGTCAAGCTAATGCAATGAAAAGTGCAGGTGGGCATGCCAGGAGCAGCACTGGCCCTACTAAAAATTAACTATTAGTCTGGTGAAGCTACAATACAAGTCTACCTGCTGCTACAAACAGTATGAACAGGAAGCGCTAGACACAGCCAAGCAATTCCACAACCAACAGTTCAGATCTAGGTTCTGCAGTCATGCCACACCTATTTGTGAAAGGTGAATACAATTAAACAACTCACTGGAGACAACTCCACAGAGACCTGCTTTCTCAACGATGTTGGGGGGGGGGCGGGCGCGCGGAGTCCGGCATATTAGTGCAAAAGACAACACTGAAGTAACTGCAATGTTCCTCAGACAAAAACACCAAGCAGATGATCCATCTTGGCCTCTACCAGTAGTCCACAGCATCACAGATGCAAGTCATCAGCCAATTCAATTCACTGCACATAATACCAAGAAATGGTTGCAGGTACTGGATGCTGCAAAGACCAAGGGCCTTGACAACATTCCAGTGATAGTGCCGCGCCCCTAGCCAAGCTGTTTCAGCTTTGCACCTCTTCTACAAAAAAGAGGCAGGACAAATCCAACTTGGACAATTACTACCCCTCAGTCCATCTCAATCATCAGTAAAGTGACAAAGTTTCAACAGTGCTATCAAGCAGTACCCAGCAGTATCCTGCTCAGTGATGCTCAGTTTGGGTTCCACCAGGACCACTCAACTCCTGACCTCATTGCAGCTTTGTTCCAAACATGGACAAAACAGTGGATTTGCAGAAGGGAGAAGAGAGTAACTATCGCTCACATTAAGACTGTATTTGACTAAGTGAGACAAAACTGGAGTCAAGAAGAATCAGGGGCAAACACCCCATAAAAGAGTCATACCTAGTGCCAAGGAAGTGGTTGTTGAAGGTCAATCATCTCAGTTTCAGGCTCTCTTTGCAGGAGTTCCCTAGGGTAGTGTCCTTGGACCGACGATCTTAAGATAGTCATTGATGAAGCAGCTAAAGTGTCAGCAGAAATGGGAATGTTCGCTGATGGCTGCGCAATGCTCAATACCATTTGCAACTCAAGCACTAAAGCAGATCATGTCCAAATGTGGCAGACCTGGACAATATTCAGGCTTGGGCTGACAAGTGGCAAGTAAAATACTGCCACAAGAGAGCCAGGCAATGACCATCTCCAATGAGAGGCAATCTAGCTATCGCTGCTTGACATTCAGTGGCATTACCATCGCTGAATCTCCCACCATCAACATCCTGGGATTACCACTGACCAGAAACTAACTGGACTAGCCACCTAAGTACTGCGGCTACAACAGCAGTTCAGAAACTAGGAATCCTGCAGCATGTATTCACCCTCTGGCTCCCCACAGCCTGTCAACCATCTACAAGGTACAAGTTGGGGTTTGATGGAATACTCCCAACTTGCCTACGAATACAGCTCCAATAACAATCAAGAAACTCAACACCATTCAGCATCCAGGACAAGAGACAGTAAGAACTGCAGATGCTGGAGACAGAGATAACACAGTGTGGAGCTGGAGGAACACAGCAGGCCAGACAGAATCAGGGGAGCAGGAAGGTTTTTCTGAAGAAGGGTCCAAACCTTCCCCTGATGCTGCCTGGGCTGTTGCACTCCTCCAGCCCCACACTGTATTATCATCATCCAGCTCAAGGCAGTCTGCTTGATTGGCATCTCATTCGCAAATATTCACACGCTCCACCACCAACCCTCAGTGACAGCAGTGTGTACCATCTATAAAACGCACTGTCGAAATGCTCCAAGGCTTCTTTAATTATTTACTTTAACTATAACTATTACCATCTAAAATTACAAGGGAAGCAACACATATGGAACCAGTAAGATCCCCCCAGTGCCACTCACCATCCTGATCTGGAAATATTTCACCATTTCTCCAATGTTGTTGGGTGAAAGTACTGGAATTCATTCCCTAATGGTATTGTGTAGCTACCCACAGCAAATGGACTGCAGCAATTCAACGCAGCAGCTCACCACCACTTTCTCAAGGGCATCTAGAATTGACAGTAAATGCTGGCCAAGCCAGCAACACACTCATCCAATGAATGAACAAAAAGTATCAAAACTAGTATGGTCTTCACACTCTTGCCTATCAAAAATGCAATAAAGTGGACAAATAGAGTTATATTACATCAACCTTTATCAACTCGCATCGTAGAACACCCTCAAAGCATTTACCCCTAATTCTATCAATAAAATGCTTTGGGATTTATATAACAAAAGAGCAATGTAAAGGCAATTTATTGTTAAAAGAAGGAACATAACATCCGATTTCAGATTAACCTTGGCACGGTGAGGTATGGGACACAGTACTGAACAAATACTTTCACAGGCACAGCAAAAATGCAACATAAATATGCATGACTAACATTGTATAGCTTGCACAAAGGAATAAAGAAAAATGAATTTATGGGTGAGCATTACATCATCTTTTAAGCCTGAGTTAATAACTACCTCCAAATGGGAGTTTGAATGCAACTAGACTATCTCCTGTTGTGGACAAGATTGTCTTCAGCATAACAGTTAAATTTTAGAGTTACACAACCCATGAGACAATTCATGACATTGTCACATGGTACAGTTAGAAACATTATGAATTGGTTGCTCTCACGGCCACTGCACATGTTAAATTAAGAATTTCTGCTTTTGGTTGCTCATAACATGATTTCTAATCCCTGAAAACTGAACTGCATTGCAGTTGCCAGAGAATCAGCTATTTGGTACTGGATACAAACATAGCCTGTGTGTTAGAAAGGCCATTCAACAGCCATAAATGCAAGAATGAAGTGACTATAATTACCTGCCGTGCTACCTCTCGTAAACAGGCTACACCACGCTCAAAGTCCGGAAACACTATTGAGCCATATTTCTGATATTCAGGCAAGGACCTGATCTTTATTGTGACCTCCGTGACTACACCAAGTGTTCCTGAAATGACAGAAAACAAATCTGAAAAAGTTGAAAATAGACTGGAATTGCAATTCTTCAGCAGTTAAAAGAACCTTATCATCATCCTCCAAATCAGTCAGCTCTAAAATAAATGTACTGTTCCTCTTTCTGGTTTAAGTCATATAGGGTATAAACTATCCCTGTATGTAATTCTTTAACTGACGCAGAATACTTGAGCGCTTTGTCTATTAAAACAGATGATTTTAAAATAATTGATATACATTCATTAGCATAAAATTAATAGAATTTAACGTTAGCATTTAAACTTGCATAATAAAACTAGTCTTTTGGAATAATTTAGTATTCAATGCTTATGAAAGTTAAGTATTATGTCACAACACAAACATATTGTCTTCTACTGCACAATGCCATGCCAGAACCCTAACTGCTAAATTGTAGATTCAAAAAGATGACAACTTCCCTGGATTATATTTAAAAAAAACAAACAGATTTATTTGAGTGAATAAAAAGGAAGACACATGGATGTGTTTGTATGGAAAACTGCACTGTCAGAACAGCCATGACATTGACAGAGAAAATGATAGAATAGAGTCCATACAGAAAATACAATGCAAGGAAGAATAATCAGCATAACTAAAATTCCACTTCTGGTCAAGATGGCAGCACAGTAGGACAGCCCAACCAAAGCTTCTCCGCTCCTTCACTATCCTTCTCCTTTCTCCCAACTTTGGTCTCTCAGCGAGTCTTGGCCTGGTCTCTCGGCGGCTCTTGGCAGTGTCTTGGTTTGATGTGCAAGTGGATCCTGCCCAGGTGTATTCCTGAGGCACTGGGGGAGATTGGAGAGGCAGCAGGTTCAGCAGCAGCGATGTCGAAAACAGCAGAGTGAGATAAGCGGAGGACACATCCAAGTCGAACTTTTAACTTATTCTTTTATTTTCGTAGTTTAAACTACAAAAGATATTGATGTAAACTATTACCTATTTCTTTATTTTTCTACTATCCTTTGAAGTAATGCTTAACTTTTTAAACACTCTTTTCTCTTACTACTTTGTACCTAGGTAGCTAAAATTGTGCCAAGTGCAGCAATATTGTACACTTTCCACTGTAATCCTGTACTTCTGTAGAGTAGATGTGACAAAATCTAAAATCTAAAACGATGGTTTTCTTGTAGTTGATAACCCAAGGTCAGAAATGGAGACAGGTCAAGGAAGGACAGGTTAAGAAGAGAGATGGGTGGGAACTGGAAACAAAGTCAATAAAATACTTCATTTCATGGTGAGAGCAAAAAGCAATAAAACTGTTATAGGCATCACCACTTTTAAAATACTGCATACAATTCTGGATGTCCTTCTCTCAGACAGATGTTGTTAAATTTGAGAGGGTGCAGAAAAGATTTACAAGAATGATGCCAGGACTGGAGGGTTTGAGTTACAGGAAGAGGATGAATAGGCTGGGGTTATTTTCGCTGGAGCTTTGGAGGCTGAGGGGTAACTTGATTGAAGTTTGTAAAACCATGGATAGGATGGGAAAGTCCAAAACTAGGGAACATAGATTTAAGATGAGAGGGGTAAGATCAAAAAGGATCTGAGGGGTAACATTTTTCCATGCAGAGGGTGGTGCGTGTATGGAACAAGCTGCCAGAGGTGGTGGTGGAAGTGGGTATAATTACAACATTTAAAAGGCATGTGGATGGGTACATGAGTGGGAAGAGTTTAGAGGGAAATGGGCCAAATGCTGGCAACTGGGACTAGGTCAGATTGGGACGTCTAGACGGCACAGATGTGTTGGTCTATTTCCATGCTGTGTGACTCTATGGCTCTGTAAAAGAGGTGAGGCAAGGGCTCTGAGTAGGTGTGGATTAAAATTTCTTCCACATACTGACAAAAAAGGCAAGCATAGGTAGAAACCCATTAGAAACCTGTGTAGACATCCATAGCAATACATTTCATTTGGAGGTAGCAAATGGTGCTCAAATGAAGTTGTTAAATGTGAAAACGAGTTCAGCCAGGCAGAGGAGGGTGGTTGTGGATGGAGACAGGCTGAACCTCTGTTCAAAGGAGGAGGAACAACTCTCAGACACACCCTGTTGGGCAACGGTGATGCATAGAGATTGCACATCCATGTATATCCACAACGTTAACTGCTCCTTTCCTCCAGATGCAGCCTGGCTTGCTTTGTCCTTCTAGCCTCCTGTTTGTCTACCATGGTGAAGAGGAAATGGTTAGCGCTAGAAAAATTTAAACACAAGTCAATGTTGGGTACTGGAAGAGTCACGGATACAGGTAGGGAGAGAAAATACGAGTTGAGATAAAATATGACACATTAATTGGGGCAGCAACAAGCTGAACAATAGGTAAATGAAGGCAGTCCTGTTTATACATTTTCAGCAGGAGGTAAAAGCAACCCATTGATGGTTGGGGAATTGAAAGGCTGAAAGCTATGGAGGAAAGACGAAGCAACTGGTACCAAATATCATTATATACCGTCACTTTTTGGGACTACTACCTATTTAGAGCACACAGTCAATGTGCAATGTTTGCTACTTACCTATTTCAAAAAGCAGATTAAAATTAAATTTTTAAGCAAAAAGCCACATCTCTATTGCAACGTTAATAAGATGAAAAACATTGAAATATATCTGCATCAATTGGTCATGTCTCGGTTCACAGTAGGTTGAACCAGATGGTTGATATTTTCAAGAAATTGAACTAAATCAGCTCTTCATTAAATAACTGGCATCCAAAACTTGCACAGGGCTGTAGTACTTAGGAGCAAACATAAGTTTTTTCGACTTTGAAGCCTGTATTTCCACATTTCCTCAAAAATTAGTTCCACATTCTTTCAAATAAATTTTGCTTTGGCATTGCTGACTGGTTTTGGGTCAAATTAACATTGACACTAGCTTGACTGCAACACTTGTTCTCTGCAAAGCCACAAACTGAAAGTTGAAATTGTTGGCAGTACATCAAGTAACTTAAACTATCAAAGTGAAGAGGTTGGGCTACATTGTTAAAAACTGTTTTTTTTTGTGCAAAAGCAACCTCCTAATCTCTAGCTGTTACATTTTTAACACAAATAGGCCTAACAAGCCTAGTCCACTGCTTAGGCAGCTCAAGCCTCCTGCCACCTTAATTCATCTCACCCTATCAACATATCCTTCTGTTCCTTCACCCACACGTACTTATTTACAGAGTCAGAGAGTCTCACAGCACAAAAACAGACCCTTCGGTGCAACTCATTCATGCCAACCAGGTTTCCCAAACTAAACTAGTCCCATTTGCCTGTGTTTGGCCCATATCCCTCTAAATCCTTCCTCTTTGTGTACTTGATCAAATGTCTTTTACCTGTTGTACCTGTACCTATCTACCTCTTCCTCTGGCAGTTCATTCCACACATGAACCACGCTGTAAAAAATAGTTGCCCCTTTGGTCCCTTTTAAACCTTTCCTCTCTCACCTTAAATCTATACCCTCTAGTTTGGAACTCCCCTATCCTAGGGAAAAGACCTTTGCTATTCACTTTATCTCAGCCCCTATGATTTTATAAACCTCTATAAGATCATCTCTCAATGTCCCACACTCCAGGCAAAAAGTCCCAGCCTATCAATCTTCTGATAACTCAAACCCTCCAGTCCTGGTAACATCCTTGTAAATCGTTTCTGCACCCTTTCTAATTTAATATCCTTCCTCTAGCAGTGTGACCAGAACTGTCTACAATACTCTCAAAGTGGCCACACCAACATTCTCTATTTAGTTTTTCCTGACTGTACTACAACTGAAAACTTAGACAAAGTATGAAAAAACTGCAATGGTACCTTCAGATCCCATAATGAAGTGGTAAATGTCAGGGCCTGTGGACATTCTTGGACCTTGACAACTTTTTTCTACTATGCCTCTTGGCGTAACCATTTTTATGTACACCACCTGTTAAAACAATGAAAGTCTCAAATCATCTGCATTACCACATCTGTGAAAAAATACAAGTTGCACACTTTACACAAGGATCATTGCTTGCACTCAGCAGAACAAATGCAAAAATCTAAATAATTACACCAATTCATACCAATGGAAATAAGGGAAGCTGAAAATTTGGCAAATGGCCTATTGGCTATTGCATTGTCATAGTTAAAGCAACATGTAATTTAATGCTCCCTCTGCTTCCAGGTAGTTCAAAAGTCTCAAGACTTGAAGATATCCCTTTTGCTTGCAGAAGAACAGGTCCTGACATATGCATGCATGTTACTTCCTGCAAACGGATTATCTTAAATTGCTTGTTAGTTTGGCTATTAGCAGATTCAACTGGTCAGCAAGTACTGCCCAATTTCTGAAGCACATTCACCAACTGATATTTTGTTGAGCTTTGCTAGTGTAGGTTGGTGAATTATAGTTTGTATTTGCTGATAAAGAACTGTTGCTTATTTCATGGTCGTACCTCAACCAGAGGTGATTGTCAGGCTGTTGTGGAGGAGTGGATAATCTCCATAAATCTGAGCCAGAAGACCTAGCTTCAAATCCCACCTGCTCCAGACCTATGTCGAACATCTCCAAATATGAGAAAATATCTCAACCACAGTCAGCTCGCCAAACAATCAGTATCCTTTTTCTCCTTTGCATTGAATTGTTTTGATTGTTTAAAAATTGGCATTTATGTGTTTGACCTGATGAGTGCAAGACAACATTTCAGCAATATGTTGCTCCTCTTATTAATACTGAAGTCTTGTGCTACCAAGTAACAATTCAGAATCATGTTTCTTTTCAATTTGTTGACAAGGGTATTTTAAAAAGATTTATTCAGCTTATTTTTTTGTTGCCAGGCCTGTTTGATTTTTTTTCTTTAAGACAAAGCATGGAGCTAACCATGGAGATTTGGAGCCACCATTTGGAAACATCCGAACACGGAAAAGCCATCATTCTCTGGAACTGGATTACTTTTCTGAACAAGACATCGATCACTATTTTTTCATCATTACTGAGCCAAAACGCTGCAACATGTTCTCTCAATGGCATTGCGTAGCGTTAGCAGCATAAAGACTGAAGTGGTCTATGGACCCGTCTTGGCAAATGGAGATGGGTAATAAATGCAGCTCCCAGGTAACTAATGAAATTTTTGAGGCTCTGCTGATTACATTGAATCCAAACAAATGCAAGTAAATGCATGTTTTCAAATACTTACCAGATCTTCAATGTTACCATAGATATTTTTCTTCATGCCTGAAGCCCTTGTAGCAACCCAGCCTCCAAGGCTGCTGAACTCCATCGAATCTGGTTCATGTCCTGTACAGTAGCCATGTTCACTAAGCTTCAACAAAAAAGAATTATCAGAATTTCAAAAATAAGACCAAAGAAACATATCTTTCAAGTTATGCCACCTAGAGACGATTTTAATATATGTAGTGATGAACATTATCTTCTTTATTGTTTCTATAAGCCAGAAGTCACACAACACCAGGTAATAGTGAAGAAGGGTCTAGACCCGAAACGTCAGCTTTCCTACTCCTCTGATGCTGTTTGGCCTGCTGTGTTCATCCAGCTCTACACCTTGTTGTCTCAGGTAATAGTCCAACAGGTTTATTTGAAATCACAAGCTTTTGGAGTGCTGCTCCTCTGTAAAGTGAAGAACTCCTCCATTCTTGTGATTTCAAATAAACCTGTTGGCCCATAACCTGGTGTCATGTGACTTCTAGCTTTCTCCACCCCAGTCCAACACTGGCATCTCCACATCTTGTTTCTATAAGAGAATAGAAGTGTACAGCAATAGAAGTCTGTTGCAAATTAGCCAATCACAATTATTTGAATAAAAACCAAAAGAATTGCAGATGCTGTAAATCAGATACAAAAACAGAAGTTGCTGGAAAAGCTCAGCAGGTCTGGCAGCAGTGAACAGTTAATGTTTTGGGTACAGAGACCCTTTCTCAGAGCAATTATTCAAATGTTTGTTTTCAAAACATAAGTCCTTCCAATGATTCTGCTATTTAGCATTCCAACCATGAAATGTCCAGAATCTGTCGTTGGATATTACACTAGAGTTTCATTACCAAGAAAATGGCTGCTTTCTGAAACTGCTAGATCCAACTCAAGTCTGTAGATCACTGAAAAAGACATGTTGTCAAGTTTTTCACCTTGCACTCATTTGGACAAATGTAACAAATGGACAATGCAAATGCTAAACTTCAAACAACTCAACTTATGTCAAGGAAAAAGGAGTGCTGATTAATTGGCAATTTGACAGATTATCAGCATTGTTGCCATGGAAAAAGCAACAAGCAGCTTCTTAGGCTTCTGGGTAATTCAGAAAGTGTGGGAGGATTAAACATATTACTCTTATTTGCAGAAATCTGACCCTTGCATATTAATCGATGTTATTTCCAGCAACCGTAAAAGAATCATTTTATGAACTTGACTGATTATCTTAAATTGGCTAGTGCAGAGTTACAGTAGACTTTTTTGGTCCATGCAGACTCAATGGGTCAAATGGCTTCTTCTGTACTGTATGATTCTATGGCTGTTCATTGGAGTACTTAAGATGGTCCAACAAGTGCTGCCCAACCACAGAATCACGTTCACTGTAGATGATTCATTTTTTAGTTTGCAAGTGTGTTCTGATTTAGTATGATCTATACTCTGCACGGAGCTGAATAAATATTGTTTTTTGATTCCCCCAGCCAATCATTGGGATGTATGGCCTACATACCCAGCAATATACCAGCAGTGAAATTCGTAGACAATGTTTAACATGGGGCTGGTACAGCATCTTCATGGAATTGAGGCAGATCCCCCACAGTGGTAGCAAGTGTGGAACAGCTTACTTAACTCTTACTGACATTTTTGAATTTGGTTGAAAGTATTGACTTCTCCATTTCTACCTACCAAAAGCCTACCTTCCCTGGTCAAAACACATTTGGGATTCATATAGCGCAAAAGACTGGCCTCAACAGCAAGCATAAATAAGGCTTTAGCACAATTGGGGGAACACAATTTGGGGAAACATAAGGTTATGCATTTTGGCAGGAAGAACAGAGGAGCAGAATATTAGTTAATGGAGAAATACTGCAGAAAGCCTCAAAACAGACAGATTTGGGAATCCTCATCCATGAATCATAATAAGTTAGAATCCAGGTTCAGCAGGTTATATTAAAGAGAATGGAATATAAAAGTAGGAGCATTTGCTAAATCTGTGACAGCTGGAATACTGAACAGTTTTGGGCCCCTTATCTAAAAGATATACTGGCATTGGGGGCAGCCCAAAGAAGGTTCACTAGGCCGATGTCAGGTATGGAGGGGGTATCTAATGAGAGGTTGAGTTGGTTGGGCATGTGTTTGTTGGAATAAAGAATGACAGGCAACCTTATTGTAACATACGAAATTCTTAGAGGACTGGGTGGGTTAGATGCCGAGAGGAAATAATGGCCAAGTGGTTTTATCACAGAACTATTAGTCCAGAGGCCCAGGTAAATGTTCTAGAGACTTGAGTTTGAATTCTGCTAGAAAACAGTGGAATCTGAACTCAACAAAATCTGGAATCAAGAGTCTAACGATGAACATGGTCAGAAAAACTCATTTGGTGCACCAACATCCTTTAGAGAAGGAAACTGGCATTCGTAGTGTGACCTACACGTGAGCCCAGACGCAGTGATGTGGTTGACTCTTAACAGCCCTCTGGGCAATTAGAATGGCCAATAATTACTAGCCTAGCTGGTGTGAATGCATTTAAAAATGTGGAAAGGTTGTTTGTCTTTGTGGGAGAGCTGAGGGCATAATCTTAGAATAAGAAGTTGATTTTGTTTTAAAACAGAGATAAAGAGGAATTTGTGAATCTGTGGAATTCTTCACCAGAATGCCAAGTCTGCGTCAATAAACTTATTCAATACTGAACATGAATTTTTAAATCAAGGGAATCAAGGGTAATGGGAAAAGGCAGGAGAATGGAGTTGAGCATTATCAGATCAGCTATTTCTCATTGAATGGCAGAGCAGACTCAATTCTGCTCCCACGCCTTAAGGTCTTGCTACCCCAAGAGAAAATGTATTAGGAACATGAATAAGACTGACAAGTTCCCCGGGCCTAATGGCCTGATTCCTGGGTCTTACAAGAAGTGGCTGCAGAGATGGTGGATGCATTCGTTCTGATTATTTAAAAATTTCACTAGGTTCTAGCAAGATCCCAGTAGATTGAAAAACCCTAAACATTACACCTGTATTCAAGAAATGAGGCAGACAAAACAGGAGAATCATTAGCCAGCTAACATTCATTTATATTGGGAAAATGTTTGTGTTCATTCTAATAGTAATAGTAGGGAGACATTTGGAAAATTACAGAATCAGACAGTCAACATGTCTCTGTGAAACATATGATTTAGGATAAGTCAGCTATTCAGCCATTCAAAGTCATAGCTGATATGTTTATGTTCTGAGATCCACATTCCCTCTAATAATCTTTGATTCCAGTGCCTAACAAAAATCCATCTACATCTGCCTTAAATATATTCAATGCCCCTGCCTCCACCACCTTCTGAGGCAGCGTTCTCAAGTCTCACAACCGATGAGGAATAAAATGTCCCTTATCTGTCCTAAAATGGCAACTCCTAGTTTCAAAACAATGTCCCTTATTTTAACACACCAACACACCCACATCCAGTTTGCAAAGATCATTCAAGATCATATATATTAAAGCCCCTCAATGGGGTTTCCGTAAAAGATTAGCATGCAATATTAATATAATGTCAGTGGAATGGCATGGTACTCTATGTTCTCATTGGAAGAACTGGCAAAATTCCAACGTTTTAAATTAAAATTAATAATGCCAAGCTCTGAGGTTGTTACTTTATCATCTCACTCCTAAATAAAAGGAGTTATCAATGGGAAACAAAATGAAATTTACATTCAGAATATGATGGGTTTACATCAGAGAGCTATAGCTTAATCAGTATTGTAGCAAGTTAGCATTCACTAAGCATCTACTTATAAATATCATCAGGTTCACATCACCATTCGCTGGAAATCCCTGAACAGCAAAAATACAAAAACAATGCATGCAAAAAGGTAACTATGCCAGATGTACAAGGCTCTCCCATTTAAAACTATCAGCAATATTACATCACACGAAGATAGCTTAGCAATGCTTGCTCTGATCTGCAAAGTCTCCCAAACTATTTACAGAAGAAATATTTAGAAGAAAATAGACCGTGAAATTATTTTGCACGTTACATTTTACAAACAGAATATAGATTTGCTACGGCAAGTGGAAAAAAATCATTTGTGAACTGCCTACAGTTAAAAACCCCTTAAGAAATGATACATCTTGGAACCATCTGGTAGGAAAACACTGGTCCTTTGTGGAACACGAACATCTATTTGAGATGCAGCACATGCATTCTGGCTCATCAACTGATTACTAATGTCTAATTTTCAGAATTTACTTTGTTGTTCCATCTGCTCAACACCTGAGTTTAATAACCTCAGAAACAAAAAGGAACACTTGAGCATTTCCACAAAGGCTGTTTAAAAATCTGTGTCTTGTCTACGCTTGCATTCTGAAAATGTTTATACTAAGATTCTAAGATTGTAAATACTAAGATTGACAATTCACTCAGTATTAAGCACGAGCTGCACTATTTACCAGTATTTATTTCCCATCAACGTATGCCTTAAAAATATAATGTTGCATAGGACAAATCTTCAAGTAATTGGTAACCAATTGGTCTTGAACAGTTTAATAGTATAGTTCATCATCTCAAAATTAACTGGATGCCTAATCAAAACTCAAGCTCAAAATGCTTAGAGTCATTTTTCCAAATATTGTGCCACTTTTATTTAGTAAAATAAGAAACACAAAGGTAACGTTGGATCTCAATTCATAGTCAAATTGGAAAAGTTGTACAATGCAGTTGCACAATACAAAGAACATTCAGATTTAACAGAAGTATTTATTATTCAACTGAAGTTTATAATTTGCGATTTGGTTCAAGGACTACAGAATCTTTCATTAATTTAGGGCTTTCCAAATTTAAATACCGCAATTCAAGGTTTCAAACATTATAGAAAAGTTTGCTTAAGTATAAGATGGCCATGATTTACAAATTTATCAGACCTTTAACACAAAGTTGCCTCAAACATTAATGGTACTAGACCCAGAGGTGATGCTGTAAGTCTATGAAATTTAATCAACTGAACTCAAATCAATTTAACTGTTGTACTTGAGCTTGACCACAGTGTGGTGCTACAACAGTGCATCTTGGCAAGAACAGAGCAGTCTTCTGAAAAGCGAGTTCAATGTTCCGAACTAGAACACAAAATATCTGTTCTCATACTGCTTTCACGTTTGCCAATCCATTTTAGTTTAGAATACTGCTTCACTTTTGCATCTCCTCTCTCCAGTATTCCAATGTCTTCCCTGGTTACTGGATGCTGACAGCAGCACGTGGCACTGCTGACTGCTTATCAAACCCGCTAAATGACATATTACTGCCCGATTCATCAGATTTATACATCACCCAGTTGCTACTAGTGCTACCCCTAAATAGCCCTGTAGCAATCCAGAGAAGTAACGCAGTTGTAGTGTTCCTGCATGCATCTCATGTCAATAAGATAGTCAGCTATTTGTAAATAGTTTTACTTAACTAAGCCTGAAATTTAATTTAATAACTATTTAATTCACCATCCCACACTCCATTTAAAAAGTATCCAATCTTGAATTAATATGGTTTGAAACTCAGGCCTTTGTTTAAAATGGTATGTCAGGGTCTTTACAAGTTAATATATGCACATCTTTATTTAGTTAAACTAATCAACTTCCCAAAGAATTTAATATATTTAGCTACACTAGTGCCAACAAATTTATTTCATGTGGATTTGGCACCATTCTATATATAGCTGTTTTAAATTCAGGAACTGCCTGTCTATATTTAATGCACTTTCAGTTGATTTTTGACTTCCTTACACTCTTGTGCTGGGGATCACTTAGCTCAGATGGCTGGATGGTGTTTGAGATGCAGAGTGATGCCTATTACCATACGTTACCATGAAGGCCCTGGCTTCTCAATGTCACCCCTCACCTGAGGTGTGGTGACCTTCAGGTTTAACCATCACCAGTTGTGTCTCTCTCCATCTCTCTCGATAGAGAAACTCTGTGGTCCTCTGGGACTGTGGCACCTTTAATCTTGCCCTGCTCACCCTATCAACCCTTCTACCCATCATACTCCTCGCCAATCTTAATTAACAAACTTCCTTATTTTTCACTCAAGGAAGCCAGGTTCCAGGTTAAATTGGTTCATTTTGAAAGATAAGTTCATTTATTTCTGGGAGGTAGGTATTCTCAAGGCAAGGGATCAGATTCTAAATTAACATTGTCATGACCAAAGGCAAGTGAATGAAGGGGAACCATTTCATCCCTCTCATCAGGAAGCTTAATAATTTTGAGATCTATCTGTAACGAATAGGGGAACCTCTCATCCTTACTTCTTTTGCATTTGCCCATGCACAGATTTTCAACTTTTCTGTTGGCTTCTCAACCTTTAAGTTTTCTTTATTTCAAGCGCCATCACGCTCTCTTCTCAACCTACACATTCTACCTTCTCTCGTCACTTCCTCATCTAGTACTCTATCCTTGAGCTCACCGTCCAAATATTTTCTCCTGCATATCACCTCTATTTCAAGGCACTCGGTTTTAAACGTCCATGTGCAGCAACATGTGCATTAATATTCCATGACTAGGTTGCAACACAAACAAACAGTCCAAATTCAACATTGACCTGCAGTTCCTCAATCACCTGCAAATGATATTGCAATAAGGCTTTAAAAAATGTGAAGACAAGCTAGGTAATATTGGCTGTCAAGCCTAACATAGTTAAATGGTCTGTAAAGTCAGTGAAGACATTAGGCAAAAATCATCTTCACAGAAAGAACAATACACAAATGTTTTGTAATACTGCATCACATTCTATGAAAAGAAAATTTGAAAGCAATATACTTTTCCCAAATTAGAACCTCTTTAGTTTGAGCACAAAAAGCTAGCTTTATTAATATCACTTTTCATTCCATAACTGCTGCCAAACATAGAACAAGTTTTATCTTACCTGCCTTTCAAGATCTTGCCCAGTAATGCCAGACTCCACATGAGCTGTCAAGTTCTTTTCATCAATCCACAATATTCGATTCTGTTTTTGTAAGAAATTTAAACAAAGTAATTGCATCTCCTTCGGTCCATTAAAAGCCTCTCTTTACACATGCATCATCTATCAATACTTGCAATTAAACTACATATAATACACAACATTTGACAGTTCTTTTCTTAGTGGGTAAGGTTCCATGCGTGCATGGTGACCTCCAATACCTTGAAAAGTAATTTTTTTTTTAATTTTTAGAAATTCTAAGCAGACTTTTTTCAAAAACTTTTATTCATTCAGGGGCTGAGGATGTTGCTGACTCGACCAGCATTTATTACCTGTCCTTAGTTGTTCAGAAGGGAAAGTTAAGAGTCAACGACATCACTATCCGTCTGGGGTCACATGTAGGCCTGATCAATCAGGATAGCAGTTTCCTTCCCTAAAAGGCATCACTGAACCGAATGGATTTTCCTTAGTGGGAACAGGACACGTCAGAGTCAAGTTCTATTCTGATCCTACCCAAGATCTAAAATGAGCACACTTCCAGCAGGGACTACTGATTAAAACAATCAAGAGTAGGAACTACTCGTCAATATCGGAGTGTAGAGGTTAACTGTAGCAACTGCAACACTACCTTTGGCCAAAAATCGCAGACTTAGCACATTCCACAAAGCAAACTTGGGAATATTCCTTTTATTCATGTCTAACTAGTATCATTGTTACCGGTTTAGTCACAGTAAAGCCTCACAGAGTGGTAACATTACATGTACTAAACTTTGGATATCTGCATTCGAAACACTTAGGTCACACATTAACTTGATCAGAGCCCAAAAACTGAATTTAACTGTTGTATGTCACTCAGTGCTTGATAACTAAACGGCAAAAACAGATTTATGATTTTGCAAGAACAGATTTATGATTTTGCAAGAACTTCAGTGTTACTCAAAGAATCAGTCCTGAACTGAGAACCCACTAAATCACCTCTCTTTACAAGTTTTTGTGACACCATGAAGTCACAATAGCACAGCTGTCCCAAAAAGAGTCTTCCCAATACAAACTATCTCTGACAAGACTGCCTATGCACAGCCACCGTTATTACATCTATCCATCTATCAATCAAGAAAACATTTCACAATTCAAATACAGACTGACGATTTGACACTTTATTTCTTTTCTAAATGTTCTTCTATTTGGTCCTTTAGCTGGGACTTCATTATTTTTCCTATTTCTGATAAGCCAACTGGTCTCTAATTCCCAAGGCAATTTCTGTCCTCCTTTTCAAATAAAGGAATTATGTTATCCATTATAATCCACTAGCACACAGTATTTTTAACATCAAAAGTTACTTTAGAAAAGAAGCACTTTTCAAATGTATTTTAAAGAAAGTGGATGTAATCCGCCTGGAAGCAGGGCTTCATCCTCTGTGGCTTGCACTGTTATTCAACACATCCCCTTTTTATTGTCAAAGATCTGATTCCTCATCATATCATTGTAGGTTATGTATACGTGGTCTATCTCCCTGGTAAATAAAAGTGAAACAATTGCTCTATGACCACCCATGGCATTACCTTGTCTATCCCATAACGGACTTATTGCCATTACAACCTTCACTTTTTTGATGTTCATGTAAAACATTTTGACGTTTTGTTTATATTTTGCTTGATAATTTAGGTTCATAGTACCTTATTGCCTTTCTAGTTTTTTTTTTACTTCTATCTCATCATACTTCACTCTCTGATTTATGTAGTTTTAAAATTCATTCCTGGAACGCGGGCATCACTGGTTGGGCCAGCAATTATTGCTTGTCTCTAACTACTCTTGGGAAGGTGGTGGTGAGTTGCCTTCTTGAACCTCTGCAGTCCATGTGGAGTAGGCAGACTTGCAATGCGGTTAAAAGAAGAAATTCCAGAATATTGAACCAACGACACTGAAGGAGCGGTGCTATATTTTGGAGTCTGGCTCCTCTGGTGCATGCCTGGAGCTTCAGTGAATTCCTGTAGGGCATCTTGCGAATTACACAATACTGCTAAGTCAGCATCATTGAAGGAGAGAATGAATGTTTATGGATGTGACGCCAATCAAGTGGGTTGCTACGTCCTGGATAGTGTCAACCTTCTTGAATATTGCTGGAGCTGCAAAATCCAGGCAAATAGGTAGTACTCCATCTCACTCCTAACTTGTGCCTTGTTGATGATGGACAGGCTTTGGGAGTCAGGTGGCAAGTTACTTGTTACAATATTCCTAGCCTCTGACCTGCTCTTCTAGTCACGGTACTTGTATAGCTAGTCCAATTCAGTTTCTGGTCAATTATGATACCCGGGATGTTGAGTGAAAAATTCAATGATGATAATGCCATTAAATGTCAAGGGGCAATGGTTCGGTTATGCGCTGTTGGAGATGAAGCCGCTGAAGATGGTTGGACTCATGGTACTATTCAGAGCTATTCAGAGGAACTCCTGCTGAGATGTCCTGGAGTTGAGATGACTGACCAACAACCACACCATTTTTCTTTACAGAAGGTAAAGTGTCATATCCTAAATAAATCTAGTCCCATTTGCCAGCTTCTGGCTCATCTCCCTCTAAACCCTTCCTATCGATATACCCAGCCAGACGCCTTTTGTGTGTTATTATTGTACCCGCTTCCACTACTTCCTCCGGCAGCTCATTCCATACACCCACTACCTTGTGTGAAAAAGTTAGGTCAGGTCCCCTTTAAATCTTTCTCCTCTCACTTTAAACCGATGCTCTCTGGCTTTAGACTCTCCCATCCCGAGGAAAAGACCTTGGATATTCACCCTATCCATGCCCTTCATGATTTTATAAACCTCTACAACGTCACCCCTCAGCCTCCGATGCTCCAGGGAAAAAAGCCCGAGCCTATTCAGCCTCTCCGTATGGCTCAAATCCTCCAACCCTGGCAACATCCTTGTAAATCTTTTCTGAGCCCTTTCAAGTTTCACAGCATCCTTTGTATAGCACATCTAACCAGTGGAATTTTTCCCTTGATTCTCCAATTGACTTCAACTTTGCTAGGGCTCAACACCAACTCAGTCAAATGTAACCTCAAATTCAAGGGCAGTCATTTTCACCTCACCTTTGGAATGCGGCTCTTTTGCCTATGTTTAAACCAAGGCTGCAATGAAGTCAGGAGCTGAGCGGCCCTGGCAGGATCCAATTCAAGAGTCACCTTGCAGGTTTTTGCTAAGCAAGTGCTATTGATAACACCTTCCATCACTTTGTAGATGAGGCAGTAGACTAATGGGCAGTCATTGGCTGCGTTAGGTTTTTCCTGCTTTTTGAGTACAGGGCATACCTGGGCAATTTTCCACATTGTTGGGGAGATGCCAGTGTTGTGGCTGTACTGGAACAGTTCAGCTAGGAGTGCAAGCTCTGCAGCACAAGTCCTCACTCAATACTATTGTCAGGGCCCATGGCCTATGCAGTATCCAGGGCCTCCAGTCATTTCTTGACATCACGAGGAGTGTAGTGAATTGGCAGAAGACTCATCTGTGATGTTGGGTCATTTTCTGGCTAAAGACTGTTGCAAACGCATCAACCTTATTTTTTGTGCTGATGTGCTGGGTTCGCCCACCATTGAGGAAGGGGGTATTTGTGGAACCTCCTCTGCCAATGAGTTATCTCACCATCTAACACCATTTGTGACACGATGAAGCAGTACAGCAGAGCTTAGATCTGATTTGCTGGTTTGGAATCCTCATCTCTGTCTACCACTTGCTGCTCATGCTATTTATCACCCAGGTAGCCCAGTTTTGTTGTTTCATCAAGTTGACAGCTCACTTTTAGGTGCACCTGGTGCTGCTCTGGCATGCCTTCCTGCACTCTTCATTGAACTAGGGTTGATCTCCTGGCTTGATGGTAACAGTAGAGTGGGGTATATGCTGGGCCACAAAGTTGCAAGTTGAGATGGAGTACAATTCTGCTGAAGATCACATTGCAACATTGATTTCAACTCAAAACTAAGCATCAATCTGGTTTAGCATGGTGACAGAGCCACATAACACAATGGATGGTATTCTCAGTGTGCACATCTCCATAAGGACTGTGCAGTGGTCACTCTTACCAATACTGTCATGGACAGATGCATTGTCTCCAAATCTCCAAGCAGATATTTAATCCAATATTTTAATTTTAGTTCTAAGTCAGCAAAAGTTTGGAAATATCAAGGTCCTACAGACAAGTAACAATAATAAAAGACGACGTTTCAGTGATATTAGTTGAGGGATAAATATTGGACAGGGTCCAAGTAGGGATAACCTATTTGCAAAAAAAAAAACAAATGCCACAGAATCCATCCAAGAGGGTAGAAAAGGCCCATGTCCAACATTTTATCTGAAAGGTGGCACCTCTAATATTACAAGCACTGGATTGTCAGCCGAGATCTTTTGCTCTTGCCTCTGAAGTGGAGGTTGAACCTGTGACCTTCAGACACAGATAATTGTGTCAATTATCAAACCACATCAGCTCAAAGCCTCAAATGGACAATGGAGTTTGAAGGGCCATAATGGCTACACAAACAAATTTCAGAAAGGAGGTTGTCTAGTTGATCTGTGAAAATTCAAATTTACTTGGTTTTCGTCTTTCAAAAATGAGATAATACTATTTACTAATGAATATTAACTTCAGAAAATGTCATGCTTTAAAATGGAAAATTAAACTTTTCTGGTGAACTTCTCACAAGCATAACCCTCTCAATTTTTGCAATAATTAAACCACTCATTTTTTAATTGAATTTTTCTTGAATGAATGATTTATTTGTTGTCACTTGTATTTTACACTGAACAATACAGTATAATACCGCGAAAAGCTTCAACCGACGCCACAATCCGGCACAGTTTTGGATAGTTTAAGAATGAAACAGATAAAAGATACAACTGAAAGCGTCTGAGCCCTCAGCCAGTTCGTCAACAACATCTGTGCTGCCACCCCTCCTCCATCATCCCGATGCCACCTGCGCCAGACCCACCAACGTAGGAGTTGCCACTCTTTAGGTGCCATCTCTGCTGCTGGGCCCACCTCATGAACACTGGGTCCCATGCCAAACCCACACTTGCCCTGCAACCAGCAGTCCCCAGCTCCACAGCCATCTCAATGAGGCCAGGAGTCCCCGGCTCCAGGCATACCACGCTGCCGCTGCCACGCCAACACCAGAAGCCCCGCTCTAGGCCTACCCCAACCAGAAATCCCTGATTCAGCTACAAGACCAGGTCACCACCTGCTCTGTTCTTATGTTCAATTTCTCTCCAACATAGATGAAGGAAGTTAGGGACATTTACGGCTCAAAGTTACAATACCCGAGCATTGATTTCTCTTATGCCACAGGTAAATAATCAAAACTGTTCAATTGCTAGTGATTAAATATGCCTTGTACATCTAGGTTGTTTAATCAACTTTGTTGGCCAGGTTTTGCTAAATTTTCAATGATTCATTCGCAGGCTCTTTAAAGGGCAATGTTAATTCCACGTGTCAGGATTGGCTGCTAGAACTTGGCCTCTACTGAATCTCGAACTTCAAAGCATTTTTTAAAAAGCGCTAACTTCTGATGCCAGTTAAACAGCAAAATCAATTGTGCATTGCACTTGGCTCACAACGCATCTATTAGCAAATTCCTGGTTTCTCCCACAACTAACATCATTTGTACACACCCATCATCTGGTACCAGTAGTGGGTGGGTCTTTACTCCAGCGATGGCATCACTTGCTCAGCTGTTCTTTCCAGCGGGTCATCTAACAGTGACACGCTCCCTGTGTCCCTCACACTCCGATCCCTGGTGTTGCAAGTTGTATTAACATTGTATCTAGGACTCTTGAGGCACAGTGGTAGCATCCTTACCTCTGAACCAGGAGACCCAGGTTCAAGTTTCACCTGCTCCAGTGGTGTGTAAGACCACCTCTGATTAGAAAATCTATGTAACATTGTGTCTTGTTCTCCCATTTGTTGCTATTTTCACTATGTGCAACCTATTCATATCATCTGACCTAGTCAGGATTGTTTCTGGGCATCACAATATTCATCACTACTGCCTTACAAATATTGACTTTTCACGGTCTGTATAAATGAACTGTATCTAAATTCTCGAATTTCTAAATTCTAGGGTGCTCATGAATTCTGGGTTATATCACCAAAATAAAAGTGTATCTTGCTATATGGCAGTCATGTCCAGCAAAGTTGGGCTTTGAAAGAGAGTCTACAGACTGTCAACTGGATTGTTTCTTCTGGCACTTTCGTGGCATTCTAATCTAGAATTTTATAAATCATTGCACTTCTTAGAAAATAAATGTATTGCATTTTATTGAAAGCTCTTCAGTCACTGGATCTGGCATCAAACAGTTCAACTGCGTGGGCAAGAGGTACACATGCAGCGCAGCCAGTCTGACCATTATGTTAGAAAAAAAAACTTATCCATAATAGTTACTCAAAAACTACCAAATTAACTTTTTGCAAACTCCGTAGCACAAAGGCTTAGCTCATTTCACTTAAATCCAGGACCCAGATGATTTTCCACTGCACTGAAGCAGCAAATGAGAATTACAGATTTCTAAAGGCACTGTGCTCATCCTTGCCTCCTTTAGACAGGGCAGGATATTAATAAAGTTGTGTGAACTTAGTGATCATCACAAGATAGAGATGAATATTACAGAAACTGAAAATTAGCAGCCACACGTTTGTTGTGATCTTCACATGGTAGAGGCAGATAACATCCAACAGAGTTCTCCAGCATCATGAGTTTTCTACATTATTGATCTCAATATCCCTTACTGGTCACTACTGTTCTGCAAGTACATAATTAGTGCAAGCTTTGTAAACACAAATTTTTATGTTGTGAAAAGTTTCACACAAATGGATACCCCTACTATAATCAGACACTGGTTCAAAATTTGTCAAAGTAACTTTACAAATCATTATTTATGTGAAAATCATAAGAGCATTTTGTGGTGAAGAAATGCCCCATGAGTTGAGAGTTTCCACAAACTGTGGCGAAAATTGCAACTGGCCATCCCCCTTCATGAGTCATTATTCAGCTACACATTAATTTTTAATTAAACTAGACACAGAAAGTTAGGGCAGCTACTTAACCATCATTTAGCCACTCCACCCAGGAAGGAAACAACTGAAACTGCAAGCATGTAGGTAGCAAAAAGCTTACTTTTGTCTCTTCACTAAATCTTTCTATACTTGATTTGACTAAATCACCCCATTTGCTTGCCATTCCTTTGACAATCATGAAATCTCACTGGTTGAGGAAATATACTGATTCCATCCTTTACCAGGTCTCAGACATGTAAAACAGCAAGCAGTTTGCATCGAGTACTTTGTAGTGCAAAAAGTTTCAATTACATAATGAGTGGATGAAGTTAACAAGTTCTAGAGTTAACTAGAGTTCTAGGCCAATACTGCACAAAAACTTAACGGGATGTTGCTCCTTTAAATTTTCTTTCTTCTCTACAATAGTGCAGGTTCATTGCAGAATAAACAGCCAGTTAATCAGTTACTTGATGCACAATTCTGACTCGTCTCTTTCACTGTCTAACAATTTGTTACATTAACCATAACCAATTTCATTTTTCTTGTACATTATGGCTTAGCAAATCTTTTACTCTTCACTTGTGCTTTCAACCTCTCAACCCTTATACTACTTCAGAAAATGATTTCTATTGATAGTTTTGAACAGGATTTGCCAAATCAAAACCACGACTACTTACACGTGAAGTATGCTTTGCTCAGATTTTGAGAAAATTGCAAATTTTGCAAATTTGCAAATACAGAGTTTTGGATTTCTGTTCATTTTCATTTAATGCGTCTAACCAAGCTTGGTACCACAGAACAATGATTTTTGGTTTAATTTTTACAAGTGCGTCTAGAAACTTAACAAAACAAAATGCATCTCAAGTTATGCTTGTGCTTCAGATGTCTTCATTCTGATTAGCTTTAATAACTTATATATGGAGGTGAGCACTCAAATTTATTAACATAATTATCACTAGATTAGTAGTTTTAATGCTTTCACACTTTATAAAATCAGAAATAGCTGTGTCCTGTGCTCCAACACCATTCCTCTTTCTGTTGGTAGTACCTGGTACTAGACCTCCTCACTATCCCTGCCTTGCTTTCCTGTAAGCCACTCCCACCCAAAGAGTACTGACAGACCTCATGACTCCACCATGCTGTCTGGTCGCAGCACTTTCACCCAGCAGACTAAAGACCCCTAATGCCCTGCAGTTAGGAGCTGACACAAGCAATCAGACAGATCAAAGGTCTTTTGCTGCACTTCCAGATGTGTCAATATAACAAAACCTAAAGGCAATCTGTAGGTGATTGATATACGTATCAGCAGAACACAGTCAAACTGAAGGATCCATATGCTTGAAAGCCATTAGCTTTTTGCTTATGTTGCAAGTCCCCAGCACAATGACCAATTTGTCTTGCCATTTCTTCCAAAAAAGGGTTCTATACTTTAGCTGCCCGAATGAAGATTAGTGGTTACAAAGATACCAGTCATGTGCAGAAGTACAGAATAGAATTTGTGAATTGAAATGTTACAGAATATTTAGTGAAAGTAATTAGCTCAAAATGCAAATCACAACAATCTGAAGATAAAGGTTAATGGACATTTTCTGGAAGCTTGTGAAGAATCTGGATAATGTGGTAATGAGTCAGAGGCATAAGGTGCAATAGAATCCCTACAGTGTGGAAACAGGCCCTTCAGCCCAACAAGTCCACACCGACCCTCGGAGCATCCCACCCAGACCCATCCCCCTATAACCCACCTAATCTGCACATCCCTGAACACTACGGGCAATTTAGCACGACCAATCCACCTAGCCAGCACATCTTTGAACCGTGGGAGGAAACCGGAGCACCCGGAGGAAACCCACACAGACACAGGGAGAATGTGCAAACTCCACACAGACAGTCGCCCGAGGATGGACTTGATCCCAAGTCCCTAGCGCTGTGAGGCAGCAGTGCTAACCACTGAGCCACTGTGCCGCCCATAAGCAATGGCAGATCTCAAATAACCAGAAAAGGTTATTTTTTTAGATGGAAGACTGGAAGTACAGCAAAAAAGATCAACTGTAGGCATAAATTTCAAAGTAGTCAAATTACACCACAATCCAAACTCAGGTATACAATGCTTAGGGAAAAACAGTTTCCTTCAGCACGTAGGCAATGAAAAGTTGAAGCTATTGCACAGTGAAGTAGAGAGGGAAACATAGGAACAGGAGTTGGCCATTCGGCCCCTCAAAGCTTGCTCCATCTTTCAATCAAATATGACCTAACTGCATATGCTAGCCTTTGGCCCGTATCCCTTAATACCTTTGCTTAACAAAAATTTATCTACCTTAGATTTTAGATTAACAACTGATCCAGCATCCATTGCCATTTTGGGAGAGAGTTCCAAACGCTGATCATCATTTTGTGTGTAGAAAAACTTCCTAACATCTCTTCTGAAAGGTCAAGCCTTAATTCTCAGACTATGCCCCCTAGTTCTAGAGTCCTCATCCAGTGGAAATAGTTTCTCTTTATCTAACTTGTCTTTTCCATTAAAATCTTGAAGACTTCAATCAGATCAGATCATCTGTTAACCTTCCAAATTCTAGAGAAAACAGACCTAATTTGTATTTGAAAGATTTAAAGTGAAAGTGTAAAACAACACTATGCACACAGAATATTACTCGATGGAATTTTCAAAAAAATATGATGTGATTTAAACAGACACAGAATCCCTACAGTGTAGAAACAGGTCCTTCGGCCCAACAAGTCCACACCAACCCTCGGAGCATCCCACCCAGACCCATCCCCTTATAACACACCCAATCTACACATCCCTATGGACAATTTAGCATGGCCATCCACCTAACCTGCACATTTTTGGACTGTGGGAGGGAACTGAAGCACCTGGGGGAAACCCACCAGACATTCGGAGAATGTGCAAACTACTTTGATAATGCAGAAATTCTAGAGGCACACCTTTCAGAGTCAATAAAACCGGTGACTATTAGGATGTGCAAACAAATAAATTCATTGTGGAAACTGGTATATGATCATATCCTTGGTTTAAAAACCATTCTGAAGATAAATTATTTTATTGTGCAACAGTAACCAAGCTAACAGGATACTAAAATAACCTACATTGCACTTGTTGCTCCACCAAAGGGCAATGATTCCCTAATGCAGACTGGACATTCACTTGTTCCCAAACATATCTACTGTCAATCAACAGATGAGTAAACCATTAGAAATGTGAGCCACATGAAACAAGTTGTCTCTCAATAAACTCTTAAATACAGCCGAGAATGCTCGATTTCTGGCATCTCAAACCAAATTGCTGATGATGACAACTCTAATAGGGAATTACAGAGTTCCACATGAAACTAATCCACCTTATGGACAATTTATTGCCTGGTTCCAATCAAAAGACTATAATTAATGATAATCAAATTGAAAAAAAATGGTTCCAGAACTACAGCGAAATAGCAACGTCTAAGAAATAAAACTGCTAATTTAGAACTTCTCGAATTACATGTCAAATATTTTAGACTTTTCTGAAACTTGGCAAAAATAGATTCATTTCTGAATTCTGTATTTTAAGATTTTAAATGAGCTGTATCATGGCAAAAATCCTATGATTTCAGTACCAATGATCTCCTGTACTCCTGACTGGCTGCCAAATGTTTTCAATGAGAAAACAGCGTCAGGATAGATATTTATCATTTGTTCAGAAATCAAGTAGAAACAATGTTGTTTCTAGCCAGAACCATTTGAAACATTAACTTATCCAATCTGACAGACCACATAATTGCCAAAATTAGTCTAGGGACTAAACCAGAAGGGAAATTGTTTGGAGCAAGCCGGCAATATCCAGATATCGAAACCCTCACTTCGCAGCATGTAGGATTTGTTTCATTTCATGTTGAACGTAAAAGAATTCCAACAGTGTGAATCACTACTCGGGTTACTCAACTTTTGTTCTGCTGGATATTTAAACTGAGAACATTGGAAATTCACATCAGAAGCTTGCATCCAAAGATCCAGCCAGATTGTGTCTCTCTCAGTTTGTAAATAAAAAAAACTCAAAAGATTCTGTTTTTATTTTTAGGAATGGTGTTAAAACATTTTACAGTGCCAGTATGTTTTGATTGCATTATTTGGTCAATGAATACAGTTTTCTACTTTAGCCTTGCGCAGTCACCTGGTTTCCACTTTTTCAGAATTAAACAAAAATGGTGAACATGACATTTGATCTCCAGTGGTCAATAGAATAATTAATGACAATTGTTTAACTCAGAAAAAATATCTGAAACACAAAGAAAGCTGTTTAAGAATCTGACCCATTTACTGGAACTCCATTTTCACTGCCTATACAAAACAAAATTGTGGATGTAACTAAAATAATTTCTACCACTCCATTTCAACTTATATTGGAAAGCAGTGGAAGAGTTTTCCTCAAGAATGAGACTGGGCTAATTCCTTCATTTTAAAAATCAAAATTTTTCACTCAAATGTTCCCATTTAAAGAGAATTTCTGCTCAGGTAGATTGCCTCTGTTACAAGTTACAGAAACACAAGATGCTAGTCTTCATTTGTATACTCTGACATTTCAGACAGGGTATATGTGACCCTGCTGTACATTTCAGGTTGTTTAATTAACTTTGGAAACTGTGCACCAAACTGCATCGCATGCTGGATGCTTTCAAAAGAAAAAAAGATTTATGGGCTGGAATGTAAAAGTGACAGCATTCTGGGAGCAGTTTAAGCATTTCTAAAAGACAATTATTTAAGAAAAGCACGTTCAACTACCGTAACCCTTTTATGGGCTCTAATCAATCTAGGCAAGGGGGTTTTCCCACGTTAAGTGATGAAGCAGATCAAATTGTTTTGATTTTTTTTTTAGGAGTTAAAAACATGATTCTTGTTTGGAATTCTATGACAGATTAAGATTCATCAACGTAAAAAAAAAATACATGACATTAGTTTAATAAATGATTTTTAGCTGGCAAAATCTGAAATATTGGAAGACAAGCTTAATGTAGTTTTGCATCGACGTCTTCTCAGGGCTAGGGCACCTACTGGGGCTAAAATGTGCTTGAATGAATTAGGAAAGGCTCTAAAAATCAGTGGCATCTTCCTGTTGTATCCAACAAATTTCAGTGTGCTCAATTTAGTTTTAGCATGTAAACAAATTCCTCACTCAAAACAATTTCAAATGCAACACTTTGTAATATATAAAGCTATTTCAGTTCATAGAACTTTTGCCAGAGACAGTTGTGGTTCAAGCACCACCAGGACTTATCCATACGACAATCAAGGCTGACATTCCGGTGCTGTGCTGAGGGAACACTACATTGGCAGAGATTCCACTTTTTGCAGAAGTCATGAAGTCAAAGCCCTATGTCCTTCCCTTGGGTGAACATAAAAGATCCAATGGTTTTATCTGGAAAATCTCAGGAGTTATATCTCGTGCCCTGGCCAATATTTATCTATAAACTAACATCACAAAATCATTATTTGGTCATTATCACATATCAGTTTGTCAGAACGTGCTGTGTGCAAAGTGGCTGCCACATTTTCCACATTATAACAGAGACCACACCTAACATGTACTTCACTGCTGGGAAGTGCTGTGTATCAACTAGTGGTCATGAAAGGTACAATATTAATGCAAGGTTTTCTTTATAGGAAGAAACCTTCAAACGAGGAATACCAGATGACTCCCTTCGTGATCAATGTATAAGGACAATTTAAGATGTATAATAAATCTAACATTTAACATAATACTTAACATTTTATTACTACTTAATTTCTTGTGCTATATAAAACATATTGATGCTTGGAATACGAGGAAAGAATCAACAAGCACCCATTTTTTCTCAAAGGTATGTATTTCCTTTAAATTGGTACTTGGAAGGATAATCTTAACTAAAACAACAAAAATGAGAAGGCAAATCTGTTAAACCCCTATATATCTCAAATTAAAATACTGCATAAGAAAAACTCAAATAAACCAGCATAATCCAATATAAAAGTCAAACTTCATAATCAACTGAATACCTTTAATCACTTCCCACAGAACACAAGAAATGTTTTTAAATACATGTGGAAGGTACAAAGGTCCTTGTGGATGCTTTGGTTAAAATAAGCAATGACCAGAGAGTTGGACTTGGAAAGGTTTAAATTAAATTTTTACTTTTATTACCATCAGGAGTCTTTTTCTAAAATCTTTATTACATACCATCTGTGAAGTATCCAAAGAAAGTATGGTTCGTTTTTCATCTGTGGGACACTCCAAAGCATCGGAAACACTTGTCCCTCCTGCAAGTAAAGGAAATTAAATGACTGATTTTATAGTGGTTTTGCTTTTCTTTGTTTTACAAACACTTAACACTGATGGTCTCCAGACAACTCAGCACAGATGTACTCAGCAGGACATGGACTGCCATTCAGACTGCGATAATATTAGGAAAGTGTTGACAGAACTGCAGGTTGAATTACATCTGATAAATGCAAAATATTGGCATTATTCAACATTTAGTAAAAAATCACCACAAAAACAAATGCTTTGCAGTATGTGAAAGACAGTGGTTTGTCAATTAATGCCAGTCTATAACATTCAACTCAAAACAACATTATCTGAGCACAAATGTATTAGGTGTTAGAAGACCAAGATGTGCTAGTCAGTGAGCCTTAGTCAATCACCATTCTGAAGCTACTCATCTCTATGCAGCAACAGTGGAAACAAAACAGTTTTGCCGAAACAAGAAGCAAAAGATTTCATGAACTCCACTGGCAATTCTACAGATACATAAGCTGGTTATCCCACACTCTTGCCACCCCATTTTACTTTGAAGATGTAGTGTAGTCTCCCAAAATAAATAGAGGGAGCCATAGGTTTGGTTCCATTATAAAAGGGCTGTTTTCATCTGACTAGAGAATTTTGTAAATCAACGTCCAAAATACAGAGTATCTACTAACAATGTTCTTTATCATATTAAATTGCATAATTGTGGGCTGGTTTAATGTCAGCAGGGCCGCATGCTTATATTTAAGAGTGCCAAGTCTCAACTCTTAGTGAGCATTAACTAATGGCATTTGCCTTTGGGAAAAGATAATGAGCATTCATTATCATAAGGTAAAGAAAAGTTCTTAAATATGAATTTCTGTGTGCTGACTTGGAGCTGCTTGAACACGATGATTGCTTTCTACGTTGAAGACATGCAGCTGAACACAAAACTTTATTTTGCTGCAGAATAGATGAGAGGCCTGTGAAACCAAACAGTCGTTACTTATATGTCAATAAAGTCTTTACAGCAGAGTCCTACCCTGATACCTATACAGGCATCTTTTCAGCCAGAGTCGCTGAATATAGAGGAATGAGAACCTTGATCAATTTTCTCCCTGCATAACCCAGGAATGCTAGAAACAGCAATGTTTCTACTACCCCAACTGAGATGGGAGAGTTGTAGTAGTAGAATTCTGCAATAAATTAGATTGCTTTGTAATTGTGATACTGCATTAATCCTAGACATGCTTGCTTGCAAGATTTTCTGAAAATTCCAGAGTGTGTAATGTCAGAGAGATTTAATGCGTCCTGGCTAGGCTTTAACTAAATTTTGCTTTTTAGTGCAAAATAAAGGTAGATTACCAATTGTTGATTCCTTTTGCACACTTTCATTCAAGCCCAAGCAATGAAATACCTACAGATTTCTATTAAACAAAATATGCAATATCATTAGTTTAATTGCAATTACTTCAGCGAGGAAGTTCTATTCTGGTTTGAAAAACAGTCACAGCAGCATAAACATCGTTAAAAGTATATAATTTCAAATAATATCAGTTAATTCATCTATAATAATTCTGTCTGTCCAGACTATTTTGTTTGGTCCGTTTATTTGATAGCAATTATCTGCTGTGGACAGAGGCATTTGGAGGACATGATGTACATTCAACTGCCAAAAGCTGGAAGAAAAAAATAAAAGCAGAAGGTAAGGAAAACTCAACAACAAAATTATTCTAATTGAGAGATTGTGTCTATGAGGGATGGGATGTATTGATAGGAGGAATAGCAATGGTAAGTGAGGGATCAGGTTGGTATTAGAGGAATAGGAAGGGGACAGCATGAGATGGGTGATTGAGATTATGGAATTGGTTATGTTTCAAATGGTGACAACAAGTATTTGATGAGCCATTATTCCAAAATCATTTTGTGCTTAAAAGTTTAGACACACTAGATTTGAATTAAAACATGTTGGAAAAACTATCACGTGAACTAAATGAATATATGAGAATTGACTCTACAGAGGTCAACATCCTCCAGAATTTCTACAGGCAGCCTAGTTCCAATGGGCATGCACAAACCTCGACTCAAGGAAGCAGCTGTAAAATTGCTACCAAATTTGAACCGTAAGCAAAGACTCTGTCATGAACAAGACTGATAGAAGAAACTAGCTAACCAGCTATAATAGATGCTGAAATTATAAAAGGCAGATGTCAAGGAGTTAGCTTAATTATTATTGCTTATTTATACTGAACTCATCTGGTGTAAAACCTTCCTTTTCCAAGTTAGGAGATGACTTTCATATTCTATGATAATATACACATCACAAAGCTAGACTCTTGACAGCATTTATACTCCTTCATCAGTGCTTATAAATGGACAGCTTTATGAATTTTTTTCCAAAGTGAGACATTTGAATTTTGAGACTTTAGCAAAAGAATAACAAGAAATCCTGTATTTAAAGAAATATTGCAGCAACCAACATACTAGTTGGGCAGCAAATATTTTGTGGGATAACACAGTGTGGAGCTGGAGGAACACAGCAGGCCAGGCAGCATCAGAGAAGCAGGAAAGATGACGTTTCAGGTTGGGACTCTTCTTCAGAAATAAAGAGAGAGGAGGGTTGGAGCTGGGGAAGGTAAGTGGGATGGTGATAGGTGAGTGCAGGTAGGGAGTGGTGGGGATTGGTCAGTGAGGTGGGAGTCTGTTAGTTCCTATGTATGCCTTTAGGTTTGGGTATTATTCAGTGATGAGCTACTAAAGTTCTTTATTTTTGTCAGTTCTACGCTTCTTTGCGCATCATTATACTAACTGATCACCAAAATAAAACAGTCCTGGGTGTACTGAGCCTGAATGTTGCTGCTGCTGCTTGTAGATACTTCTGTTAGGAAATTTGCTGTCATGGCATACCATGTTAGTCTGATGGTTAGGTAACTTTAAACTCAAATCTATATCTAGCTGGTTGAGACACAAATATTCCAACAGTCCTGCAGTTAAGTCATGCAAGCAAACTGTCATGCCTCCATGAATCTAAACCAGTGAAAAAGATTAATATGCATAACAATAATCATAGGTAGAGCCAACCTTACGTGCATCAGTAGAAATGAAACAGAATGTTAAGATTTCTGTCTTCATATCAAATAATTTGAGGGGCACAGAGACAAACCAGCAACAGTTTCACTAGTAGCCAAAAGAACGCTATTTGAAAAAAAACAAATTAGATATTTACCCTTCCACACATCACAATGATTCATGGGTATGGTACTTGAATAAGCCAACCATAACTAGTTTTGTAATATAGAAGAGTTAACAAAATATACAAGCCAAAACTTCCAACAGTTAATGAGAAACAGATTCTAAATTGCCTGCAGGAAGCAGACTGGTTACTTCAATGTCCAGCAGAGACACAAAACAGATCAGTACCAATTTTGTATAAATTTGAACTCCGTATTTTTGATTGGGACTTTAAAAACTTAGGAAGGTGAACCTTGGATGCATTTCAAAACAAAATGTAAATGTCATTCGTTGAAACAAGAGCATAGTTTTCTTTCTCAAAAATTTTCTTTGTTCTCCCCTGGTAAAGAGTACTCCCTCAATAATGCATAATTTTAAGGAGTTCTGACAACAAGTCAGCTTCCAATATAATCAATTGTACATCCTTCGTGTCAGCTTAGCCTGGCTAATCATTCAGGGGACAACACAGTCAAACTCAACGCTGTCCTCATGTGCTTTTCACATTTACATATAGTCAATAAGCAAATTTGCAGATGTTAGCTGAGGTTATCTTGCCTATCCAATTAATCTAGGTAAAATGTTTGCCCAAGTAGTGACTAAATATCAAACTTTCTTAGTTTACATCTGGTGTTGGCCTTGGTTTAATTGCAGTTCCCTCACTTCAGAGTCAGTGTCCACGGTCAAAGTCCCACTCCAGTGACTGAGGTACATAATCTAGGCTGCCTGTGCAGCACCAAAGGAATGCTTTGTTAGAGACAATTTTTTTTTCAATCAAGGTGTTCAAGTGAAGGCGAATCTGTCTTCCCATGTGAACACAAAAGATTGCATACTATTTGAAGGAATGGAGAGTCCTTCGCATGTCTTAGCAATCAACATTATGCTCCAGATGAAACCTCAGTGCTTCCACGTTTCACAGAATCTGCAAAAGCTGAAAAAGATACAATTCTCAAATCTGTCCAAATGCTGGGTTCTTTACAAGCATGCAATAACATCACTTATTTTGATGTTTCCATCACTAAAAACTCAACTGACAGCAACTTTCAATATAACCTAGTGGCATCATCATGGGTTGTGTTGATATGCTCGTTAGTCTAAGTAGCTGAAATAACGTCTCAGAAAAAATAACCAAATATAGCAATTTACTGATCCAAGTTCAAGACTGAAATCAGTAATAAAGACAGATGCTATAAACCCACATTTCTTTTGCAAGTCTATTGCCTTTTTTTGTTGCTATCGTCTAAAATAGTTAACTCCATAGGGCAGACAGTGCTATTCTTTATTTGCTGACTTCTAAACAAGCTATCTTTTCATTTAAAATCTTTGTGGCTCACTGGTGCATACTCAAGTTTGCTTTCAATATCAGTAGCAGAAAAGCAAAGCTCCCTTGTTACTGGAGCTCACAACTCCAGGTTTTACTCAAAATGTCTCCAAAGCGTACACTTGCCAAGTTCTGCAAGGTTACCCAGTCTTAAGCTAAGGTTTAGAAAATAGCAATTTCCAGTAAATATAGTCGAAGGGCCAATCTTTAAAACACAGGTTCACTAATTTGAAATTAATTTCAGATTATTCATACAACACAATTCCTATCATATATTGGAGATGAAATATCGATATTTTAATAACTAATCTGTAGCTGGAAGTCTTTTCTTAAAAAAAAAATCAGCTAAAGCTCACGTGCACAGACTAAAAACATCATTTCTAGTTTACGGTTGGACCTAATTTACATGGTGTGGGTCAGTGGGAATTTGAATTGGATCTGTACATTTCCAAACATCCGGAGCTAGATGTTGTACTTTTTTCTTCTGGAATTATTAAAAAAGCTATGGAGAATATATCATCATAAAAGCAGAAAGATCACAGGAACTAAAACTTAGGACAATATTTTGCATAAGACATAAGTACAAACAGTTCAAGCAATCACCCAATAAACTACGTAGTCAGATTTCTTGTTTAATCTGCAGATACTGAAAATTATTGACATTACATTTAACCAACAAATCAATGGAGTGAAATTCTAGTTCCTGATGCATGAAGCACCATTCAACTCCTTTTTTCCACTCAAGTTGATAATCAGAAGTCCTACATTTTGCTCTCAATGTCAGGATGTATTCATCGGAACATAAGAACAGACGTAGGCCATTCAATCCCCAAGTCAGCTCTGTTGTACAATTAAATCATAGCTGATTATCTACCTCAAATGTTAGTTGGCTGTACAAACCCAACATGTCGCTTGATTTCATTAAAATCCAGAAATGACAACGGAAAGACTAGAAGCAGTAGGCAATTTATTACCTCGACTCTTCTCCACAATTAGTACAATAATGACTGATCTCATCTCTGCTTCAATTTCACTTTCCTGCCCGTACTCCATAACTCTAACTCATTACTAATTAAAAATCTGTCTATTTTCTCAAATATATTTGGCATCACAGCATTCACCGCACTCTGGGTAGTGAATTCCTCAGATTCAGAACCCCTTGAGAGAAGTCATTCCTTCCCATCTCTGTTTTCAATCTGATACTCCACCTAAAACTACGATCCTTCATTCATGATTACCCCACAAGTTGAAACATCCACTCTGTCTACTTTGTAAATACTCTTTAGCATCTTATATATCTCAATTAGATCATCTCTCATTCTTATTAATTCTTGTAAGTATAGGCCTGAACTGCTCATTTGCTCTTCAGAAAGACAAACATTTCATTTCCAGGATTAATCTGGTGAATCTTCTCTGAACTGCCTCTAAAGCTATTGCATCTTTCTGCAAGGAAGGTGACCAAAATCATACGCAGTACTCCATATGCTGTCACAACAAGATTTTTCTACAATTACAACACTTTCCCAATTTTATACAGTATTCCTTTCGCAATAAATGCTAAAATTCTATTTGCCCTCTCTATGATCTGCCGTACCTGCTTTCTGTGATCCATGCATGAGAACACCCAAATACCTTTACACCAAAACATCTAGAAATTTCTCTCCATTTAGATAATAAGTTACCTTTTTATTCTTCTGACTATATGAGATAACCTCTTACTTTTCAACTTTACTCCATCTGCCAAATTTTCATCCATTCACCTACCCTATCCATATCCATTTGTAAATTTCTTATTCGTTTATTGCAATTTTTTCTCCCAACTTTTGTACTATCATCTGCAAATCTGGCTATATTTCATTCCATCCCTGCATCCAAGTCATTAATATGAATTTTAATGAATTGGGGCCCAAGAACTGGACTCTGTGGCTCCACTAATTACAGCTTGCTAAGCAGAAAAAGGCCCATTTATAAGTAACGAAGATGGCACCAGAGAATGGCAACTTTGTACACTTTTCACTGTACTCATGCTTTCCTATACTTGAGTACACGTGAGAAAATTAATTCTAAATTCTAAATGTGTTCTTACCTTGTGTGTTAATCTTCTGTGTGGCACCTTATCAAATGCCTTCTGAAAATCTAGATATACTACATCTACAGAAACCCCTTTATCCACTTTGCTTGTATGCATTTCAAGAATTCTAGGAAATTAGTCAAACGTGAGTTACGCTTCATAAAACCATACCGATTCTTATGGATTACCAGTTTTCACTTTCCAAATGTCCTGTTACTACTTCCTTAAAAATGGATTTGAACAATTTCTCAATGTCAGATGGTAAACTAACTATAGTTAGAAGTTACAGTAACTATCATTTCCTACTTTTCGCTTCCCTTCCTTTTGGAACAGGGTGTTACGTCAGCATTTTTCCAATCCACTGGAAACTTTCCAGAAGTTGGGGAGTTTTGGAATATTATAACCAACGCATCTACCATCTGTGGGCCACTTCCTTTAAGATCCTAGGATGTAGTTCAGCCGGGTCTGGGACACTTGTCTGCCTTTAATCACAATTGTTAACTAATTATTTTTTCCCCTAGCGATAGCGATCATATTAAGTTGCACCTTTTCTATAACCTCTGCATTACCTGCTACTACTGGGGTTGCTTCGGTATCCTCCATGAAAATGGAGGCAAAATATTGATTTAGTTTCTGTCTCTGTCCCATTAACTCCCCAGTCTCATCCTCTAAGGGACCAACATTCACTTTAGAAACTTTCTTTTCAACTTTTGGAAGCTTTTGCAAGTTGTGTTTCATAGCTTAGGTTTTAAAAAATAACTCTTCCACTGGTTTTTAAAAATTTCCTTATCCTCCAACATTTGCAATATGCTATTTCTTAGTTTTTGCCTTTATGTTATCTTTAACTTCCTTGTTTAGCCATGGATGCTTTTTATGCCCTCTTTTGACAAACCTTGACTTCTGTCCTAAATGCACTCAATTACTGCACTTCTGGGGCAGAGAATTCCAAAGATTCACCACTCCCAGTGAGGAAAATTCTCATCTCGGTTATTCACAAATGTACGTTAATAAAGCTGCATTTGTTACCCTTTTGTGCTAGCCTGGGTGATGGCACTGTCCCTCCGTAACCTGTTGAAAGGTCTTGTGATCAAGTTTTCATAATAATCAAGAGTGGAAATTATAGGATTTGAACCCAATTGTGCTAGAGGAATGGCAGAACAGATTCAAGTTAACATGACAAATGAAAGGCATGCTCATACTCTTCATTGCTCTCATCTTCATCTGTTTTAGAGAAGGAAACTTATTGTTGTAGTACATGCTGTAGAGAGTGCTTCATTCTTGTACAGGGTCGTTGTGTCCTTATACAAATTCAGGCCAAACTTTTCAATAGCCATTAAACTGTTTGTTGATACACTGTAAATGAAAAGGCTATACAGCAACATGCTCCAAGCTGTATAGAGTACAACTTCTTTGTAGAACACTAACTCGATTGAGGTCACAATGACATCACAATTTACCTCAGATGCTCATTTACATATTTATTAAAACCCTTCTCAGCAGATTGTTAACTTGGTAAGTTGTCCACGAGTCGAGATTAACTTCATTGGGAGGGGTGATCCAGTGATTGTTTTAATGAGTGTCTGCCAACTTCACAGACTGATAAATCACCATCCCTCAGTTTTATTGCATTCTAACACCAAGGCAAACTACAAGAATGTATGTTTTCTGGCATACAGTTAGATAGGTGCGAAAGTGGAGACACAAAAATACCAACTCTGGATTCCCATAAATTCACATCAAAATGCCAAAAGAATTTTGCCAAATATGATTGTTACTGCTTCTGACATCAGCATTCCTCCATGATAAACAAAAGTTTGCAACATAGAGAAGGCACAAAAACTGGAAAATTTAGCATTCACCATCAAGAAACAGCCAGTACTATCACCCACCAATGACTCAACACAAGATGCTCTAAACCTCTAACGTATGAGAGTGGACATACGTCAGGTGATAAAAGTTAACAAGCAATAACTTTACTCAGTACTCAAATCAGGTAGAAGTGACCACTACATGGTCCTCAAGAATTAAGTTTCATTTTTTTTAATGTTCAGAAGTCAGATCTCACTCCCTCAGTCATGTGGCACCATCACATTAAATCACAGGTAAAACAATCCCAAAATAAAAGCAAAGCATTCTACAAACATCTGGGAATATCAGTAGAATTATGAGCTACCACAGTCTGCTACCTCCTGGGCTGCCATCCTTCACTCCTCCAGATCTTTCAAACCAGGAAATCACCTTTGATTCAATGAGAAAATTTATGAAGGCACATATGGAGCAGAAGCCAGCATATATCAAAACAAGATGCCAATCTAGTGAAGCAAAATAAGTTTATGCAGATAATCATCAAAAGGTGATGGGCTGACCCAAATGGTCCAAAAACCAAACTGATTAAAATAAAGCCTGTAGATTCACCAAATCCAGGTGAAATGGTAGCCAGTTAAATAATGGTTCCTACATCGAAACTACATTTCAAAAGTACTTTCTGAACTGTACAGAACTTAGGAATATCTTGAGGTTGTGAAAGGTACAATATAAATAATGGCCTGCTTTTACAAGAAAGTAGTGAATAACATTGCCAACTCAAAACTCCAACAGCCTGTTTGCCAACAAAGTTTAGACCCTACTCAGCCACTTAGCATCAGACTTCATTCAGAAATAGACACAAGACAAATGCAGCTGTCTCAACATTAATGCAGAGTTCAACTGCAAAAAAGCTACATTACGACAGTAGTTAATACCCGACACGTAAGATGAATGTCATGGCTTTCAGTCAATAACCAAAGTTTCATAATATCATTGCTGGAATCCATCAAACTCCTAACTATCTTCAACTGCTTCAATGACCTTAATGCAGTACAACAGCTTCAGAGAAAATGCCTCAGACAATGATGCAACAAGAGTTGGGTTGATATTTCTATTAGATTAATGGGTGAATGGCAATTTGGGCTGAAGTGCTAGGGAACAAACATATCGGCAAGACAGAACCACATCCCTGACCTCCAATGGCTTCAGTAAAACATGGCCATAAGCACACATGACATATTGCAACAAATGGCTCACTTCCTCACACTTAAAACCTGCTGTATCATTTAAACTAAGTAATCTAAAAACATGGCAGCATGGAAAGCCATTGACTTGGATGGGTGCAGTTGCAGCACTCAAGTAGACTGACACCATCCAAATGTGAACAATATACTTGATTGAGCCACTTCTAGAATTTTTTTTGAAATGTTCCAGGGATATGGACATCACTGAGTAGGTCAACATTTGTTGCCCGTTCCTAATAGCCCTGGAGAAGAGGTGGTAAGTTGCCATATTGAATCGAGTTCCTTATCATATAGGAATACTCACTGCTATTAAGGAAGGGAGTTCCAGGACATCAACCCAATAACAGTGAAGGTATGGTAATCTACTTTCAACTCAGGATGGTGAGTGGCTTGGAGGGGAATTTGCAGGTAGTGGTGTTCCCATGGATCTGCTATACTTGTCAATTCAGGTAGTCGAGGTCACAGGATTGGAAGATATGTCGGAGGAGGATTGGTGAGTTACTACAGTGCATCGAATAGATGGTATATACCACGACCACTCTGCATTAATCTAAGCAGCAAATGTTGAAGTGGGTAGAGTGACGATCAAATGGGATCACTTTGGCCTGCATACAGTCAAGCTTCTTGGAATTGCATCTGTAAAGACCATAAAATGTAGGAGCAGAAGTAGGTCATTCAGCCATCCAGGCAAGTAGACAGTATTTCATCACACTTCTGACTTGTGCCTTGTAGAAGTGCACAGGCTTTGGGGAGTCAGATGGTAAGTTATCTGTTGCAGAATCCCTAGACTTTGGCCATTTCTGGTTACCACATTTACATGAGTGATACAGTTCAGTTTCTGGTCAATGGCAACATCCAGCACGTTGACACTGACGGACTCAGTAATGCCACTGAACGTCAATGGGTGACGGTTACAGTTGCTCTAATTGATGGTCATTGCCCGGCCCTTGGGTAGCACAAATGTTATTTGCCACCTATCAGCCCAACCCTGGCTACTGGCCAGGTCTTGCTGAATATGGGCACAGACTGGTTCAGTAGACGGGTGTAGTATTCCCTCTAAGCTGCATGGCTGTGCAGCACTCAGAGGTTCCACGCACAGCTGATCAGTATGCCGGCACTTTGACTTCTGGTTTTAAAAGTTGCTGCTGTGCATGGGCCTCAGTGATCCACACACTGAAGAAATGCTCAGAGGGGGTATTATTGTTCAGTAACAAATGCTAAACATTGATAAAATGATAACTGCAGAGAGAACATCCTGATTTCTATCCTCATGAAGGAGGAAAGGTCATTGATATAGCAGCTGCAGACTGGGCCAAGGATACTTCCCCAAAGATCTCCTAAAGTGATGTCCCCTCCCCAGATTCCCATTGACTTCAGTTTTGCTAAGGTTCCACGATACCAAACATGTGTCAACTGCTACCTTGATATAATGGGCGGAACTCTCTCCTCATCTCTGAAATTCAACTCTTTTGTAGATGTTTGAATTAAGGTTGTAATAAGAAGGTCAGGAGCTAAATGGCCCTGGTGAAACTCAAACTGAGTGTAAGTGGCCAAGTTAGTCCTTTGTAACTGCCACTTACTAGCACTGTTGAGGACCCTCTCCATCTTGCTCATGGTCAAGAGTAGGGAAATAATTGGTTAGGTTGGATTTGTCCTCCTTTTTGTCAGCAAGACAAACCTGGCCAATTTTATATATCGTCAGAGCGATGTGAGTATAGTAGCCATCTTGGAAAGCTTGGCAAAGGATGCAGCCAGGTCAGCAGCACAACATCAGTCCTATTGCTGGAATGTTGCTAAGATTTACAGCTGTTGCAGTATTCAGTACCTTCATCTGTTTCTTGATGTCAAGCAGAGTGAATCAAACTGCTGAAGACTGGCATTTTAAACGCTGAGGACCTCAGGAAAAGACTAATGTATAATTCACGACCATTGGAGGCTAAATATGGTTGCAAATGTTTCAGCCATATCTTTTTCACCGATGGTGAGGCCTTCAGCCGGATGGGGATATTTAGGAGCCTCCCCTTCCCGGTACCTTTTTGGTTGTCCACCATTATTTTGATTGGCTGTGACAGAACTGCAGAAGTTTACATCTGAGCCCTTGGTTGTAGGATTGTTTGGCTTTGTCAATTGCATGTTGCTTCAGCTGGTTGGCATATAAGTAATCCTGATCTCATTTTCAAATATGCCTGGAGCTATTCCTGGTATTCCCTACCACACTCTGTTTAACTACTTTTGATCTCAACTCGAGTTATTTGTGCAGCCATGAAGGTATCAATTGTGATTGAATACAATTCTATCGCTGATGGCCCACAACACCTCATGGATGCCCAGTTTAGTTGTTAAATCTATTTGAAGTCTGTCCTGTGTAGCATGCTGATGGTGCCACACAACATAGTCAGTATCCTCAAATGTGAAGAACTGGACTCAGTAACCACCTCAATATTGAAAAGTGCACAGTGGCTGCAATGCATAACATTTACATTGTGCGCTGTAGCAACTCAAGTATTCTTCATCAAAACCTTCTGTCTCCATGATCTCTACTGAGGACAAGACCAGGAATACCATGAGAACATCATTATCTCCAAATGTAGATCAACTGAACATCATACTGTAACAATATCTGGTTAGAAAAATGGGTTTGATTGAGAAATAAGTATAACTGAATAGATAAGACAAATCAATATTAAAAATATCTAAATATAAGAGATTCACATAAAAGTACACTATTGCAGCTAACAGGAAAAGCTATCCCTAGACGGGGACGTGGAGAAAACACAGATGCCATTAATTAAGTTGGTACTCAGTACAGAAAACAAGAAAGTCAGATACATGGCAACAGCACACCTGGTCATGCAAATGAAATGTTAAATACAGGAGGAACACTGGAACCAGCAAGGATCTTTACCATTCTCATCAGTTATCATATGAATACCAACAAAAATCAGGTCAAGACAACCAAGGCAGAGAAATGAAACATCTTCACCGATAAATATTTAACAAAGGATTATTTTAACACAAAGCGTAGGGGAGAGATGAATCTCTAGATCTAAGCGCAAAACCTCAAATAAATTGATGAGATAAAAGCTCACAACTGAATCTTCACCAAATCATAACAGACTAATGTTAAATGACATAACATCACAAAAATTAGAGGAACCGATACAGAATCCACACTTACATAGCAGGAGTGATTCAATTAATATAAAAATAAGACATTTCAATTGAAATTTTGCATGTAGTAGGGACCCTCAAATCATACTTTTGAAAATATACTTCTTCCCACTGGGAGAAGATATCTTTCTTACTCAGAGCTTTAAAGTAAAACTTTAAATGTTGATGAATATTCTACTCTTAGACGCTTAGATATTTTATTCTCAATTATTCTTGAATAGTTTTAATTAACATCAAACTAGATTCTATTAGATTTATTAATAAATCTTTTGTTAGTATTTCCCACAAAAATATACTATTCCACTTGAATTATATTGTTTGCTAATCTCAACAAAAATGATAAATTGTCTCCCAACTCTGTTACAACTGTTACAAACTTTAATATCTCTCACACTTTGTTAAGTAGGGGAGTGTACTTTCTGAAGAGAAATCCTGACCTCAAAATTCCTGTGATGTTTGTTGCACAGCTATAGATTAAAATTAAGCAGATTATTTGGAGGAAGCTAACATTTTCAGGCATCTTCTTTTTCCTGTGCAACATTTATATTAATCCTTCAAACTCAAAGCCAAGTATTTGTGGAATTGGCTAGTTTGAATTTGGCAGAGAGAAACAAAACACTCATGATCCACATTAGCTCTAAGAAAGTGTAAAAAGCCGCAAATTACTACAATACACTAGCCTACCTGGCCTAAATCCCACTACACCTTCATCTCTATTAGACTGAAATTCTACCATTCCTTGCCCAACCACACTATGTGAGCACCATCAAACCACAAGGAATACAACATTAGATGACAGTGTACTGTTACATTCTCAGGATAACTTGCAATTAATGTGGTATTTCCAGAATAACCTACAGCCTAGGGACAAAAGTTAAAATAAAAACTTGGTTTTATGACCAAAAGCAGAGTTCCGAACCTGCACTTTATCTGGCTGTTGCGAGAGGAAATGTGATACTTTAGTGCATGGCCTAATACAAGCAACTATGGTTCTGATAAACACAAAAAGGGTATCATGTTTATCCTTGTGAATTGTGAAGTCATGAATTTAACAAATTTAGTGTTGGGTATGATGTGCAATAACACTGTTGGTTTCCTGAAGCGCAGAGCTCACACAGAGAAGTTTTATAATTAAATGCTTACCAATAACCCAAGTGCCAATATACAGCAGATAAAACTATTTAACACAAAATGGAAAGCCACAGGGGACTCACCAAGAATGACTGCCAGGAAGACCCGTTTTAGTAGTCTCTCAAAAGTGGCTGCTGGTTTAACGAGGGCTGGCTGTTTTGTATTTTGCTTGCAGCCATCTGCATGAATTCCCTGCTTAGGAACTCAACAGCAATGATGCAATATAAATTTACCTTAGAACCTCAAACTGTTTTTTTTTAAGAAAAGTCTTGATCAGTATTGTTAAATAAATCCACATTACTATATAGGTTTATGGCAGAAGAAGCCACTGCTGCCACTACTTTTAATAATATCGCCATAGTCTCACTTTCCAACTTTGATCTCCGTAATGAGCCTAAATTTTTGTTCTTTTTATTGTTTTTCTATACCATTTCTCGCCTAGTCAACTTCTCTCTCATTCTGTTTTCTTCCTTATCTTTTGCCAATGTAGCTTTGCACTTCATCTTTTCTTTCCTGCTCCCCATGAATAGTATGATTCACATTGTGAACAGACTTGCAAGTTCTCAGCATTAATAGCATAACACTCCCAGCCACTTACTTAAAACGTACACTTTAACACAACAGGTTATACCGCATAAAACATGTCAAACACAGAAAAGAACAGTAGCAGGATTGAGCCATTCAAGCCTACTCCGCTATTCAATGTGATCACTGATGATCAGCCAACTCAAGACCCCGATCTTGCTTTCTCCCCATACACTTTGATCCCTTTAGCCCCAGGAGCTATATGCAATTCCTTCTTGAAAACATGCAGCAAAGAATTCCACAATCTCAACACTCTATGAATGAAGAATTTGTGATTCCTGGTTCCAGACTCCCCAGTCATCAGGAGTATCCTTCGCGTGCTTACCCTGTCTCGCTCTGTCAAAATTTTACAGATTTCTGCGAGATCCGCACCTCACTCTTTTGAACGACAGTGAACACAGCCCTAACCGATAGTCTCTCTTCATACATCAGTCATGCTAACCCAAGAATCAGTCTGGTAAACCTTTGCTGCACTCTCTCCATAGCCAGAACACGTGTCCTCAAATAAGGTCAAAATCAGCACAGTATACTTCGTGTGGTTTCACAACAGCAGCAAGCCATCTCTTCCCTGTATCATAATCCTCTCACAATGAAGGCCAACATACAATTTGCCTTCTTCAATGCCTGCTGTACCGGCATGCTTGCCTTCAGTGACTGGTGTACAAGGACAGCCAGGTCTCATTGCACCATCCACTTTCCCAATCTATACTGTTCAAATAATAATCTGCCCTTGTTTTTGCTATCAAAGCTAACCACACATTAGTCGACATCAAACATCATTTGCTTGCTTTGTCAACATGACCAAATCACAACGAAGCATCTCTTCATCCTCCTCACAATTCACTCTTCCACCCAGCCCTGTCTCATCTCCCAACTGAAAATATTACATTTAGTTTCCTCATCCAAAACATTTATATTGTGAACAGCACAACATAAGCTCTGAAAAATAATCTGTGGTGCTACCAATCGACATTACATGCTCTGGAGAAGGATCACTAGACTGAATATTAACTCTTTTCCCTCCACAGAAGCTGCCAAACCTGTTGAGTTTCACCAATTTGTCTTTTTGTTTCGGGTTTCGAGCATCTACAATTTTGTGTTATATTATATCCTGTACAGCTCATGTTAAGCAGCCAATGTCTTTTTTTCCTAAACCAAAGAGCACATCCTGTAATTTCCTCCAAGCCAAATTGTACAGTTGAACAAACACAAACACTAAATGAAAGTAATGATGTGGAGGTGCCAGTGTTGGACTGGGGTGGACAAGGTCAGATTATAGACCAACAGGTTTATTCGAAAACACGAGCTTTCAGAGTATTACTTTTTCTTCAGGTGGTTAGTAAGAGAGGTAGTATCAGACACAGGATTTATAAACAATCAAAGGGTCACGCCACAGATGAGAATGTATTAAACAAACCTAAGATGCTGTTAAATCTTTAATCAGTTAGAAGGCTTTAATTGATTAATATGTAAATCCCTGAATTTCTTTGAAGCCACTGTCCTGAGAACACTAAAGGTTTTATCAGTGTAAAGAACAGGTGACATTTTAGGTTAGGTAGTGCATGTTAAGCACGAGCCTAGTTTAGAATCAGTTTGTGTTTTGTTTTGGAGTCAGACTGGTTTCATTTCTAAACTAGGAATTTTTAAAACGACACATTGTCTACCAATTATGTACTTTTTGAACAAAATAGAATGTATCTGCAAATACAAATCCACCTCTTAGATCCATGGCTGCGGGTGCAGGTGCGCGTATGCAAGAGGGGCAGTGTGTGTGTGAGAGAGAGAGAGAGAAAAAAAAGAGAGAAGAGACAGAGAGCGCGGAGAGACTGTGTGCACGCATATATGTGCGGGTGTATATATGTGTGTGTGAGATGTATGTATGTACATACGTATGTGTATGTGTGTATGTATGCACGCACACAGTCCCCCCCCTCACACTCGCGCTCACACACGCAGTCCCCCCCCCCGCCCCACACACACACAGAGTCCCCCACTCTCGCTCCAGGACCGCTCCCCACCCCACAACTTTCTCTCTCATGCACACATGTGAATCTATGGACTGAATTTCAACTTGCAGAAACTTTCTATTTTGTTCAAAAAGCACACAATTAGTATAGAGTTAGAGTTAATGTGTCATTTCATAAATTCCTACTTCAGAAATAAAATCAGTCTGACTCCAAACCAAAACAAAGATTCTAAACAAGGCCCGACACCTAATATGCATTGCCTGACCTAAAACGTCACCTCTTCTTTACAGTGATAAAACCTTTAGCATTCTCAGGACAGTGACTTCAAAGGAATTCAGGATTTACATATACATATCAATCAATAAAAACCTTCTAACTGATTAAAGATTTAACAGCATCTTAGGTTTGTTTAAAATATCCTCATCAGTGGTGTGACCCTTTGATCTTTTACTTATAATCTGTGCCTCTGATACTACCTCTCTCATTGTCACTTGAAGAAGGAGCAAGACTCCAAAAGCTTGTTTTCAAATAAACCTAAATACAAGAATACCAAAACAGATACGAACAAAAATATTGTTTTTCTTTTTAGAATACGAGGTCCTGAGCAGACTTTTAAAATTCATGTATGAATTTCATGTACTTTTGCAATAGTACTTGCAGCATGAACAGTGAAGAAAACAAATGGTTATTTGTTTTTTATTTAAAAACATGCAAATGAAGTTACAGCATTAGCTGAGGTATTTATTTCAACCTACTTAAAATAGTGGGAAATTTCAAATCTGTTGCAAACCACAGTTGTACTTTTATGTACAATGAAAACAGATATATAGACCGCCTTCAAAATACTGAAACTGCAAGACGTTTAATTATATGAACTCTCCAGTTTCCCAGATGTGAATGGAAAGTGTTTACATAGGCATGCTAAGATCAACCAGTGAAAGTTCCATATTCCAAGTGCAACTGAAGAGTTTAAAATTTTTTTTTCTTCCTTTATCCTTTCCTGGGATATGGAAATTGCTGCCAAGATCATTGGCTGCACTTCGACCTATGTGGCTTGTTGGGTCAGTTAAGAGTCAACCACATTGCTGACAGTCTCAAGTCACATGTAGGTCAGACGAGGTAAGGACAGATTTCCTTCCTTATGAGGGCAGTGAGTGAACCAGATGGATTTTTACAACAAACTATGTAAGTTTCATGTTTACCGTTAGTGAGGCTAACTTCCAATTCTACTTAATTTCTTAAATTCTACTGGCCACTATGCTGCAATTTGAACTCTCATTCTCAGAGCATTAATCTGGGCATCTAGATAACTAATGCATTGATATGACCATTATGTCGCTTTCTAAAATTCAATTGATTTTTTTCTGCCTCTAACTGACATTTGAAATTGGCAAAACAAAATTTAAGTTCATAGAATCATAGAATCCCTACCGTGTGGAAACAGGCCATTCGGCCCAACAAGTCCACACTGCCCCTCTGAACAGCATCCCACCCAGACCCATTACCCTCACCCCGCATTTCCCACATCTAATCCACCTAACCTAAACATCCCTGGGCACTATGGACAATTCATCATGACCAATCCACCTAGCCTGCGCATCTTCGGACTGTGGGAGGAAACCGGAGTACCCGGAGGAAACCCATGCAGACACAGGGAGAATGTGCAGACAGTCACCCGAGGCTGGAATCGAAGTTAGATGTTTGGATGACACATTCTAGTTCACATTTCTTCGGGCTCTATAGTTATATGTTGAAAAGCTTGATGAAAATAAGACTTCTCAAAAAAACTTGATGGAAATCAATTTCTCTTTAGTAAACGGAAGTTTTGTAAATTTGATTCTACTGTGGCTCAGTTAATGCAGAGCAATGAAGTAAACTGGGGTAGAATAGAACTTGAAATTATAATCAAGTATTTAAAACAAACTCATACAATTAAAAATACTTACCACCAAACGGAATGATGCAAATATTGTGTTTGGAAGCCAGCTGTACTATCTTAACGACATCAGAATGACAGTCTGTAATACAAAATAATTTTGGTTGCAACAACGTGCTTTCCATGGTAGAAGATGCAACACTTTTGGCTGCGATTAGTTATTCAGATTATATGAAATATAGCAAGATACATCTGCAACAGTTTCACATGTAATTTGAAAGAACTATACTTCAGACAAATATTTAGAATTCTCTAAACAAAGAAAATGTACGTTCACTACATATTTAGCTAACCAAATGCCAGTTAAAAAGAAAACATTGGCAAAAGAAACAAATAATTACACTTACTTGGCCAGATTACAACATCTGGAATTCGTTCAACTTTGCCTTCACGTAAAGCAAAAATCTCATGTAAGCAATGGCCTGCATTAAAAGCAAAGTGCATCGGTTGATCACGAAATAGTTTTGAATGTTATATACCTGTATTTAAAGAGGTTCAAATTTCTTACCATGGGACCTTATTAACCTGTCCTCTGGATCGTGTGAAAATGGAATACCCAAGTCTTTTATTTCCTTCAAACAGTCTTCATTTAGAATGGGCACTGGGAGATCTTCCAAGTTTGGTGTGGTCTTCAAAGTTTAAAACAAAAAAAGATCATTAGCTTCCACAAATCTTTGCCCAACTGTAAAAGAGCAGTCTATAAAGTTAGCATCCTTACCAAAATGCAAGGATGTCAGTGAAAGAATGAATGCAATTTTTTTTTCCCCAAATTGAAGGGCAAAATTTACTTCTAATTTTCTTACTCAAGCACTCAAAGTTCACTGGAATAAAATTGGACTGTCAAACGAGCACTGACATTTTGTTCAAGAAAAAGAAAACTAGAACCTGAGCTGGGCATTTATTTCACTTTCTCAGTTTAAACAAATTATGTAGAATTTGTTGCTGACACTAAAGGAAGCAAAATATCAAAGAAATGTCAAAGAACTACTGTCTATAAGTTTCTTACCCTTGGGGTAGTCCTGTGCTCCAAACTTGCTCCAAAAGATTTCTCCATCCATTCTTTCAAAGCTGGCAGCACCATACCACTAAGTCGATACCTGAACAAGAAATTATCAAATATCAGTTTCTTTGAACATAGTGATGTATTTTTACAGGTCACTATTTCGACTCAAAAGCTTTCTGTTCAGCAGAAGAATCCTGATGCAGTGAAATGAAAACCGCTGTACAGTAATTTAGTAGTTAATACAACATACTTACAAACTTTACAACACTGATATTTTCAAAAATTGTATTTTTAAGAGGTTTGTAAGCTCTATATATTTTAATGCTAATTTCTCTCTCTAGAGCAAGTAAACATCATAAAACTGAAAAAGTGTAATTTAGAAATTCTTTGGTATGCTTCAAAAATAAATTAACAGTTTACAAAATTGAAATATGCAATATTGAATGTCAAAGTTCATTATTTTGTGTCAAAAACAGTTTAAAAGAATGCAAATTTTAAATAAATTTGACAATTTTGAATAAATTTAAGTTTAACTCATGTCCACATTCATGTTGAGGATTTAAACTTTAAAATGTCAAAGCAGAAAAACATCATAATAGTTCAACCAGAAAATGATATTGGCATCCTTCCTCTGTTCATTTTGAAATTGTTAAAGGACCAGATTGATCAATTATTCATTATGAAAGTGTACACTGAATTTTGTCGCAGTACTTCTCACAATTACTTCATTGGAAAAAAATTCCAAAAAGAAATTGGAAAAAATAATCACTTATTTGAAAGAGCAAAATGGTCATTTCACATTTTTCACCTCAGAGGTTCAGAATATTGTGGGTCTTATTTTTGGTAAACTTGAAAGGAACAATTATGGAATTTGGAATAAGCAAAAGTCTCAAGAGTGGGCACTTTTATAATCTACTTGAGATTTGTACATTATTTACAAAGGGAAGATAGATAAAATAAATCTTATATAACACTAATAACTCAATATTGTACTTCAGTCACAAATGACATGGATTTATCTCGAGAAAATTCCCCAAAATGGAAGCGTAATGATGCAGAGCTTTGATGGAATAGGTTTACAGTGTGTGCGCGGGATGAATTTGTAAATTGTGCTTTGTTCTATTATTCTGGGAGCAGTGTCAAAATTGTCTATTAACGTTATTGACTATCTCTTGGAGAACGAACCTAGCTGGAAGCTGTAACCCCTCCAGACGATTCGACAAAATTAATTTAAGTTGCTAAAGATCAGGACAGATCAGCAAGATCAGTGGACTTGCAACAACATATGCCTGTTCCTGAATCTGTTGAAAAAAGACATTAGATTCACTCAAGAGGGTCTGAAAGATCCAGAAGCTAACATTTTCAATTAAAAAGATACTAAAATCACAAACTAATCACAGAAAAACAGCCTGGGAAATTGCATCTCACTGAATTGATTTTTAAGAAGTAGTAACAGGAATCACAGAAACTCTAGTGTGAAAACAGGTCATTTGGCCCAACAAGTCCATACCAAAACACAACCCCTACCCTATCTCTGTAACCCTGCATTTCCCGTGGCTAATCCACCTAACCTAGACATCCCTGGACACTATGGGCAATTTAACATGGCAAATCCACCTTAACCTACACATCTTTAGACATTGGAAGGAACGCAGAGGAAACCCAGCCAGACACAGGGACAACGTGCAAACTCCACACAGACAGATGCCCGAGGCTGGAATCAAACCCGGGTCCCCGGTGCTGTGAGGCAGCAGTGCTAACCACTGAGCCACTGAGTGGTGGACAAAATCTATATGGACTTCAGTAAGGCGTTCGACAAGGTAGACTGGTTAGAAAGGTTAGATTTCTCAGAATACAGGGAGAACATGACATTTGGATACAAAACTGGGTCAAAGGAAGAAGTATAGAAGATGGTGGTGGAGGACTGCTTTTCAGACTGGAGGCCTGTGACTAATTGTGTGCCACAAGGGTCAATGCTGTGTCCACTGCTTTTTATCATTTATAATAAATTATTTGGATGTGAACATAGGAGGTATGGTTAATAAGTTCGCAGATGACACCAAAAGTGGAGGTGTAGGGGACAGTGGAGGAGGTTATCTCAGAGCACAACGGGATCTTGATCAGATGGGCAGGTGGGCCAAAGAGTGGCAAGTGGAGTTTAATTTAGATAAATGTGAGGAGCTTCATTTTGGAAAGGCAAATCAGGGCAGGACTTATACACTTAATGGCAAGGTCCTGGGGAGTGTTGCCGAACAAAGAGACCTTGGAGTGCAGGTTTATAGTTCCGTGAAAGTGGAGTCGCAGGTAGACAGGGTAGTGAAGGTGGCATTTGGTACGCTTGCCTTTATTGATCAGTGCATTGAGTACAGGAGCTGGGAGGTCACGTTGCAGCTGTACAGGACATTGGTTAGCCCACTTTTAGAATACTGCAGGCAATTCTGGTCTTCCTGCTATAGGAAGGATGTTGTGAAACTTGAGAGGGTTCAGAAAAATGATTTACAAGGATGTTGCCCGGTTGGCAGGGTTTGAGCTATAGACAGAGGCTGAATAGGGCTGGGGCTATTTTCCCTCCAGTGTTGGAGGCTGAAGTTTATAAATTCATGAGGGACATGAACAGGGTAAATAGACAAGGTCTTTTCCCAAGTGGGTAATCCAAAAGCAGAGGGCATAGGTTTAAGGTGAGAGTGAAAGATTTAAAAAGGACTTAAGGGCAACCTTTTCACACATAGGGTGGTGCATGATTGGAACGAGATGCCAGAGGAAGTGGTAGAGGCTGGTAGAATTACAACGTTTAAAAGGCATCTGGATAGGTATATGAACAGGAGGGGTTTAGAGGGACATCAGCCAAATGCTGGCAAATGGGACTAAACTTATTTAGGATATCTGGTCAGCATGAACGAGTTGGACCACAGGGTCTGTTTCCATGCTGTACATCTTGATGACTCAATAACTGTAACTGAATTTTCACTCTGAATGAAATTTGCTAGTAGAACACAAGGCACAAGTATCAAAGCAGAATATAATAGCAGCACTCCAGGCTGACGGAGAAACAAAGGAAGACAGTTTTCTACAACAAAATGAGCCGTCTGTGACGAATGCTGTTACTGTGGAAGGAGGAAACATTTCAGTTCTAAACCGTAAATTAAACCTTCAGAGTAATTGAACAGCTGTTCATGAGGTAAGAACCGAATAAAAGGCTCATGCTGAGTGAGGAAAAGTTAAAATAACCTGTAACTTAGGTAGAAGCATATCAGGATTTTCTGACTGAACATCAACACGGACTGAAGGAAATTCCCAAAATATCAGAGGCAAAATATATACTGCATTTAAACAGGAGGAGAATGAATCAGTTGTTTTACTGGTTGAGATTTGTTAAAAAGATCTGGACATAAAAAATAAGTCATGACAAAGAATGAAGATCCAGAGTTAAGCCCTGAACAAAGTGAGATTCAAAGACTGATTTAAAGCAAACACTAACTTCTGATTCTAAAGAACAAGAACATAATAAAGCCACTGAAAGGTTGAGAGAGGATTTCATCTCCATTTACAGCTACACCTAAGGGAATTTGAAAATCACAGGGATTGTCTGCAAGCAGCATTGTGGTTCTTGAAAACGTTACCTAGACTGAACTAAATGTGCTAGCATTTAATCAAGGATGCCAAGAAAGCATGCAAACTGAGCAAACTGAGAAAGGCAACATTCAAGTTTTCATTTATAAAAAAAAAATCACGCACCCTCGACATTAAATTCTAACAACTATGAATGATTTATGGCAATGGATTAATCCATGTGTGAAATGTGGATTGTACACTGGTGAAATGAAAAAGGAAGAGATTGATAAACATACTGTATGGCAATCTGGTTGTTAAAATGTGTGGAATTTTTTAAGTTATATTTTGAATAGTCTTTTTTGAAATCAATGGCCACTTATCTTTTAGGAGGTACATGCTACAAATATGAAGTTTGCAAGATTTGTTATATTTGGGCTCTCTAGTTTAGGAGACCATGAAGTAAAGAGGAGGGGTCAAGTGACCTGTGCTGAATTCCATACGATAACAAGCTTGGGTGATTCGGTTGTTAAAGGAGGGTCAAGGTTGTCTAGCTGGGAAGAAGGCAAGAGCTATTACACCAATAAATAATGGCCAAAGCAACTGCATTGATGATGGACAGGCTGTTAGTCTACAGGTTTGACAGAGTTAGGAATGCGAGGTTTTGTCAACAGTTATTTATGTTAAATTTCTCAAAGTGCACTTAATTGCATGATATAATGGGGCTGGGGATCCAAAAGATACCTAATTACCATATCTACCTGGATACAAAAGCCAATGCACTTCACATTCCACACGAATAGACTTTGAGAAGGCAAGAGGCCATACAAATGCATTGTAGGATTCGGTTGCAGTCTTCTCCCAAGATATCACTAAATCTGACAGATTGTCTCAGATATTTGTAGATGACCAGAGTTGAGAGACAGAGGCAGCAAGTCTCTATCAACCATACAGAATGCAAAGGAATGCTCACGCTCAGATTGAAAAGATGAAATTTGCAAGGGTTTAAACAAAGCACAAATATTCTAGCTTTGGCTAGAACAAAAGTTTTTCAGGATAGATCTTACTATGAAAATGTAATTGGAAGTGTCTGGCTGGGAAAGGAACTTGAAGCTGAAAATAGCTGTGGGCTAGTTACTGAAAGCGGTTGTGAACCCAGTTGGTGTTTTTACTGGTTAAGCCAGATCCCAAAATGAAATCTGGCTTGATAAAATCAAAACAAAATATGATCTAAGTAACAAGGTGGTCTTTCACTGAAATGCAAGCACAATACTGCAGAATGGTTTTAAAAACATTACTTTATTGGGCAAAAAAAAGGAGATAAAACATAATAAACCAAGTTATTTCCACAAAACACAACAGAAATACAATCCACCTATCCCAACATTATTACATTACAGTACTCAAACACCAGAGAGAATTTCCTTCTCTATCACATCTAAAAGGCTCACAAACATTCCTTTCAATTCCTGGACTTGAGAGCTTGATAGCCTTTTTCTTGATTAGATATATAATTGAGTTTAAACTTTCTCAACTTTAAATAACTCTTTCAGGGTGAAACCCAAACACTTCTGAACTGGAACTTTCAACCAAAAATCATTACACTAAGGTAACCTATTTACTTGTTTTGAACTCCCTCCTTTCTATGTAAGAAAGCTTTTCATTCATCTAACTTCATGAGGATTTCTGCAAACTGACAAGTTTCGCAAACCAAGAGTTTTTCTTCCCTCCAAGGCAAAAAAAAAATTCTAATCCCTCAAAACAGAAAGCAAACTGACGCTTGAAGGTTTACTCTGTCCACTCACCCAATGCTAAAAAGTTCTCGTAAACCATCCAGGGACTCTTCCTCATGCTGGCTTTTTAAAAAAAATTGTGACTCCAAAAGTACTGACAGTTAATATCATTAAGCCCTCTCTTGCAGAAAGATCAAAATCCACATGCCACTAGTTTCAAATCAAAACAATCATAAATACCTTAAATCACAAGAACGAAGCGTCCATTTAAGGAACATAATGAAAAACAAGTAGAGAGGAAAATTTTCCAAAGTTTTAGAATTGTAGTTCAGAATCGAAGTTCTCAGTCATATAACTTTTATATTATTCATATTGCCTTTAGTTCATTACAATAAACCTTAAAATATTGAAATACTTTGAGTCAGCATAATCCAAATAACTTTTGACAAGTTATAGATCTCAACAGGGATGACACTGGATATTTGAAAGGCCCTCAAATAGCTGTGTCAGAGGCTTTGGCCAGGTCAAAAGGAGAGGTGGTGGAGGAGATAAAGATCCATGTTCTGATTTTAGCACTTCCCCTGGAGCTGTCTAAATTTAAAACAGCCCATTCATGATTCCTTGCCCCCTTCTGAAGCTGCACAGTCATTGGTTCTATATTGCACTAAGCAGTTAAGAATCGCAAAGATTCTTCCAGTGAAGGAGAGTACAACAAATCCTCTATGATTGCTCCAAATTTGGCAAAGGAGACAGTTTTATTGCCTTGTGGGATGGGTCCTTGCTCCCATAGAGTCTAAGACATCAGCAAGTTTCTTGACCGGTCAGTCACCAACATTCAAGAATACAGATTCCAGCTGAGATAGCATTGGCTCCTGCAAGGATGTCTTCATTCTTTTTGACAGTGTACGAAGGTCATTCAAAGATCAGCTGTTGGAACATGGTTAGAGCTTGTTGAGTGCTTCTTCAATGAAGGATGAAGGCCAGTTCAGCTTGTTGTTAAAATGTGCTCTGTCCCATCTCCCTAGAAATTGAACTTTTCCTGTGAATACTGGTGACCGGTCAGCATTGAGGATTGGTGATGAACCAATAGTCTGGGGCCCGTAGACAGATTCTAAAACAAAAAATCCCTTTCAATCTTTGCAATCTGCACGTGATTGAAGGTCATCAGCTTTCTGATTCAGCCAAGTGTTTTGCAAAGGGCAGCCTTTCAGCAGGCATCATGCTTGGACCTAATTTCCACAACACAAATGACAAAGTATTTCTGCTAAACACTCATAAGAACAACTAAGAGTAAAGGACAGAAAAAAAAAGCCTTACCCCTCTTGTGTATTTTGATTTTCATTTGTGTATTTTGCATGTCATACTTCTAAGCACTAATTAATCACTAACTCTCCAGCCAAACAGCATTGCAGCCATTACTGCCACAGCTCAAAGACTCCAATAAACACTATTTCTTTTTATATAAGACATATTTGCATTGCAAAAATCCATGTCCTTCGGTCATTAGACAACATGTGCCTGGTCTCTGTTCAGAAAAATGGCTGTCAAACATACAATTCTCTTTTGGAAAACATTTTTCATTCTAGCTCAAAAATAAAAAGATAACCTTCTATAGAATTTCAACTTTAAAACAATTGACAGATTTGATGAGTGGGGGCTGAGGAGGTAATTCTTCCAAACCGTAAAGATAATTTCAATATTTTTCCTACCACTGAAGAACAGGAGAGTGAACATGGATTCAAACATTTGGTATTTGCAACACAGTCTAAAAGATCAAAACTATAAAATGGATGGCACTGCAATAAGTCAGCAGGGTGTCACCGATTTACAAGCACTTAACTTATGAACGCTCGCACTTCTAAATGCAATCTCATACACAAATATCATTTAAAGATCCGACATACGAATGTTTCCTGTACTTACAAACAGCTATTTTATATTGCCCTGCACTGCATTCTGACTTGCTTACAAAATCGACATGCAAACAGACTCCGGAATTTGCAATTTGGGAACTGCTGTATTACATATGCAGCAAGTTCCAGATTCATGCATGCTATTTGTAGGACTGGGGAAGAGAGGGAGTCAAAAACAAAGTCTACTCTTTCCATGCCAATTTCACATTCTTCGTGATGAAAAACTTTATCGAACCACACCGGGAACAAGGTTTTAAATCCTATATGCGATTCTATTGGGCTCCTTCCAGGAACTTTTAGTTTTGAAAGTGTGAAAAAATTAGAGAAGGAAATTTGGAACAATGTTTCTTATTGAAGATAAAAGACTACTTTTAGTAGTTTAATAAAATGTTCTAAATTCTATGAATTTCAGTCGTGCTTTCATAGTAAAACCAACATTGAGGTATGCTTGCAGTATTATTCTCATTATTCAAATACCTTTTATTTGAAAGACTACATAAAGCTGCTATTTTACAACAAACATATGCCATCTGTGCAGAACAGGAATCTATGTAATCAAGCATATTTACGATATGTATGGCTGAATCAGTACTGACACCCGAGGAACAACGTGGGGCTTTTTAAGATTTAAATATTAGATTTGCTTAGAATACAAGGAAGGCATTCTCTTTGTGAACATGCTAAAGATTACATATCATAAGAGAATGCTATTAAACCTTAACAAAGAGCTCTTAAGTATTACAGTCTGTTAATTTCAAATAGAATAATCAAAATTATTTTGAAAATCTATGTCTGAAATAGTAAGCAATGCTTTGATTCATACTTCTCAGTGTAACCCCGCAAAAACTGCAGATGCACATGTGATACAACATTGTTCTGTGTTTGCTTATTTATCTCTGGCTGGAAAATATGCTTCCATTAATAAAATTCTTACTTTAAAAATGTGCTAATCTCATCGCAGTTAGTCGTTAGTGCAGGAAAATAAAAGAAATCTGACAAGCGCATTTCTAAGTATTGTCAAACACAAAATAGAATCCTTACCTTTTGCCTGTAAATTCACCTTGCCCTTTCTTGTTAAATGTAAACTTGGAGTCATTGTATCCCCATCCATTCCACTTAAGGATCTCCTGCCTTAAACATAAAAAAATTACTTCAATGTGCAAAAAATGAAACTTTCAAGAGCTCATGAAGCTAATTCATTTGGTACTTAAAAATATTAATGCCTTTGCAGATTAAACTGTGCAGGAAACAGCATATTTTAGTGTACTTAAAGTAAAGAGGCAAAAACAAACAAGACTTGAAGTTCAGGAACAAAAACAGAAGTTGCTGGAAAAGCTCAGCAGGTCTGGCAGCATCTGTGAAGAAAAATTCACAGTTAACGTTTTGGGTCCAGTG
>JAHRHZ010000144.1:37421782-37464102 GCA_024137785.1 Ginglymostoma cirratum
CACTGGACCCAAAACGTTAACTGTGAATTTTTCTTCACAGATGCTGCCAGACCTGCTGAGCTTTTCCAGCAACTTCTGTTTTTGTTCCTGATTTACAGCATCCACAGTTCTTTCCGTTTTATTAAGACTTTTCAAATTGTTCTGCATCTTTGATAATAAGATGTCTCAAGGCACTTCACAGGAGCAGTAGAAAACAAACACCATGCTACATAAGGAGGTATTAGGTGAAAAGATCAAAAGCTTGGTTTGACGTGGGTTTTAAAGAGCCCATTTAAGAACCAAGCAAGGCAGAGAGCTCAAGGGGCATCAGGAGGAAATTCAATAGCTTAAGGCCTGGCCAAGTGGTTACAATGGAGTAACTATAAATCAGGGACACTCAAGAACCAGAATAAGAAAACAGCAAATAACGTGAATGACTGAGACTGAAGAAGATTTCAGCAATAGCAAAGGGAAAAGCCCTTTGAAGGGGTTGAGAACATTTAAGAGTTTTGAACATTGCTTGACTGGTAGCCAATACAAGTCAACGAGCAAAGGGCTGGGTTTGAAATAAGGCACGTGCAGCAGAATTCTGGCTGATAAACTTTTACTTCAGAATGTACAGTGTGAGAAAGCAGACCGCATTGAACGATAACCAAGACATGAATGAGCATTTCAGCACATGAGCTTGGGCTGAAATCAAGTACTGATAAGGAGACAGAAATAGGCAGCCATAGCAATTGAACAAATCTGCAACTGGAAGCTCGGTTTGGGGTCAAAGATGAATTAAGGTTGACAGGCTCAACCTTACCAGAAAATGAAGTTTGGAGCGGAAATCAGAAACAATGGCTTCAGCCATTTAATTGCAGCAAATTTCTGCTCATTCCTACTGGATGGGAGATTCACAGCAAGTAAGTTTGCAATGCAAGAGTCCAGAGAGGTAAAGGCAAAGCTGGGTCGCATCAGCATACATGTGAAAACTTACAATATGGTTTTGGGTGATATGAAGGGGTAGCTTTTTGATGAGAACTGGAAGTCCAAGCAGAGATCCTTTGGAAGGACCAGAGGCAACACCTTCGGATCAATGTATTTAATTGCGAAAGTCAAGAAATAAAAAAGTCTTGCATAAATCATTGCTGTTACTGTTAAAAATACAAATCATTGGTTCTATTAATAGACTGCATTATTTTACAAACAATTTCAATTGATTACATTGAATATGCATTACGGCAAACTGTTACAAACAGAATTTGGTTTTTCTCAACCGATTCAAATGTAATAATCATGGACATTAAAATAGTGGTGTGGTTCATTCTATGCTATTTTGGATGAATATGGAGTACAATCTTGTGCTGAAGATGCCAAAACACCAAAGTGTCCAACTCAAGCTAACAGTGTAAAATTATCTAACGTCGTGTTAGCTCAAATTCCTTCACACAACCAACCACAAAATTATTTTTGCTGAACTAACTTTAGAGTTCCAATTTGCCAACTGAAGCAGGTCACATATCAAGTTTGATTAACATTGCTTTATGGCAAAAAGAGAAAAAATCTGGACAAATAAAAGCAATGTGAAGAGAAACTCATTTAGGCTTTACGTTATTTGTCATTCATGTTCTAACAAAACAAACTTCTTATCCTGACAAGTCCAGTCCACAATTCCTTCCCAGGTCAAACTTGTAGGTTTCCAGAATATGACCAATTTACTGCAAATTGTGACAAGCGTTTTTTTTCTGCTGGGGGGGAGGTGGTGATCAAAAAGGAGCTAAAAATAGATTATAGTTCTTCTACAGCTTTGAATGAAAGTAGTAGTCATAATACCTTTTCTTTTATCATTTTTGTTAATTGCCCTGATCAATCCTTTTAAAGTAATGCCAAGAATTCAATTTGTTTTCATTTACAAGTATTATTTTACAATTTTAGTCTAATCAGCTGTCACCTGTAGCACTGCAGAAATTAGAAAAACTTAACTATGAAGCTAATGAAAACTTCATATGTAATGTGGTAATGGACACCTTTCCCTCAAGAAAGGGCAGCACGGTGGCTTAGTGGTTAGCACTGCTGCCTCACAACACTAGGGACACAGGTTTGATTCTACTCTCCGGTGACTGTCTGTGTGGAGTTTGCACATTCTCCCGGTGTCTGCGTGGGTTTCCTCCACGTGTTCCGGTTTCCTCCCACAGTCCAAAGATGTGCAGGCTAGGTGGATTATTAGCCACGCTAAATTGCCCATAGTATTCGGGGATGTGTAGCTTAGGTGGGTTATAGGGGGATGGGTCTGGGTGGGATGCTCCAAGGGTTGGTGTGGACTTGTTGGGCTAAACGGCCCATTTCCACACTGTAGGGATTCTATGATTCCATGAATTCAACTGCACTGGAAAACTTCCAGTGAAATTATTAATAATGGGTCTTCTACCTCCACCCACAAAGAAATTATATAGGGTTAGCAGATCTTTCTTTCCAAGGTTATGGTCAAATCCATGCGCATCTCCATGGCATTAAGAATGTCAGAATGTGCGAGCTACAAGAAGTTAATTTCACTTGGTCCACACAATTCATTGGATTGAATCATGTTGACAAAATAATACTGAGCTCATGACTACAAAGTATATGGAAAGCTCAACTTATGATTCTATCCTATCTTGTTCACATTGACTGAATAGCACAGTACACTGTATATTGAAGCATGCACACATGCAACATCTGTAGATGAAGGCTGAAAATGTTCTAGTTTTTTTGATTACCATTCTTCAACATGCAGCCTGGCTTAAAGCAGCTGCTTTGCAGCTGGACAGGATATATGCTAAGTAATGGATTACCGAAAACACTGAGTAATAGTGATTTAGTCAATGATAGTATTTTTATTTTCAGTCATTGTCCTTATTGGATTCGTAATACATGTTTTGGCACCTATTTTAAAAATATTTACTCCTCTGACAGTTTGGATGCTTCTAATATGATCCTCATCTAAACAGCTATAGCTTTAAGAACAACATGGAAATTTGTATGATTGGCATTCATACTATAATCCAGTGGTCTGGCGCTAAGAGCAAGTTTCACTGTTCCATATTCACTTTACCAAGCTCCAAAGAAGAATGAAAAAGCGGGACCAAAAAAGACTGGAGTTTAAAAAAAATCACTTCAAATCTTTTTTAAAAACTGGATAATGAAAAAATACTTCTGACCATTTGTAAATTGTTAATCCATTTTTTTCCATTATGCAGAAGTCCTCTCACATACAACTGAACTGTTTTTCTCCCCCCGTCACCAATTATCTACTTCTTTTTCCTCTGTCTATTAACCACAATCAGTAAGTTACTTGTGTTTTCCGACTGAATAATTTATGTGCAAAGCCCCTTAAGGGCAACGCAAACCAAAGGTGAGGGAGAGGGGACGGGGCTAAATCGAAATGGAATTGGTGGGAATGCTATTCAAATCTCACTACCACTGAAGAATATTTGTACCTGAGAAATGTTTTAATAAGCCCCTCTTCACCACGCCCTTGCCCCCAACACCCACCATATATTCCATAAAATGTTTGTACCTCAAACATTACACCAACATTGAACTGAAAAGCTTTAGGGTCACTTTTGACTTAAGGTTATGAGTGAATGGAAGATGCCAAATCTGGGTCATAACTTATGTTGAAGGGAAGATGGTGGCATTGTGAAAATCAGGAGGCCCTAGATTATGCTCTGGGAACACGGAGTCAGATCCCATCACAGCAGCTGGGGAATTTAAAATCAAGGAATAAAAATTTGAGATCTCAAAACAAATCTTAGTAATGGCGACCATGAAATTATCAACCTAACTGGTTCACAGATGTCCTTCAGGCAAGAAAATCTGGCACCTTTACTATGTCAGCCTATGTGACTCCAGAGCCACAGCCATGCGGTTGCCTCTTCACTGCCTCCTGAAATAGCTTAGCAATCACTCATTTACAATCAATTAGGGATAGACAATAACAACTCTTCTTGCCAGCAAAGCCTACGTTCCACGAAAAAAAATTTTAAAACACCAACTCAGAAACCAAGAATTGTAACACTGAAATAAATGCATCTTTTATATAACGCGCATAATGACCGAAACAAGCTTTTCCACGTGACAGTTTCAACTGCAATACAATATTTAACACACAATGTTACTTGCCAAAAAAAAATTTAAGATGATGGTCACAAGTTTGAAGTCAGGTCACCTACCAATCAAGGAATTTCTAGAGTGTGGATACAGGCTATTCAGCCCACTAAGTCCACAGTGAACCTCCAAAGAGCATCCCTCCCTATCCTATCCTCGTTACCCCATATTTCCCATAGCTAATCCACCTAGCCTGCACATCACTAGACACTATGTGCAATTTAGCATAGCCAAAACACCTAAGCTTGGAGTGTGGGAAGACACTGGGAGAATGATCAAATTCCCCACAGTCGCCCGAGGGTGGAATCAAACCCGGGTCCCTGGCACTGTAAGGCAGCAGCACTGCCCCGAGGGTTTACCCTTTGCTTTTTCCATATTCTGTAAATTACACTCCATAACTCTATTTTAAACTAATACATTCAGAATGAAGTTACTTTGAATAATGTGCTTAAAGGGGAGGAGTTTAAGTTACAGAAGGAACTTTAGTCTCAAGTCTGGATCTCTGCTGTTGTATTCTTTTAAATTCAGCAATTCTAAGCTTCTGCTCATGAGTTTTAGCTTTGGACGTGATAAAAAATGAAATTACCTTGAGTTTCAGCACATTTAGGAGTTCTAGTTAAATTATTTTTAATATTTGCTAAAAAGTAATCATCTCTCAGGTGAAAATTCCACATCAAAAACACAAGTACCAACTGTTTAAGCCAAAGACAGTGGTCAGAGAGGTAAATGGAATCAACAAGAGAACAATGCTTGTGCTGGTGACCAAAAAAATGACTCTCCAATGTTTGTTAAATATTTACCACAACAAAAACAGAAAGGGCCGGAAAACTTCAGCAGGTCTGGCAGCATCCATGGAGAGAATTCAGTTCTGAGGAAGGATCATTTGACCCAAAACATTGACTTGGATTTCTCTCCACAGATGCTGCCAGGCCTGTGCTGTGTTTTTCCAGCAATTTTGGTTTTTGTTTCTGATTTACAGCATCCGCAATTCTTTCAGTTTTTTATTTAGCATTTATTTGGGCAAAACTGTGGCTAATCTAGGAGACAGTACAGACTGCAGATGCTGGAGGTCAGAGTCGACAAAATGTGCAGCTGAAGAAACACAGTAGGTCAGACATCATCAGAGGAGCAGGGAAGTCTTCGTTTTGGGTCTGGGCCCTTCATCAGGACTAGGATTAGATATTGTACAAGTAGCAAAAAAAAAAAAGAAGAGGATGACGGATAAACAGTGGTACTGTCACTACAACAATTCCATTTCAGATTTCATAGGAAAATGTGAGTCTTGACCAGTAACCAATAGCCTGGGCAGCACGGTGGCACAGTGATCAGCACTGCTGCCTCACAGCACCAGGGTTCGATTCCACCAATTAGGGTTACAGGGATAGGGTAAATGGGAGGTGGGTCTGGGTGGGATGCTCTTCGAAGGGGTGGTGTGGACTCGATGGGCTGATGGCCTGCTTCCACACTATAGGGAGTCCAATTCAGTTTAGCCGATTCACTCTGCTCTATTTCGGCGCAGAGTCTCGAGTTTATTATTGTACACCCCTCCTTTGGTTATTATGTATCAGACAGCAACACTAGTAAGGGTTAATCTTTATGAAGTTAGTAATGAAAAATGGCAGAGAACAAGATGAAATTTTTAAAACTAAAAAAAATCTGAAACATTCATTTTAAAAAGAGTGACACAAGTCAGAGGGCACTGTGCTCAAATTTATTGCTATATCATTTGTGCCTAATTTCACAAAGGAAATAACATGTATCCATATGCTGCTACTTAAGCTACTGCAATTCTACACTTGGATCACATACACAAGATTAAAAAATATGAATCTGCACTATAACCTGTATAAACTTTGTAAAGACACAATGATCAATGGTTGGCAGGCAGGGATTTGATGGTGTAATTCAATACTCTGCCATCCAACAGCAATTTGTTACTGTCCATAAATTTATAACTAGCTATTTCTTATTCTTTCTAACTGTCGATTATCTTAAAAACAACCATGTACAAACTGCATGTATTAAGCGAAACAAGGCAATCGACAGAGTTCAAGTTGTTTAGCATCACAGTTGCATTTCTGGTAGAATATAAACAAATTCCAGTTAATAAACTGTAAGAAATTTTTCTTTGAGCCATTTGAAAAGTCCAAATTTTCATGAAGGCTTTAGGAAATCCACATAATTTGTTAAAATAATCCACCAGTACCTTAACTTAAGACAGTGCATGCTTATGCTACGGTATCTGGTCAAAATTATAAATCAAACTATTATTTCCCTCCTTTTTAAGAATTGGGAGGGACAGGTTATTTGATAACAACTAATTACAATAAAATGTACTTGTATAGCACTTTTAACCACGTATTCCAAGGCACTTCAAGAAGACAAAACAACAAAATCAAGCACCGATCAGAGAACATTCAGCAAAAGTACAATCTTAAATTTGGTGCTATCCATGACATTTAAGTGTAGGAAACAAGAAGGAACGATGCAACAATGTACAAGAAAATATTACAAGTCAATATTAATAAAATTGCATCTAATTGGTGAATTAATTTCAATATAGAAGAGTACGAGGTTATGCATTTTACTAGAAAATACACACAGCTTGAAGAACAGAAATGGGGTAAAGGAGGAAAGGGATCTAGTTGCAAACATTCACAAACCACCAAAAATAGTAACACAGGTTAATGAGCGCCATTAAAAAAGACAAGTACCAGAATTCATTTCTTTAAGGCCAAGTTGAAAGGCAGATGTTGTGTTAAACATATTTCAAATTGTAATTAGATCGCACTTGTCACCACATAATAAAAATGATCTAGACAGTAGAGGTGCTGGAATAAATTCAAGAATGACAAAGCTTAGGAGTTATAACTATCAGGGAACAGAAAAGGGCTTTTGGCCTTTAGAAAAGCTGAGCAGTGATCGAATAGAGGTCTCTAAAATAATCATGCGGTTTAATTGGGTGTACAGAGAGAAGATGTTTCCAGAGTCCAATGCATACTCAAGTTAGAAGAGGAATTCAGGAGAATTCGTTTACTAAGTGGTTAGGACATAGAAGTCTTTCAGGAGAATAGCACAGATGCATAATTGGAAAGATAAACACACAAAGGTAAAAGGCATAAAAAGAATTGTTTCTAAGGGTTAGAGGATGACTGAAATGAGACATAAAATGTGAGCAGAACCCAGTTGGCATAAATGGCCCATTTCTATGCTGGTGACTTGGTTAGCACATTTGCCCTTCAACTTTGTCAACTTCAACATAAATCTTAAAAACCTTCAAGAGCATAATTTAGTTACAGAAAGATGCAAAATTGAATTCAAATTACACATCTTGTACGAGCAATTATGCTATTACTTCATCTAACCAAATGCTTAAAACAAAGCACAAAAGATACACCAGGTTGATTACACAGGCAGAATTTTGAAAAAGCAAAGAGTTTTTTCTGAGATTGATATGGATTACTTTTTTTGTTTAGGATATGCAGAAATGCAAGGTTAATAGTTTTTAAATTTGCTTGCACTTCTTAACTTACAGGCTGTCAGTGTTCCTGTATGGAATAGACTGCCACCCAGTGGAATTGGATGGCACATTCCATTCACCCAGGAAGGCTGACGTTTCGGGCCTAGACCCTCTGAAGAAGGGTCTAGGCCCAAAACGGCAGTCTTCCTGCTCGGCCTGCTGTGTTCATCCAGCTCTACACCTTGTTATCTCAGATTCTCCAGCATCTGCAGTTCCTATCTCTGAAACAGATTAAAAACCAACTGCAGGTCTTAATACATGTTGAGATTCAGACACGATTGGACAAAATCAAAAGTGTCTGCAGCTCAATACTAATATCTAATCTGATCCAAAAGACAAGAATGACCAGAAGAACTGACTGGTACAAGTGGAATTATTCTCAGGTAGTTCGATCAACACAGCAGGGACTTAATATTGCTTCACATAAATATACTTGAGCTAAAAGTGGACGTGATATGCATTAATAAAAAGTAGTGTTCCTTAACTCATGGTGGAAAAAGTGCTGACAAACACATTTGTTGCCCAGCCTGTTGATTCTGAATGTTGTTTAAAAATGAGGCCCATCTTGGGAAGCATATTGCCCTGTAAAGATGAAGGTACCGCATGAAACATAGAATTTGGGAAACTTGATGCGGATTGCATTCTTTTATAAAGAAAACAACAGCATAAAACTGGACAGACCTTTGAGTTCCAAGCAATAACCACTCCTATTTAATAACCTGATTTGAACGCATCCCGAAATTACGGGGAGGGGGAGAGGGAGGGGACAGACAGGCAGACAGACAGAGAGAGGGAGAGAGGGAGAGACAGACAGACAGACAGACAGACAGACAGACAGACAGACAGACAGACAGGCAGGCAGGCAGGCAGACAGGCAGACGGGGGTGCGGAGAGTGTAAACATTTCGTAATCTCAATCCAGTTCCCACTGGAAACAGGTTAACATTTCAAGTTATACAAAATTAACGACCATATGCTGGTGCAAGAAACAACTGTTTCCCATACTGCTCTTTTTACACTGCAGTTAAATAGATGAATTGTTGAAGTTGAATGAGAGATGCTTTATTCTATATCAAGAATTGCCAACACCCAGGATTGTCCCGAAATCTCCAAGAATTCAGAACTAGTCATTCGGATCAACTTGGGAGTATGTCATTGGAGAATGTTTTAAAAATAAAAGGTTTTGTTTTCGTTTTTCTTTAGACACTTGATTTAATTACACAAATACTGGAGGAAAAGACAGGTACTGATCATCACAAATCACAATCCACCAAAAGTCTTTTCAATTATCAGTTAACAATGTGAAAGCAGTACTTCAAGAGACACAATAGGGAGTGGGTAGGGGCATTGATGTCATTGGATGCGTACTGTCCAGCGGTAAAACCTCCATAAATACATCGAACCAAAGCCAAGAACACTACTTCTTGATGGTCGAAGCTTGAGGTTAAGTGTGGTTATTTAATATAGAAAATGTTCAATGACTCAGGTGCACTCCCCACCTGATCAGCATCAAGCACAGGGGATATGATAGCACTAAAAAGTATAGTTTGGGGTGTGGTAATTTTGATGAGTACCAGCCTGTGATTTGAGGTAGCAGAGGGTTCAGAAAATCGTCAGTTGCAGAACAGAAAGTACGGAACATGGCTAGAAGCCCTTAATTTTAACTGAAGAGCCTTTTAAAAACCTTTGCCCAAAATAATTCTGGTGTTGCAAGGTGTAAAAGTATTCAAAAATAAAGTGAGTGAAGTATAAAAGGAAAAGGTTGTGTATTGAAAAATTGAAGAACATTATGCAGTTACTTGATGCTGTAAAAGGTAATTCACTTTACATTCTTCTCGGACACTTCTGATTCCAGTTACTACTGACTTAATTTCAATCTTGTTATTCTGATCAGGCAAAAATTCACTTTCCACATCACAGAAAAAGGATTTTAAAAAATCATTATTTTGGTTACACTCGCCAACTCTTAATTTGCTTTTGGCTTTATCAAATATTTCCTGGGCAGTCAAAATGGCATGTTTTCTTGCACATATGTTTAATGATACAGTGCAGTTAAACCAATTAACATTTTAAATATATTCAAGGAACCCAATGCAACCATGCTATTGCAATTTGGTTAAATAAACACCATTAAATGGAAACCATAAATAAGATAGGGAACCACATAGGGACAGGGGAATTAACTCAAATGCGACAAGAATTGGAACTGATGCCGAGATTATAGAACTTGCAGTGGGAGGAGAAGGATACCATTTTCAGAATCCATAAAGGTACAAATGTTGTTGGCAGGTCAAAGCAGGAGGTTCTAATTTGGCATCCAGCTCCTCGTACAAAGAAGCAAAACCTCAAAAGGTCATAATCTCTGCATTATTACCTGAGCCACATGTAAATTGGCACATGTAAAATCAGATTAGATAGTTGACTGCATGGCTCAAAGACTGTCAGAGAAGCAGTCTCTGGGTGACAATTAGGTCAGCTGTTTGTTCCAGATTATTATTAAATTCAAATTTCACCATCTGCCATGGGCTTTGAACCCATGTCTCCCCCAACGTTAGCTGGGGATTCTGGAGTACTAGCCCTTCCCTCAAAAAGTACAAGTCAAGAGCATGATGAAACATTCTCCATTTGATTGGATTAACCCATCTCCAACAATACTCAAGAAGCCCAAACCAGCCAGGACAAGCTAGCCACACGAATGACAACCATCCACAAGTACACCACAGCTGAATATCACCAGACCAAAGTCATCCCACATCACATATCACACTGACTTCAAATATATCACAATTCCTCCATTGTCACTGGATCAAGATCCTGGAGCTCCCTGTTAAACAGCACTTTAGGGATGCTTTCTCTACATGGATGGCAGGGCTTCAAGCAGCACCCCCTTTGAGGGTAGTTAGGGATGGGGAATAAGTGTTGAGATAGTTTGTGAACGAATATAAAATAACATGCCTCCTGCTTGTATATAGAAAGGATCAAAAGCAAATAATAAATGAAATTTAGGGGGTAAATGTAATAACATATCAAACATTAATAACAGTTACAATTACAGAAACCATACATTGTTGCAAATAACAGGGAAACTATTACATTACTATCTGATCTCCTGTGAACAGTATCCAATCCAAGTCTGAAGATAACCTTGTTTAATATTGTGCACTATAGCATAAAACTCAAGGCTGCTGTTCTTCAGTAATAGAATAGGTCAAGGTATACAATTATCATTGTACAACAGTAGATAAGTTGAAGCTGAAAATACTTGAAAGCTGAAACTAGAAGCCAGCAGCTTTGTCTAAAATGAATACACAGTTAAACTTTCAATAGCCCTATGTTTTTTTAAAAGCACTTGAAGAAATTAGGATCCTGGCTTAATTAATACCCAAGTAGTATTGGATAACGTAGTGAGAGTACGATGATGCTGGGTTTGAATGGTATCAGCAAGTGTAGAAGTATTGGACCAGGATGCAAAAAGTCTGGGAGAATAATAACAATGGGCCAGGTACAATGTTCAAGTGCGCTGGACAATGATACCTAGGTTTAAGAGGAGAGATGAAGATGGCAACAGGTTTTTGAACAACCAATGAAAGTAGTATAATAGGAGTTTTGGTCAGATCTAAGAGTGATACATCTTCCACTCTAGTCAAACTGTGCAAGTGTGTTGGCTTACCAAAGATATTTTGCTGAATTGACTGGATAGCTGCTTGCAACACTAAGCAATGTCAACAGCATGGGTTCAATTCCTGCATTGGCTGAAGTTACCATGAAAGACTCTCACTCTCAGCCTCAACCATTACCTGAAGCATGGTGGCCCTCAGGTTAACCATCACCAGTCATCTCTGTAATGAGTGGACATCCCTATGGTCTGGTAAGACTATGGCGACTTTGCAATATATTCAGCAGTCTAATACTTTAGAAATGCAATATTGTCATCATAGGCGAGCTAGATATGTATACTTAGACTAATAAAGGGTCTCTTAACCGAGCTTTCCAAACACTTTTCAACTATGACCCCATTTCAAAGCTTAAAAGTTGTTGTGGCCACTCTAAATGTGCAGGGCAGGGGGTGGGAACCCTCAAAGCAGGATGATGGTCAGATTTTAGTGTGAAAAAGCAATTATCTTCTGATTGGTTTCAGGACTGCCCAAAAACCAGTTTGTCTGCTTACCGTTAAAATATAGCAAAAACCAGAAACTGATGGAGAAATTCAGCAGGTCTGGCTGCATCCATGGGGAGAAAACACAGTTAACCTTTCCAGGCCAGTGACTCTTCGAAGGGATCATTCACTACCTGCTGAATTTCTCCATCAGTTCCTGGTTTTGTTTCAGATCTCCAACTTCCACAGTTCATTGTTTTAGTTTAAATGTAACTCCACTTTAGCAGTAGAATAATGCATTGTGCATTAGTGTGAAACACTCCTTTATCAACTTCCTTCCCCCATAAGCAATTTATGTAAGTTTCTAACAGTGGTAATTATTCGTTAAGACCTCTAAAACCTTAAACTATAATGCAACAATTGTACAACTATAAAATTCAAATCCAACTTCCTCTTACAGTCAGAAATTATATTTCTTCAGTTTCCAAGGAGTGTTTTCTCTCAAATACCAACTAAGCAATGATTACCAGTCTCTGATCATTGAGGAATCAGTGTGCAGTAAGCTAAAACTACATACCTATATCACTGATATAACAAGGTGTAGAGCTGGATGAACACAGCAGGCCAAGCAGCAGAGGAGCAGGAAAGCCTACGGGTCTGGACCCTTCATACCTATATCACTGTATTGTATTATTAGCATTATGACACAATGTTACATTGATACCAGTTTAGCACTTTAAGCAGATATGTTGCTATCTTCATCCAGATGGTGGCACTGTTGCACTGTTAAACAGATCTCAGTTTCATGAAAACGTGTAATAATTTAAGTTAAAAGGGCTTACAACCTTCAAATTTACCTCAGTATTTCCAGTGCGAGATTTACTAAAGGGTAAAATTAAAATACATTACTTAGTACTTGAAATCAACCAACTACACTTTCTAAAGTGTAGCACAGCACTTAGTTTAAAAACATTTTGCACGTTTTTGCAAGCTCAGTCACTACATGCAAATGTAAAAACAAAGGACCAATTTGAAAGACAATCTAAAGATCACACTGACAGGACACAAGACTACCAAACTATTTTTCTATCTGGTAAAAAGAAGAATAAAGTTGGACCAACACAGCTGATTAGGTCAGCTTCTGAATAATTTAAATCCAATCTAAACTGATTAAATTCAAGATGATACTGTGTGTTAGTCAAAAAAAATAAAATTGATATGAATATAAATATTGAAACCAACAATTGCATAAAACAGCTAAATTATACAAAATTAAAAACAATCTTTCCATGCACACAAGACTCTGGTTTGGAAAACTTGCTCAATTCGATAGGGAAGTTGCACAAAATTAAAGAGATACTATTAGTGTAACATAATGTGAACTCTGCCTGGCCTAGAACTTCACAGCACTTGATGCTGACATGAACTTCTCAAAGAAAGGACATTTTTGAAAGGGAAGTGAAGCACCCAATCATAGGAAAGTTCACTTATTAGAGAATATTGGCACTGAGACGAATACACGCCCATGTCTTTGCCAGGTCACTTGTAGAGGCCTCGAAGCAGGCCACATGCCTCTGAGTTAGAAATGATTCATGATAGCACTGTGCACCAAGCAAACTTTTCACTTCACAGTTGCAATGCTTTTACGAAGATTGCAGCAGATTTAGACATGGATTTATAGACTTCATCCAAAGCAGCATCTAGTTTATACCCACTACTCAGATCTGAATTCTCTCAGAAAGAGAGATCAACACATTATTCTTATACTTGGGACAATTAAACTTTAGAAAGCAACCAAACTTTTACAGTGTCACCAGTATATCATTTTATCACCACATATACACAAGTGTTCTATTAGACAATAAGAAAAGCTTTTTTTTTTGAAAAAACAAATAACCCAGTATAAAGCAGCTTTTGTATTTCTGTTTGGCTGCAGAACACCTGCAGTACTGTCTTCTAGGAAAACAGCCAGCTATAGCTCCTGTGATGCTGCTTGACCTGCTGTGTTCATCCAGCCCCATGCTTGCTATAGGGAACACACTATTTATATTTTTATATCTACTTTATATTAAAAAAATGCCAAGTCTTCGTGGAACTAGTAAACGAGATGCAATTATAGCAGCTTCAGATGTCACACGACATTGCTTCATGATGTCACCATATAGAAGAGTTGGTGTAGGCACAAAAGGCTGAAGGGCCTCCTGCATCATAACAATCCTGTGATTTTGTGAAATATTTTCATCATCATACTTATAAAACATCACTACTTTATGTAAACAAAGTGCCAAAGATGTCAGTCAGCATCCGTGTGCAATAAAGTTTGAGCTCACAGTGCAGCAGACTGAAGCAGTTATCTCAGTTCTTCACCTAGCTGATAATACAACAGCAGCCAGACAGGGCAGTAATTGCCTAGCTCTTTTCCCCTATTTGAGGTCTCAGTTCATTGCTGCACTCTTAAGATGGTGGAATAAATATCCAATCTCAAGCCTGTTTATTGTGCCAGTCTGGAATGGCGAACAGTGCAGAATAATTACTGACTTTTCTAGAAAAGTCCCAGAAAGCTGGAAATTTTATTCAATACATTCACATCACGATGATCAGGCAAAACATCAAGATTCCTTTCATTAATATTTAAAATATAAATCTGATTTTTAAGCAAAGCAAGTGAAATGTGATAAAAAGTTAAAAACAACTTAAACATACTTCATTTGTAGTGCTGTGGGTAGATTCAGGATGGTGTCTTCAGCTTGTCTAAAAGACAGAAACTCTTCTGTCTCTGCAGGAACCTGGAGAAGTCCAAATGTGGCAGGAGTTGCACTGCTTAACCATATCGGCCACTACAGTATGAGCAGCTAGAAATTTGATCATGGTGGCAGGTCAGTAGCTTTGGTGAGCTCCACGATTTGGGACCAGTATTCAACTCTTCCATTACAGGCAGTCTTGTATTTTCAATAGGTCAACATGATTGGTCTAGTACAGACAGCCAGCTTGCTTTCAGCTTTGGTGTGCTAGTTTGCTTCTCATTCACAGACTACACCACCGACTTTCACAGTCCAAAAGAGCAATCCAGTGCACAAGTCTCTCCTTGTCAGTGCACAAACTTTCCATCGACAAGTCGTCAGCTGCAAAGAACTATCTAAGGACTACTCTTGCCTATAATCTGCTCCTTCCGCTCATGAAAAGGATGAATTTCATTCCCTAAAATGTTAGAAGGAGCAGAAACCCCCAGAACACAGAAAAACAATTAGATTTTCATTTGGAGAGCATGATGTTATGAACAAACAGCTGCAAAGTGGGATCAAACTAAATGACTGTGTAAATAAGGATAAGATTTTTTCAAATCAAGATGTTTCACTGGGAGCCAAGGCAGGACATCAGCAAGCAGGCAGGTGAATGAGACTTGGTGCAAGTTAAGTCACATGCAGCAGCATTTTGAATGGCCTCAAAGACAGCGCAGAAAGTAGAAAGCCAGCCAAGAATGTTGAAATAGTCAAGTCTAGAGGAAACAAAGACAATGAACACCAGCGGATGAACTGATTAAGAGTTAGTATTTGAGTGGGAAATAGGTTATCTTCCTTCATGATTGCATGAATGAGATTGGATGATCATTTCTGGATCAAACATGACAAGATTTGCAAACAGACTCACCAGTATGAACATTTTATCCATTAACACTACAGGGATTCCTGCTTGGCACTTGACTACAGTTACATTCTTGCTTGGAATTGATGTACTTTGGTTACTGTTCCAAATTACTTTCTGACCTATTTAAAAAAAATACTGCACAGAATTGACCCACATCCTTGTGCATCTATTTTAGATTCAAATCCCAAAATACAATTACATACACTAACGGTTGTGATGAAAAGCGTAAAATGCATGAAATGGAGCTTCCCTACTGGTACAATCAGATTTGAAGAGGATTCTCCACAGTTGGGTCAGTCTATTGTTAGGAAAAAAACTCTGGCAAAAGGAATTTGATATAGTCAAGTGTGGAGTTGTCCATTTTTCAAACGTAAAGACAACTACAGGAAGATGCTTCCTAGGAAGCAGTGGAAGCAGATCACAGGTTCAAATGAAAATTAGATTGTGTTTCAGTGAATAATCTGGGATAGGTATATAAGTAACATGAAACATGATATGTGGCAGTATTACACAGAGGAGTACGAAAACAAGGATGAGAATTTTAAAGTTGAAGCTTTGCTTAGCTGAAAGCCATTGTTGGTCAGCGAACTGACAGTTAATGAGTGAATTAGATTTGCTGCAAGTTAGAATGTGGGTGGCAGTGTTGGACGACCTCAACTTTACAAAGAAGTAAAATAACTAAGAAACATGACAAATAGGGACTGGCAATTCAGCATTTTGAGCCATTTTTTGATGAAATCCTGGCTGATCCTCTACTCGAAGACCATTTTTCTGCACAACCCTATGCCTGACCTTTTTAACATTCAGAAATTTTCAAATCCCTTTGAAATTCAACCCTTTCCACTATTTGCAAAATCCTCTATTTGTTTTTCCTGCTGAACTAGAGAAGCTCATTTCTCCACACTGTGTCCCTTGTGCCGAATTTTCACCCTTCACATTGCCTATCAAATCCCCCTGAAGTGGCAGTGCATCCTCTTCAAAACTCCCACTGCCAAACAGTTTTGTGCCATCTGCAAACTTGGAAGTCAGTACATCCAAATCAATGATGTAGACAGTCAAAAGCTGGGGCCTGAGCATTGATCTTTCCTGCGCCCCACTAGTCAGAGCCTGCCGATCTTAAAAAGACTTGTTTCTTCCTTCTCTCCATTAATCAATTCTTTACACATGCCAGTATTTCTTGCCACCACCATCCCCAATACCATGTACTCTAATTTTGTTTATCATAGAATGTGGGAGGCCAGACGGGAATGCATTGGGATAAACAAGTCTACACATAATAAATGCATGGATGAGGGATTTAGAAAATGAGCTGAGGTAGTTTGGACATTATTACAGAGATGGAAATATCCCGCTTGCTTGATGGCACTGAGATACAGTCAAGAGCTCATCACAAGTCAAATATGACAAGGTTCCCCGGTCATGCCTTAAACAGTTGCCAGGGAAAAGAGAGTCAGCAACTGCTGAACAGATTTTGTGCAGAGTATCGAAAAGAAAATGGATTCTGTCATCACAATTTTCAGTTGTGAAAGTAGTTTGATCATCTACCACTGCGTGGCAGACAAGCAGTTTGACATGTTTGGACAGTGGAGGGGTGAGGAGAAGACAATGGTGCAATGGCAGTCAATACAAATAGTCATTGAGGTGGTGAAAGTAGTTTAAATATACAGTATTCACGAATCCATTATTCCATATTGAATTACACGAATTTGAATGTCAAGCCAAACAAGTTTGTCCACTTGGGGCAAATATATCAGCCAAGTTCCAAAAAGGAAAAGTTTTCATTTTTATTAGTTTATTGAAAAAAAAAGGTTAAGCCAAAGAAAAAAACTATTCCCTTTAAAATAGTATTTTGAATAAGTTACAAAATGATCTATAAATAAGGAAATAGTCATAATAAATATATCCCTGGTTTGATAGCAATGAATATTAGCAGCAACAGTAGTTAATGGATTTGGGTGAATCTCCAGGATTATTTTACTTCTAAAAGGAAACACCTTCCTTGCATTATCAACGCTAAACCACTTTCCCACAAAAAGTATGAGCATCCAAAAAGGAAGAGAAAACGCTGATTTTTCAAAGGCAACACAAACAGCAATACTTAGCATTTGTCTTCAGTTACTGCCCATGGCTTATTTGTTTCATATAAATTCAGGTTTTACTTACGCTGAAATTTGCAGTCTTAATGAGACTTTGAGTATAGGAGTTTGGAAGTCATACTGAGGTTGTACAGGATATTGCTGAGGCCTCTGTGTCACGTTCTGGTCACCCCATTATAGTAAAGATATTATTAAGATAAAGAGGGTTCAGAAGAGATTTACCAGGATGTTGCTAGATATGGAAGGTTTGAGTTGTGAAGAAAAGCTGGTTAGGCTGGGACTTGTGCGTAGGAGGTTGAGAGGCAACCTGATACATGTTCATAAAATAATGAGGGGTATAGGTAGTGTTAATAGTTGTCTTTTCCCTATATTTCCAGACTAGGGGGCATGTTTTTAAGATGAGAGTGGAGAGATATAGAAAAGACATGAGGGGCCTTTTTTTTAAACACAGATGGTGGTTTGCACGTGGAATGAACTTCCTGAGGAACTGGTGGATGTGGGTACAATTACAACATTTGAAAGACATTGGACTGTACATGAATAGGAAAGGTTTGAAGGGACGTGGGCCAGGATCAGATAGGTGGGACTAGTTTTGTTTGGATTATGTTCGGCATGGATTGGTTGGAGTAAAGGGTCTGTTTCTGTGCTGTCTGATTGTAAGTTTGAGAAGGCAATGAGAAACATCCAGAACGTCAATCCACAGCAACTTCTACATTTACAGTATTTCAGACTACTAGTGTTTACACGACTATTGCCAAAAGGATTTCCTGCAAATATGCAAGGATCATCTTGGAACACAATGTGCATACTAACAGAAACATCCTTCAGCAAAAGGACTACTGGGAAAAGTAACTTAGTAAAGGCAGCATAGAGGTACTATGAATATTAATTTACAACTATGATACAATATTTGAAAATTTAATTTCATGTCAATCACAATAGGCTCTTTTGTAATGCTGCTCATGGTAAATCAGAGGATTTGTTGCCTCAGGAACAGGGAACAGGAGTAGGCCATTTAGCTCATTGAGCCTGTATCACCATTCAATTCAGTAATTGATGACCAAACACTTCAGTGCCTGTTAGCCACCCCATCCTCTTAACCCTGTACACCAACAGTCATCAGAAATCTATCAATCTCTACCTTAAGCATACTCAAAGACTGAGCTTCCACAACCTTCTGTAGTGGAGAATTCCAAAGGCTTACAACCCGAGTAAAATTAGTTCTCATCTCTGGCCCAAGTGGCATCCCCATTATTTTTCAATTGAGCCCTTGGTTCTAGATTCCCCAACCAGGAGAAACATCTTACCTGCATCTGCCCTGTCTCTACTCCTTTAAGTAATTTCTAAATGTCAACTAAGTTTCTTCAAAATTTTTCAAAATACAGAAACAAAAACAAAAACACATATTGCTGGAAAATCTCAGCAGATCTGGCAGCATCTGGAGAGAAATCAGAGTTAACATTTCAGATCCAGTGACCCTTCCTCAGAACTGATGGCAGCTAGAAAAATGTCAGTTTATATGCAAAAGGAAGGGGGAAGGAGGCAAGGAGTAAACAATCGGTGGGGATGGAGCCCAAAGGGAGAGAAGTGAATAACAATTTGGCTATGAGGGTAAATAGCTATTAATGGGGACTATTAGTGGCTAACAGTGGATTGTATGTGATAACAGACTATATGATAACATTTCTCTCCAGAGATCGTGCCAGTCCTGCTGAGCTTTCCTAGCAATTTCTGTTTTTGTTTCTGATATAGAGCATCCGCAGTTCTTTTGATTTTTGTTGAAAATATAGGCTCACTTTGTCAATCTTTCTTGAAAGGTTGGTCCCACCATCCCAGGAACAAGTCTGGTGAACCACCCTGCACTCCCTCAATAGCAACAGTACCTTTCACGAGCTAAGACAACCAAAACTGCGCATAGTACTCCAATTGCAGTCTAAGAAAGCTCCTACACAATTGAAACAAGAGTGCACAACTCCTGCACTCAAATCTTCTTGCAATAAAGACTAGCATTCCATTAGCTTTTCTAATAGCCTGCTTCATCTGCATGTTAGCCTTCTGGATTTTTCAACAAGGACCTGGCTGTTCTTCGTACAAATACCTCTTTCAGTTTGAGGAACACTCCACGTAATTGTTTCTCCCACCAAAATGGATCATCTCTCATCTTCCACCTGCCATTCTTGCCCATTCACTACAATTGCCAAAATCCTCCTGTATACCTCTATGAAGCCAGTTGACATCTTCCTTACAACACACATTTCCTATAGGCATTGTATCATCTGCAAATTTGCAGATTATTATATTTGATCCCTACATCTAAATGATTGAAATAGATTGTCAACATCTGAGGCTCATATACTGACCCTTGCAGTGTCATTAGTCACAGTCTGCCAATACAAGAACAACCCATTTTATTTGTACTCTCATTTTCTGGAGTAAGACTTGAACTCAAACAGCAAACAGAGAGGCCATAGCGCCACCACTCAGCCAAGGCCGTCATCTGTGCAATGAGTAAAGCAATAGGGACATTGTGAGGGGACAGACTCAAAAATATTTCCTCTCACTGAAATATTATTTTGAACAGTCAGTCACAATGGAAACAATGAAAATTATTCCAGATGTACTTCAAGAAACCTCAAATCAAACAGACAATTAAATCCAATAACTACCTTATGTGACAAAGTAAAATAAAATCAACCAAGACAAACACAACATCCACAAGGGAGATGCAATATTTCATAAAATAGTTCTGGTAGAGTGAATAGTAAACCAACAAACAAGGCAGATATTCCAAGAATTTGACAATTTGCTGGTCAATGTAAACAAACTGGGTATCTCATGTAATGGAGAAGAAAAGAGAAATGTCAATACGATGACAGGCAGATGCTAAATGTGTATATATATACACCCCCAGCCCCCGCCACCATCCCCCCACCCCTGACAAAAAACTCACCTGATCTCCCATTTTACTTAGGAAAAAAGCTTGACATACAAATCCTCAAGGAAATTTCACTTGAGTGAACAATTTATATCCATTTATTTTCTTACCTAGATACAGACTACAAGCACAAATGCAACTATGTTTGAAAATAGGAAGCTAACATTCTCATGTTTCTGTTTATTCTAGAGCTCCTATAAGAAGCTTTCTTACACACTACGAGTGTGACACAACATGATCCTGTTCAGTTCCTACTGTTTGTAACTCTCAGTAATTTAAAACCTTTACCATGCATCTATTTTTCATTATCAGTCATCAATAAAACAGTAATTACAGGAAGTCACTTCGCACAAACATTGTGACTGAATAAAACATTTCTTTAACTTCTTACCTTTAAATGAATAAATGTGAAAAAATGCAAAGATCAGAAAATGTTGTTATTCTACAAATGACACGATCACATACACCAAGAAAACCAGCTTCAAGCAGAAAAGAGAATCATATAAGTTGACAGCACAGAAAAAGCTCCATCATCAAGTCTGTGCCAATCAAAAACAATCACCTAACTATTCTGATCCTAATTTCAAGCACTTGGCCCACTGCCTTACATGCCTTGGCACCACAAGTATACATCTAAATACTTAAATGTTGATGGTTTCTACCCCTACAACCATTACAGGTAGCGAGTTCCAAACTTCCACAATCCTCTGGGTAAAAAATAGATTTTCCTCACATCCCCTCTAAACCTCCTGCTCCTTACCTTAAATCTACGCCCCAAGTCACTTCACCAAGGGGAGCAGTTCCCTCCTGTCGACCCTTTCTATGCCCCCCAGTTTTATATATCTCAATCATGTACCCCGTCAGACTCTTTTGCTCCAAGGAAAACAATACCAATTTAGCCAACTTCTCTTCAACCTCAAACTCTCCTGCCCAGCCAACACCCTGGTAAATCTCCTCACCACCCTCTCCAGTGCAATCACATCCCTCCTACAACATGGATTCCGGAAATGCATGCAATACTCTAGCTGTGGCCTATCCAACTTAGTGTACAGTTCCAGCATAACCTCCCTGCTTTTAAACTCTATGCCTCAGCTAATAAAGGGAAATAGAAACATAGAAGATAGCAGCAGGAGGCGGCCATTCAGCCCTTCGAGCCAACTCTGCCATTCATCACGACCATGGCTGATCACCCAACTGAAGAGTCTAACCCTGCTTTCTCCCCATAACCTCTGACCCTATTCTCCCCTTCTTAAGCACTTCATCTACCTATCCTGCTACCTTAAGGGACCAGTAAACATGCACAAAGTTCCTCTGATCCTTGGTGCTTCCCATGTCTTGTTTGTACTGCCCAAGTGTATCACATTAAACATCTTCAGATTGAATTCCATTTGTAACTGATTAGCATATCTATATCCTCTTGCAATCTAGTGCTTTCCTCCTCACTATTTGCCACCCCACCAATTGTCATATCATCTGCAAACTTACTGATCAACCTCCAAGATTCAAGCCCCCATCAACAAGGGTACCAACACGGATTCCTACGGAACCCCACTTGGCACAGGCTTCCAGTCACAAACACCTCCCCACTTTCAGCCTCTTGTTCTTGCCATTCAACTAACTGTAGATCCAATTTTTCAAATTTCCTTGGATCCCCTGCACTTGTGCATTTGCTATCAGTCTCCCATACAAGATCTTATCACAAGACTTGCTCAAGTTCAACTAGACCACACAGAATCCATTGCCCTCATCTACACACCTGGTTACCTCTTCAAAAAAATCTAATTAAGTGGTTAGACATGACACCCCCCATTCAAAAAACATGCTTACATTTCTTGATAAATCCTGGCCTCTCCAAGTGCAGATTAATTCTGTCCCCCCAGTTGCTTCTCACAGTTTCCCCAGAGGTGAGACTGAGTGGCCTGTAGTTGCCTGGTTTATCCCTTGCTCCCTTCTTGAATAATATCACATTGGCTGTCCTCCAGTCTTCTGGCTCCTCCATGGCCAGACAAAAATGAAAAATTATTGCTCATGCTCCCATTTCTTCCCTCACCTCATTCAACAGCATGGGATAATTTGATCAAGCCCGGGAGATTTATCTTCTTTAAGCCTATCAGACCACTCGGAATCTCCTCTCTGTCTATGCTAATTTCTTTGCGCAGTCTTTCTCCCTGATTTCTAGTGAACACCGACACCTAGTATTCATTTAGAACCTTGCCTACAAACTCAGGCTCCATGCACAAATTATCACTATGGTCCTTAAAGGGCCCCCCTCTTTCCCTAGTATACTGCCCCTATTTCCTCTTGAATGCATCTCATTGTTCTGACAGATTAACCTAGAAGTATATGCTCCCAGTCTACTCTGGCCTAATCATACCTCATCTTATTAAAATAGACCTTGACCCAATTTAGAACTTCACTTTCAGGTCCATCCTTGTTCTTTTCCATAACTCTGTTAGCTTCAAGACTTATAATCACTACCTGCAAAATGCTTCCCCACTGATACTTTCGCCACTTGCCCAGCTTAATACTTAAAATTAAGCCCAGAACTATCCCCTCCCTCATACCATCTTCTACATACTGGCTTGTAAAGCTCTCTTTTCAGTTAAAATATGCCATCACCACTCTATTAATTTTACACTTCTCCAAAATTTACCAACATATCTGCTCTTTGATTTCTCCCAAACTTTAAGGAGACTTTAGTACATTCCCAGACATGTGATTGCTCCTCTTTGATTTTTACATTTACCCATATGGGGCCTCAGATTCTTGATTGACAAGTGAGTCAAAAGCGAAAGGGGACAGACAGAAACAGCCAGCGTCTTATTAATTGGTTTGCGGAGTTTAATGGCCTACTCAGTAAGACGATGATAAGTTGGCTTAAGCCACTGCAGGCAGCGTGAAGGTGCTTCCACAACAACGGTTACGTAGGGTCTTCCAGGATTTTGGCTCAGCTAAAATGAAGACTCAATGCCCGAAAAGTCAGAATAATCAGAGATATGGAGAGGCTTTGGGATGATTGTGGTCCCAAGCACCATTGTTCTTCTGGGATGTGGAGTTTGGGGTTTTGAAGGTGCCAAAAAAGTTGCCTTGGTGAGTTGTAGCAATGCATTCAAGAGACCTACACTTGTGCACTATGCTATTCCAAAGATGAAGGCAGTGGATGTTTGATGCCTGATTATGATCAAGCGGACTATTTTGTCTTACATAGTGTTCATGCTTCTTGGGTTTTGTTACGACTGCATTCATTCCGGCAAATGGAAATATTTCATCATACACGTGACCTATGCTTTGTAGGTGGGAGTGGAATAAGGTGGTCAGGCACTCATTTCCAACCGCTGACCTCGTGTTGGGTAGTCCCTTGGGATTAAGGATACCTTACCCCCACTCCAAAGTGTTAGTCTCGGAGATGTCTATAAATCTAATGTGTAATATGAAAACTTTGTCATATGCAAGGCAGGTGGTGCTCGAAGTATTAGGTAGATTAAGCATTTGGAGGTTTATGCAAGCTCTCAAATGCCTTAACATTACCTCTGCATTCTCCCAAAATCTCTCCATTGGTTCAGCATCTTCCCATACAAACATTTATTGTCTGGTCACAACTAAGGGACTTGAAACAATGTCGATAACTGACTTTTTCAGGGATACTTTCAGAACATCCCAAATGTGTTTCTGCTATCTTTCTGGGTGTCTCTTATCATGAATAGGTTTGACTGGAACACCTGATTTGGGAGTCAAGTCTTACACATACGAATATATCCAACCCATGAGCTGGTTGATTGACTAGTGCCTTGATACTGGCTTGGGAGATATTTCTGTTGTTGAACCTCCGTAATAAATTCTGGATCAGAATTATTCCTGGTGAATCTCAGAGCTAGCAATGGCAAGCAGATGGTGGCTCACTGGTTAGCACTTCTGCCTCACAGCGCCAGGGACCCGGGTTCAATCCCACCCCCAGGCGACTGTCTGTGTGGAGCTTGCACGTTCTCCCCGTGTCTACGAGGGGTTTACTCCGGGTGCTCTGGTTTCCTCCCACAGTCCAAAGATGTGCAGGCTAGGTGGACTGGCCATGCTAAATTGCCCATAGTGTTCAAGGATGAGTAGATATGGAATGGGTCTGGGTGGAATGCTCTGTAGGTCAGTGTGGACTTGTTCGGCCAAAGGGCCTGTTTCCACACTGGGGATTCTATGAAAACATTGTGGAAATTCCTGCTAACTCCTTAAATCAAGTTTGCTAAAGACTGAAAGTAGGTTAATGGGGCCATTTTTAGCCAAGTCAGACTTGCATTGCTTTACATGCACTTACATGCAGGAAAAACAGGGAGTGTGAATCATGATGCTTCAGTCAATTAAAACAAAAATATACAATGTTGATTGACATGAAAAGATTTTATACTGAATCTAGTGCCCAACTGTTGTTAATTCTCTAGAATTTCAGGAATTTTCTCATAATTGTTAACTGATATATTACTACCAGCAATACTGAACTGAAAGACCTGTCTGTCTTATACAAGACTCAAAACGAAGTTTAGATTTTTGACACACCAGACCATAAACATTTAATATCAGGATTTAGTCAAGAACCATGCAATCTTCACCAGTCAGCTGAATGTACCCTACACTATAATGCCTGGTAATTTCTGCTGTGATTTTGCAATCAACTTTGGAGTATCATTTCATTAATTACCCTTCATTATGTTACAACTCTTTATCCCTCACACATTAATTACAAAGTAACACTGACCGCACATCCACAGCAACAGCAGCTGGTGCAATAAAACTGAATTCATCTCACAAACAAAATTCTAGTGTGCTTAATAATTGGGAAATGAAAGATTAAACTATGATCCACAAAATGAACCGCAATGTCAACAAATGTTTGAACCTTCAAAGATCTTCATGCCTTTGAAATGAAAATCAAATCAAGTGATAATCTATACCATAAATCAAAACAGAAACCTTGCAACGTGCACTGTTTTGCTTAGTGATCTGACTCCTGCTTGTCTGACATGACAGGGCCACAAGTAGCCCTTAAATTTCATTGGTGAATGATATGACATAGGACAACCTTCATTTATTAACACAAAAAAAAGCAACATTAAGTACAAGATTCAAGAGAGAAATAAATTCACTCCTGTAGTTTATCACTGTAACTGATTTGTATTTAGACATTCCTACAAATGCACAATTTGGAAGTTCGATTATTGCATTCATCTAATTATTCAGAACTAGGCACAACGTCAATACAACAGTCTCCTATGAAATCATCGGGTGGCTTTGTAGAATGCCTTCAGCAGCCGTACCCAATTGATAATTTTGGATTTTTTTTAAAAGAGAAAAGCTTTTTCGTGAATATTTATTTAGAGCAGGAAAGATGCATCTTAGCAAAGTACTGGTGCCATTTTCCAGTTGTGATGAGATACTCCAGGGAAAATCCGAAGCGCTCTACTGTTATAAAGAAAACAAAGTGCCCAAAGAGAATGTACCACTAGATGTCACAGCGTACTGTCAGAGAAAAAGTTACGTAGACTGGAGAAAGATCAGACCACCAATCATCCCATCCTATCACTACAAATCAGCACGAACTAGCATTCAAGTGTCACTCGTCCAATTTAGAAGAGCTCAGAATACTGGCCTAAAATACTTAGTTGTATGACCGATTTGAAACTTTCACTCGTTTATTTTATTGCATAATCTCCTGTTGCAGATCAGGCAATAACACAAATGAGTTAATGTACAAATTGATCCAGTTTTTACATTTGGCTTTCTCAGTCAAAAGAAATTCCGAACTTCTGCAGAAAGCAGCTCACACGTCCCCATCTCTATGCATTTATTATTTAGAAATGTCACTGAAGCCGAGCAGAACCATCCAGGGCCCGAGCTACAAAACTCTAAGCACAGCCGCTCCAGCAGATAAACGAAGCTCGCTCCTTGCAAACGGGACGACAACCCGGCCACGGAGGGTGAGGGTGGTGAGGGTGATTGGGAGGGGGTCAACATCCAACTCCGGCCTCCCTTCCCCTGTCCCGCCGCCGCCGCCGCCGCCCATTCAAACCGCCACCCACCTCCGCCTGGGGATGGTCCCCGCGGTCTTTCCTGCACGGTCCGCGCTGCCCGCCTCAACCGCTCCGCACTGGCTCAGAGCTGGTGGCGGCGCGGGCTCAGCGCTCCGCAGGTGCCCCACCAAAACTCGGAGCCGTTGCCGTGCACGAAGCTGCCTGCGCTCCTCCTCCTCCCCCGTCGCCGCCGCCGCCGCCATTCTTCCGTGTTGTGGCTGCAAGCCCGGGTCAAAGGTCAGAGCCGAAAACTGCTCCCAGCAACCTCAGCGCGCTGCGGGGGTGGGGAGGGGCCTGGAGGAAGGGGAATGGGGCTATGGCGGGAGAGGAGGGGAGATGTGCAATTTGTGTTCTCCAAACGGAATGAAAGTTCTGATGGTAGATTTGTCGTGCCTCTGGAATGGGCTTCTTCAACCAGTTAGCTCAGTCGTTGGCATCTCTCATTTTAATGGATGAAAAATCCTGTTGGTCCTAAATTCCTGAAATTTGACTTTCTCCCTTTGCAATACCGTCTTGTGATGAGAGAAAATTGAATAATGTTCAGGGAAAAAAAACTTAACTTCCACACCAGATTGTAACCTTTTTATTCCATAAAGGGTTTGGGTTTCGTGCATATGTTCTAATTTGCTGATGGAGGAGACTCCTACCTCTATTACAAAAAACTGGAAGAACTGCAGATGCTGGAATCAGAAATGAAAACAGAATTTGCTGGAAAAAAAAATTACTGAGTTCTGAAGAAGGGTCACTGGACCTGAAACGTTAACTCCGATTTCTCTCCTAAGATGCTGCCAGACCTGCTAAAATTTTCCAGCAATTTCTGTTTTTGTTCCCATCTCTATTGTACTGAGTAACAACCGAGACTATTTCCTTCCCCTTTTCCCTCTTGTCTCATGACAAGATTGATTGTGATTCTTGTGATCTATTTTGATTAACTCAATACAGACTTGCAATAATGATTTGTGCCAGATCGTAAGACATTTACTGATTTCTCACTCAGTGATCTTCATTCTATCTCAAGAAGATTCTGAGACACAGAAGGGAGAATGACCCAGGCTTCTTTATCAAATTTAAAAGTGTCAGTTTATTTTGAAAAAAGAAAATGATTATAATTAAATGCATAAGTGAAACATATACTTTCTTTGTGATCTTAAATTGTACATGTTGGGAGAGAGACAACGTTTGTGCATATTGTGAAAGGAAATGTATGACTGTGTCCTGACTCTTTGAGCACAAGAAGCAGTGTGACAGAAGAACTTTTACAGAAGTAAAAGACTTTACTTTTGTGCTCATAGCATAGAACATATTCTTGACATATGATTTTGTGTTTACTAGAGAGAAGCAACATGTTACTTCTTTTGGTCTGGATGCATTTGAAACCATTTAGTGGTTTACATCTGGACTTTTCTAGCTTCTTTCCAACATCTCAGTACTGCAAAAACTGTACACACGTCATTATTGAGGGGGGAGTACTTTCTACCTATTTCCATTCGACCTGTTCCCGACACCTTCCAATGGATTGTATTGAATAGTGGAATGAAAGGACAAGAAAAGCATTCATGTGGTGTGAGGCCATGGTTTAATTTCATGACATTGCTTAATTGAAAACCAATATAAATAAATTAGCATAGGGGTGACGGAGCAATGGAACTTTCTGTAAGTTCAGAAACATGCAGGAAAGTTTAAAAAGGGTAAAATGTGAGTGACCAGCCAGAAGGGTATTGGAATAGTTGAGTCTAGAAGTAATGAAGACATAAATGAGGGTTTCAGCATATTCTAAGTTAAAAGATACACTCTTTTGTACATGCATTACTTTACCCAGCTGAAAAAGAAAAGGACATTACAAAAAAAGAAGGTAATGCTACTATGTGATTAGGTAATAAAGATGATTGTGAAAATAAAAAAGGAACTCCTTAAAAATAATAAGTAGCTTACGATAAATTCTGAACAGCCCTTGAAAATAATTATTGGTCTGATTTTGGATCATAAGATTTCAATTACATTTAAGTCACTCAGAGAAGATTGTTTATTGCAGATGTATTTTTCTGGTATACATTATGTAGAATTAAGACTTTTAGCACATGATCTATGGAGATAATTCAGTGCAGTGGTGAATTAGGCCTATATTCCCTGAGATGTCATCGTTTGACTAAAAAAATCATGTATAGTTTGATTCCCATCAGAGTTGGAAGAACAGGGAATTTCCCTGGTGCCTTATTCAGTTATCATATGTCACCAAACAACATTAATACAGTTTAATCTGTCACATAACGCATGTATAATTTATGAAACCTTGCTGTGCACGAATGACCGCCTTGCTTGTTTACGTAATAACAGCAACTTCATGTATACAATTTGTTATTTGCAGGGCATTCTGGGATTTTCTAAGATCATGAAAGACACAATGCAAATTGAACTTCAAGACACTGCTTATGTTTTAGGTGTTCAGGTTTAATCCAGTCGTCCATTTTCAATAATTATTGAGTTAAAGCAGAGTATTGTAACAATTGTTATGATCCATTGCAGAGTCTGAAAAACAGAGATACCAACGAAGATAAACACTGAACTTCATCATGTTCAAATTGAGCGCACTTCAAATTAAATGCAAAGGAGTGTATCTTTAACCATTTCTGACTTCATGGCATCTCAAAATTCTCTTAAATTCAATAACAATGTTGTTGAAGTGACAGATATAGTCCACAGGCGTGGACTATTTTCTGAACAGTGAGAGAATTCATAAAGCCGAAGTACAAAGGGATCTGGGAGTGCTAGTACAGGATTCTCTAAAGGTTAACTTGCAGGTTGAGTCTGTGATTGAGAAAGCGAATGGAATGTTGTCATTTATCTCAAGAGGGTTGGAATATAAAAGCAGCGATGTGATTCTGAGACTTCATAAAGCTCTAGTTAGGCCCCATTTAGAATACTGTGTCCAATTTTGGGCCCCACACCTCAGGAAGAACATACTGGCACTGGAGCATGTCCAGCGGAGATTCACACGGATGATCCCTGGAATGGTAGGCCTAACGGCTGAGGGTCCTGGGATTGTATTCATTAGAGTTTAGAAGGTTGAGGGGAGATCTAATAGAAACTTACAAGATAATGCATGGCTTAGAAAGGGTGGACGCTGGGAAGTTGTTTCCGTTAGGTGGGGATACTAGGACCCGTGGGCAGAGCCTTAGAATTAGAGGGGGTCAATTTAGAACGGAAATGAGGAGACATTTCTTCAGCCAGAGAGTAGTGGGCCTGTGGAATTCATTGCCACGGAGCGCAGTGGAGGCCGGGACGTTGAATGTCTTCAAGGCAGAGATTGATAAATTCTTGATCTCGCAAGGAATCAAGGGCTATGGGGAGAGTGCGGGTAAGTGGAGTTGAAATGCCCATCAGCCATGATTAAATGGCGGAGTGGACTCGATGGGCCGAATGGCCTTACTTCCACTCCTATGTCTTATGGTCTTATATTTTTTCTCCAAAAGAAACATTTTTAATACATGTAGCGAGCCATTAAATTGTGTGTGTTTATTTCTTTATTCATTAGATTTGCTTGAAAATTAACAATTTCTTTGTTTCCTTATACAAAGGCACGATGAGAGCTCACCTTGAGTATTATGCACTGCTTGGTCCCCTTGTCTACGGAGAGATATATTTGCCATAGAGAGTGGAAAGCAGGTTCACCAGGTTAATCCCAGAAATGGTGGAATTGTCTTATGAAGCAGCACTGAGGAAATTGAACTTGTATGTTGTACAGTTTCATAAAATGAGGGATTAACTAACTGAAGTTTAGAATTTTTAAAGGGCATGACAAGGTGAATGTAAATAAGTTGTGCCTCCTTGATGGGAAGAATAAAACCATAGGGTCTAATCTCAGGATAAGGAGTAGATCAATTTAAGACAGAGATGTGGGAGAATTCCTTCACTCAAATGGGGTGAATCATTGAAATTCTGTACCCAAGGGGGCTGTGGAAATTCAATTATTGAACATGTTCAGGACAAACATATTTCAAATTCTGGTAACTAACAACATCATGGGATGCATAGATAGTGTGGTAAAGTGGCATTAAGGTAGATGATCAGCTCTGAACTAATTAAGTGGCAGGGAGATAAAAGGTACTGCAGATGCTGGAGAATCCGAGATAACAAGCATGGGGCTGGATGAACACAGCAGGTCAAGCAGCATCATAGGAGCAGGAAAACTTTACTGCAGATGCTGGAGGAACAGGTTTAGGGGCTGAATACTCCAGTTCTTAGGTTTCTATGTTCCTTAAACTTTCCTTGGTGTGCTTGATTTTTATTTTATTACAATTAATTTATTGATTTCAATTTCAAGAACAATTTTTCCAAAGGTAGGTGGTTGTGAATAGTGTTCTTACATTTGACTAAGGTCATAGAGTCATAGAGAAATACAGCATAGAAACTGACCCTTCAGTCCAACTCATGCACACTGACTAGATATACTAAATCAATCTAGTCCCATTTGCCAGCATTTGATCCATATCCTTCTAAACCCTTCTTATTCATATACCCATTCAGATGCCTTTCAAATGTTGTAATTGTACCAGCCTCCACCACTTCATCTGACAACTCATTCCATATACGCATCACCCTCTGCGAGAAGAAGTTGCCCCTCAGTACCCTTTTAAATCTTTCCCCTCTCACTTAAACCTATGTCCTGTAGTTTTGGACTCCCCATCCTGGGAAAAGTCTTTGTCTATTTACCCCATCCATACTCCTCATGACTTTATAAACCACTCTAAGGTCATCCCTTGGCCTCCAATGCTCCAGGGAAAATAGCCCCAGTCTATTCAGCCTCCCCCTGTAGCTCAAAACCTCCAACACTGGCAACATCCTTGTAAATCTTTTCTGAACCCTTTCTAGTTTCACAACATCCTATAGCAGGGAGACCAGAATTGCACATTGTATTCCAATAGTGGCCTATCCAATGTCCTGTATAGCTGCGACATGACCTCCCAACTCCTGTACTCAATCCACTGACTAATAAAGGCAAGCATACCAAATGCCTTCTTCACTATCCTATCTAACTGCAACTCCACTTTCAAGGAGCTATGAACATGCACTCCAAGGTCTCTTTGTATGTCAACACTCCCCAGGACCTTACCATTAAGTGAATAAGCCCTGCCCTGATCTGCCTTTCCAAAATGCAGCACCTCACATTTACCTAAATTAAACTCCATTTGCCAATCCTCAGCCCATTGGCCCATCTGATCAAGATTCCATTTTACTCTGAGGTAACCTCCTTCACTGCCTACTCCACCTCCAGTATTGGTGTCATCTGCAAACTTACTAACCATACCTCCTATGTTCGCATCCAAATCATTTATATAAATGACAAAAAGCAATGAACCCAACACCGATCCTTGTGGCATCCTGTTGGTCACAGACCACCAGTCTGAAAAGAAACCCTCCATCACCACCCTCTGCCTTCTACCTTTGAGCCAGTTCTGTATCCAAATGGCTACCTCTCCCTCTATTCCATGTGATCTAAGGTGCTTGTATTTATTTCAATTCTTAATGTTGAGTCAAGATCCACTGTTATGTGTGGAAAAAAAACAAACCAAGAATTCATTGTGGTCTGGTTAGGTGTGTAATGGGTTAATATGTTCAATCATTATCTGTCAAGAAATTTAAAATTCAGCAGAGAGGATGATCTTTCCTGCCTGTTTGTGGAGGGAGGAGGGGGCTGGGTGATGTGTGGAGAGCAGATGAAAATATTTTTAAATTAACTTTACATCTCAATCTGAAAACAATCAAACCACACTTTAAACTGTTTTTGTAACATTTTGGCATATTTCTCCAAACTTATATGCGTTTTATCCTTGGGGATTGTGAACAACACAAATTATTAGTAACATTATCAACTTGAAGACACTTTCATCAGAGAATCATTTTAGACTAGATTCCAAATGTTCCAAAACATTTTTAGCCTTTTATAAAAGCTTTTTTCCCTCAAGTTTACTTTTTCTAGTATGATCAGGGTAATTAATTAATCAGAAACTGTTTCCACCGTCTACATGATCAATTATTTAGTGTCCAGAACTGTCTATCTTGTCATAATAGCCAGAAATTCAGCATGGCCATCAGTGATGTTCTACTTTTCACAATTCAACAGGTTTGTTAGCCTTAATACTCCCAATTTATTTCAAACCAATATTTATTAACTACATAACTTATATTTTCTTAGCATGTTTTTAGAATATCTGCTATATCATTATCCTGCGTCCATCAGGCATCTTTTAAGTAATTGTGATAAGACTATAAACAAAAAAACAAAACTAGAACTCCTATGATGCTGCTTGACCTGCTGTGTTCATCCAGCCCCATGCTTGTTAACTAGAAGTTAAAATTTCCTTTCACAATTGAAATAAAATTCAATATGAAAAAGGGGACATACTCGTGCATGTCTCTTATATTAAGCTTCTTTCTTCCTTGAACTAAATTCACTGTTCAATGTATGCGTTGGGGTTACTACAGTTCCACATGCTTGACGGCAATCTGGTAATTGGGCAACTTCATTTGTTCACCTTGAAAATCTTAATACCTAATGAGGGCCAAAAGCCATCCTATGGAATAATGGCAACCCTGATCAAATAATTTCTTATTGTATATTGTGCAAACTCATGGATGGTCCTAAGGCCATCACTTTTGATCCTGAAAAGTACCCAGTCTACCCTTGAAGGGTAAGGCATCACAAAACTTGCAGTGATGTTCATCGCTAACAGAAGGCTGCTGTCAAGCGATTCTTCTGCCTATCACACAAAAGGCTGACATGGTATAGGAATTTAAGTGCTGATGTAATGCCAGGTATGTAAGCTCTACATTCCAAAGACTGGTGAATTATATCAAACAACATATTCCTTTGGCAACAAACAAGATATTGACCATTTCAATCCAGCCCACTCTTAATAAACACACAACACAGTATCCAATGCTAAACACATTTAAGTGATTGGAGAACAACTTAAATGTATATACATACACATACCACAAGCTACATGTACTAATACACAATGCTTTGTTCTTTGCAGACAGAAAGAAAATGTACACATTGAAAATGACTATTTCAACTCTCTATATGGGTGGTAGACAGCATCAACCTGCATACTTCAAAATTAAGCAAATTTAGCTTCAAAATTAAGCAAATTTTAGCATCTGTCAGTCACCATTAACTGGTGCATTCACTATTGCAATGCCCCTACCAGAGTCTAGGTACCAATAAATTAGCACTCTCCTCTCATAGAGTATAAATGTTGTTTTCCCTTTGGTATTTTGTATGGATTGTCCTGATGAGTGCAACATGAACCACAAAATATGTAGATATTTTAGCGATACTTAAGTTTTTGGTATTTGCTATTTATTTGAAAGTAACAGTAAAATCTGCCTTTAATTTGATTTTTCTTGCAATTTTTAACACCAGTACAAGTGTCTTCAACAGTTCAAATTGAATTTCTGCCAGACGTGTTCAAAGCTTCAGGCTGAAACGTAACCCTCACAAGATAAAATTACTGCTTTTGCAAAAGTAACTACTTAAGAGGGCAATATCATGTTAATTTTTTTAAAAAGTTAATGTAATTTGGTTCTTTTACTTGACTCAATGATCAATTTCATGTTGTTTCCCACTAAGATATATAACTGCATGGATGGAACAGGTAACCAACCATGTTTTCAACATTTAGGGTTAGGTACCAAGGTTTTTAGAACTTTGGGAGCTCAGGCATACATATCAATGGAGCTTTTAGCAGCAGTTTTAAAATTTTGCTGTGGGCTCTAGTTTACTTCATTTTCTCTTTGCCATCTCCTCCCAACTCTGCTAATTCTATAATTATAGCAGGGAATGTGGCTGACTCTTTCTTGAGCTCAACATTTCCTTAGGGTAATGTGTTACTTAAGGAGGAACAGGAGTGACATCTAATGGTGGAAGGAGTGTGAGGGTGGTAAAGTGTTCCTTGTTCGTATATACCAGTGCTGGTGGATATGGATGTTCCCTTTCTCACTCATGTGCCTCTGGCCCCATTTTACATCAAGGGCACATCACCTATTGTAACAACAGGGACAAGAACATGCTGCTTTTCTAACTTCCCTTCCAACACTTGGGTGTATATGCATAGATCATTAAAGGTGGCAGAACAGGTAGGGAGAGCTGTAATTAAAGGATACAGTGGTTCTTGGCTTCATAAATAGCAGCATAGAGTACAAGAGCAAGGAGGTGATGTTGGACTTGTGTAAGGCATTTGTTAGACCTCAACTGGAGTACTGTGTACAGTTGCAAGTGCCAAATTATAGGAAAGATGTGAATGCATTGGAGACAGTGTAGAAGCAATATACAAGAACAGTTCCAGGAATGAGAAACTTCAATTATGATGATAGACTGAAGAAGTTTGAAATGTTCTCTTTGGAGGTAATACGGCTGAGAGGAGATTTAATAGTGGCTTTCAAAATTATGAGCTGGCTGGACAGAGCAGAGAGAGACAAACTGTTGCTACTTGTGAAAGGAGAAAGAATGAGATGACATAGATTTAAAGTGATGTGCAAAAGAAGCAAGGGTGATGTGAGAAAAAACTTTTCCACGCAGAGTGTAGTTACAGTATGGAATGCACTGTCTGAAAATGTGGAAGCAGTTTCAATTGAGGCATTGGATGATTATTTGGAGAGAAATAGTGTTTGAGGGTATGGGCAAAAAGCAGAAGATTGGCATTAGGTAATGACGCCGCTTTGAAGAGCCAATGCTAGCACAATAGACTGAATGGCCTCCTTCCGCCTGTAACAATCCTGTGAACGTGTAATATTATCCTCCCTTGTGGCACTGAAGTATATTCTATTATCTAGGTCTCTTGCCTTTGTTTTTTTTTTCCATTTCTTTCTATTGATTTTTCTCTTTTCAAAAGTGAAGAAGTCCTCAAATGGGAGCTTATCTCCCCACTTCAAACACTGTTAGGAGTGTCTGGACATCTGTGTTGGGCATTTTGACCAATGTCTCTTTGTACTGAAAGGAAACAGAAAACATTTTGAAGTTGGTTTAAGTAAATGCAAATTTATATACATGCCCTTTCGAAACCTATTGTCAAAACTTGACTCACTGGGACAGCGAGCTGGAAGTCAATATCCACTATTCCCAGAAGCATCACAAAAGTTAAAATTTTTAAAAGCAATATGTGAAATCCCCAAATTCCGTAATTTCAGGCCCATGTTGATAGGAACCATGGACTAAGTTTCTGTACCCAACAGAAAACACTATTTATTTCAAGTAACTACATTCCAGCTACTGGAAAAAAGGTAAACTAAATTAAATAAACTCTACAAATTGAAACTCTAAACTCCTCCTTACCCACAGACAGACATAAATAAAGGAAAAAAAACAAAAAGATGAAGGGAAACAGGAAAGACCGTTTTGGTCCATAAGATCTCTGCTTATCGAAAGGTTTCTCCTTTATCAGGATGCTTCCACTGGTTTGCAAGAGGCACAGTGTGGCTAGTCGTACTATGAAAGGTTTCTGACTTATCCAGAAGAAAAGATAAGCTGGTTTTCTCAGGTTTAAAGTGGCCAGTTGGAGAGACCTGAGAGAGATACAGAGGTTTTGGCTGCTGCAGACCGGCTAGTTCCTCTCCTAGTCTGAATTAGCTTCTTTCTTTCTTGCTCACAATCCAAGTTGTTCAGTAACCTGAAAAGCAATCACATAGTCATTGGCAGGCAGAGGGCCTTCATCATTGATAACTGTTTCCTCGTCCACAAACCAATCAGCAACACTTGTAAACAACGTTTCAGCTCCAATTCATCTGATAGAACCCGTAGTTACACAAGAGTTCACAGTAGGTATCAAATTACTTACTTTCAAAACGTGTAGCCTTCCTTGTAAATACCTGGGTTTCAAAATGGTTATTTCTCATTTCAGTCCACTGTTTTTAGAAAGCACAAAAAGAAAAAGGCATGTTTTTAGACTCTTAGTCCACTTTAACTGAACAAATGTTCAGTTTTTAGTCTGGTCTTGCTTCCAGAGTCGCCAATTTGTTGATATTTTAGATACCGGTCCAGTTTGCTCAGATTATAAACACTTGATTTCAGCCACTCCAATTGCCAGCAATTATAAGTGACTTAATAAATCTATCATTTTTCAGACAGGACTTAACCAATTAAGACAGAAGGGCTCTTTGGATCACAACTTACAGGAAGTTTTTTTGAAAGAAAGATATGCTTTAATAAACTTAGAACAAAGAACAGGTTAGGCAGTTACACATTCCATTGCTGTGTAGGTCACTTCCTACAGTGAGGGATTCACCTTCTCAGCTCTTTGGTCTGGTGTCAAACGGCTTGAGTGGATTAACACATAACTCATACTCTGGAGGCTTTAAATTCTGGCAAACAACAAAACATTTTGCAGAACTCCTATTTTTAAACCTTGTATGAACAACTTATATCAGAATCAGACTATTGTTTATTCTAATGACCAGCTGTATCTGTTGCTAGGTAAGTTTGGTCATTTATCTTTAGTACCTCCCTTCCTAATACTATATTATCCTCTGTATCTCCAACAGGATTAAAATCAAGTTAATTTTCGCTGTTGCTCAATCTGACTTTACAAAACTATTCAAGTTAGACTCTTACAAGATCAAGGTGTACTGACTCAGACTTTTGTCAGCATTCCAAAACAAAACCTCCCTAGAAACTGCACTTTCCCATGAGAAAGAGAATTTTTAATTTATACAATGATTATTAATACATGAATGAATCCACAGCCTTCTAAAATTAATATTGATTACATTGATTCATTATAAAAGTAATGAATCTTGATAATCAATCATCTGTTTCATGACTCATCACTACTTAATACAGCACTTTGATTAATATATATAGTTAATGCAGGATATAAAATGGTTTCTTCTTCTACATGTTAGTGATAAATTATCTTCCCTTCATGTTAGTTTTTACAGTAAACAATATAAAAATGGCCAAGTTGAACTAAAATTTAAATACACTATATCTTCTTACACCTCTAACCTTTCTCATCATGTTTAGTCATAATTTTGACTTTTGAAATTACTCGTTGCCACTAATTTTCCAGTTTTAGTCACCACAAAGTAATTCACCTACTCTTCACATCTTAAGCCAGACAATGAGTGCCAGTAGGTTATTTTTTCCACGTCAAATATTAGGGTTAAGCTTAGTCGTCCCTTCTCCCAAAGTGTACATATATATAAGTTGCAGTATAATGATTAGAAAAGGGAACCTTGTTGAATGCTTCACCTCGCCCCACCCCTTAGCACAGGAAATTGGAACACTATTGTAGCAACTCCAGCTGAGATCAAGTATCTATTAAACCTGAGAACATTTTGTAATCCTCTGTTATGTGTTACTTTTTATCAGTCATGCTAATTAGGAAGTTCAATATGACAAACAATACTTTTCAATCTAAAAACTATCATAAAATTCTGAGAGAACATTAAATACAGTTAATTATCAAATGAGTAAAGAAGTGTTATTGGTATTTCTTATATTTTCCAGCAAGTCATTTTTTTTTTCAAATCCCATCTTTGTGCCTTTCACTAAAGTGAATAGAACATCATCATCTCTATTGCACTGTCAATGCCAATACAACTGCATGTAAGCAATACCTGTTTACAAGGTTTTTCAAATTTTCCTGTCTACTTAGGAAGTAGCTGACTTTTCCTTTTAAATATGAAATCATCATATGACAATACATCTGTTCTAATGTTATATTACTTGTAAAGGACAAGGAGCTAATTGTTGTGTGAATGTATACACACCCCAGTGTGCCACATTCATTGTTGCATTGGAGTCACGTGGCAAGTAACAATACATCAATTTATCAGTCCAACAGCACATAGAGAGTAACTGTGGTAGTATCCCTGCTACTGGACTGAGAGACCTGTGTTCAAATTCCACCTGCTCCTTATATGTGTAATAACATCTCTGAATAGTTTGATTAGAAAAATAGGTGAAGTTTTTTTTAAAAAGTTGTAAGAAATACACTAAATGAAACTCTAGCATTTTGAGTCAGATTTGTGATTATTTCTATATTGTAGCAATCAAAAAACACAGTGGCAGTGATTGATTATGAGTAAAAATCCAATAAAATGTAACCAATTTATTAAAGCAAGGGGGAGAAAAACTGCTCACAATATCACAGGCTGTATTCGCTATCAGAAACCACAAGTAGACAGATGAAGTTGCTGTTCAGCCAAATGGCTAGCTTTCATTTAAGCCAAGGGAAAGGCAGCAAAGTTGATGTGTGAAACAGGAAAAAAAAAGAATGCATACCAAATAGAGAAAAGGTGCGCAAGAGCTGTGGACAACCACATAAATTCGTCTACAGATTGAATTGTTGAGATCAAGAAAGTCAAATCGCTGGGAAAACATGCGGAATAAAGCAAGAGGACAGTAAATGAATTATCAGAAAAAAAAAAGGAAATGAGAAATAAAAAGTATCAGAAAATCCTTATTCTGATAGACGATGATGTGCTTGAGAATACAATAGGCACTGGAACTATACAATTGAATGAAATGGCAGAATACGACAGTTCCCAGAGAAAAAGAAAATCTTACAACCATTTAGGTGGAGAAGAGATTGAGAAATAAGCCAAGAAACCTGACAGTGAAGAAGAAAAGAACATCATTCCCCTCAGAGTTTACAAGAAGGCCTTTCCTGAAAATTTAAAAGAAAATGTTATAAAAGCCAGCAATTTTGTAGTAATGGCATACAGGATACCTGAATTCAATACCTAGGAACAACCCAAATCAGAGGGAGACATAGAGGAAAAAATGTAAACTGTATCTTCTATATCACTGAAATAAATGGTCCAGCTATCTGAGGTTGAGCAATTGTGAAATGTTGCAGTTTATCTCAGTAAGCCTTGAAATAAAGTTCAAGATCTATCACCTTATGAATGTACACCACTAAAACTGAGTCACAATACAAATGAGCCTGGCAAAGAGGAAGAGTTACAAATGCGCTCTTAACCACTCAGCAAGGGATAGCCTGCCAAGGTACAGCAGTGAAAGCATGCTGTATGACATTATTAGTTGATCAGACGTGATATCACGTTAGAAGGTGGTGTTTTGTTACTGGATCATGCATAGTCGTTACAATTTTAACAAAACCGATGCAGAAAGAACTTCTCCAAAAGAAACATAAAGGTCACATGAGATTGGAGAAATGTGAACTCAGAGGCAGATCATCTGTGTACTAAGTATGCAGTTACAAAAATGATTTCTACATGTAATTTATGCCAGATGTATGGAAACACACAGCAGAAAGCAGAGATGACAGTTACAGAAGTATCACTCAGAACATGGTATACCATCGAAGTTTGATTTATTCACACATAATCAAAGATATTATCTCATAGTACTAAACTATACTCAAAGGTTCTTTTTATTTGAAAGGTGAAAGATTTGACAGCCAGGCTAATCATTACAGCATAGCTGTTTACTGAGAAAGGGATTCCGGAAAGAATAATATGTGATCATGGAACCCAATTCATCTCCAAAGAAGTAAAGGAACTCGCTAAGCAGTAGAAGTTCAAGATCATCACCTTTGCATTGTATTACCCAAGGGACATGGGTTAATAGAAAGACGCTTTCAGACAATCAAGAGAAACTCATGAAATCCAAGTGATAAAAGATCTAAACTGTCTCTTATTACCACTCCGATCAATACCTCTGAAAGCTGACTTGAAAGCAACTGCACAGCAGTTAAAAAGAAGGAAGTATAATGGTGATAACGAGGTGTAGAACTGGATGAGCACAGCAGATCAAGCAGCGTCAGAGGAGCAGGAAAGTTAATGTTTTGGGCCTAGACCCTTATCCAGCTCTACACCTTGTCTTCTCAGATTCTCCAGCATCTGCAGTTCCTATTATCTCTGAAGCATAATGGTCCTCTGCCAAGCAAGATATTCGCTCCAAGTGACCAGGAGGAAGTAAGATAATTCAGTGATGCGCAAGTAAAAGGAGGTTAACTCTTACACAGGCACACCTAATCTCTGAATGATATTGAGGTTGGGTTAATATTTTAGGTTTATTAGTGTCTTTATTGAAGGTTAAGAAGAAACATACAGTGGGATTATGCATCTAAGAGTATTTATATAAGAAACACCTATAAAGCTAAGAGAAAGGAAAGAGCTGTAAAACTAAATAGTCAATAAACGCTATCCAATAAGGAATACTGTCTCATCTGTTATTGGTAACAGAAAATGGTCACCCCATGAAAACAAGGACATTTTCAGTTATTTTCAGACTGAAGGTTGTAATTTGAATTACTCTAGAGAATGAACAAAAACAAAAGTAAAATATGAGAATATGATTCCTCACTGTTACGAAGCTGAACCTTAGGATCAATAGAAAACTGAAATGGATACTTTGACATGGGTTATGACCTCATCAAAGGAAAAACCAAAGTAGGCCTTGGCACTATCATTTCTGACTAAAAACAGAATCAAATGTAAAAGTATTCAGAGTGGAAGCTCAAGATGAAGGTTTAGATAACCTATTAAAATTTATAGACAAAATTTATTTTTAAGCAGACCTATTAAATATGAATGAGGCCTAGTCAGTCTTTGATAAGTTTAGCAAGGAGGATGCATATTCTACAAAACAATATATCATGGAATTTGATAAGCTGTAAATATGGCTGCATAAATTCTATTTTGAGATATCTAACACAGTGCTTACCTTTAAATTATTGGATTGTGCTAAGGTATGGAACATGGAAGGACTTCTCATATTAATCGGAATTAGATTTTCAGAAATAAACTTGCTTTCTCGGAAGAGATATCAGCATTGTTCCCTCTAAGCTGTGCAGATTGCAAGTTCCATGGGTCTGTGCATGTCAATCGGCATGTCAATTGCATTCATAGCATTGACTTCTGGTTTTGGACATCGCTCCTGTGCGTGAAACTTGAAAAATGATTATTGGTTATGCTGGATGTCAGATACCCTATAAAAAATTCTTGCGAAAACATTAATTCCAAGCAGTCTTCATGGCTCAAATGGGATAGTCAGCTGCAGCACAAAGATTCGATGATTCAATGATAGCAGAAATGCAGGATCACCTAGATATATGCTGAAAACATCAATACAAAAAGGAGTGAGGACATCCCCCTGGAAATTATGACAGATGAGAGGACCTGGGGAATTATAACTGGATAATGAACCCCAGCAATACCTAGAGTATGGTCCAAGAAGCAGATGCAATTTTGTATACTTTTATTCATTTACATGATGAGGACATCACTGATTAGGCCAGTATTTATTGTCCATTCCTAATTGCCCTCTGATCAACAGTCAACCACATTGCTGTGGATCTGGAGTCACATGTAGGCCAGATATTTCCTTCCCTAAGGGACATTAGTGAACCAGTTGGATATTTCCTGAAAATCGACAACAGATTCATGGTAATCATTAGATTTTTAATCCCAGATTTTCACTGAACTCAAATTCTATCATTTGGCGGGATTCGAACATGCATCACTAGACTGTTACCTCGGTTTTGAGTCCGACTGATACCACTAGGCCATCACCTCCTCTATGCATATCCACAGTGTCTAGAGCGGTTTGGTAAAAATGTTAACGTGATTCTGGAAATAAAAAAAATTGAAGTAAGGTTAAAAAATATGGGAGTTCAGTTTAGTGGATAACATGCTGAAATCACTAAAAAGAGCAGGGGCTCCCTGTAACATAGACCACTTAATCAGCACAAATATGCCAAGTGAAGCAACTTGTTGAATTACTGTTGAATAAATTCTCTATGAAAAAGGCTCAGATAACACTGGACATGGAACACAACAAGCCCATTTTCCCTCAGACAACCTTCTTCACGGTCCACTATACCACCAATTTTGGTGTC
>JAHRHZ010000144.1:37464502-37535797 GCA_024137785.1 Ginglymostoma cirratum
GACACCAAAATTGGTGGTATAGTGGACCGTGAAGAAGGTTGTCTGAGATTACAAAAAAGGTCTTGATCAATTCGGTCAATGGGCGAGGAGCGGCAGATGGAGTTTAATTTGGATAAATGTGAGGTATTGTATGTTGGTAATAAAAAAAAGGACAGGACTTATACAATTAATGTTAGAGGCCTGGGTAGTGTCGTAGAACAGACAGACCTAGAGTTTTAGGTATATAGTTCTTTGAAGTTTGCGTCACAGGTAGACAGGGAGGTTAAGGAGGCATTTAGCATGCTTGTCTTCATTGCTCAGACCTTTGAGTAGAGGAGTTGGGTTGTCATGTCGAGGCTGTACAGAACATTGGTGAAGCCTCTTCTGGAGTACTGTGTGTAGTTCTGCTCAGCCTGTTATAGGAAGATTATTATTAAATTGGAGAGGGTTCAGAAAAAAATCACCAGGAAGTTGCTGGGAATGGAGGTATTAGATATGAAAATAGACTGGAAAGACTGGGACTTTTTTCACTGAGCATGGGAGGTTGAGGGGTGCATGGTATTGAGGTATTGAGGTTTATTAAATCGTGAGGTGCATAGATAAGGGTAATGAGAAGTTTCTTTTCCCTAAAGTGGGGTAGTTCAAAACTAGGGGGCAGATTTTTAAGATGAAAGGAGAAAGATTTAAAATGGACATGAGGAGCAACTTTTTTACCTTAAGAGTAGTACGTGTGTGGGATGAACTGCCAGAGGAAGTGGTGGATGCAGGTACAGTTACAACGTGTAAAAAACATTTGGATATGCTCATGAATAGAAAGGTTTGGAGGGATATGGGCCAAGCACAGGCAGGTGGGGTTAGTTTAGTTTGGGAACGTGGTCAGCATGGATTGCTTGGACTGAAGAGTCTGTTTCAATGCTGTATGACTTTATGACTAAAACTGTATTGGCAGTTTGCCTATCCATCTTCTCACAGGTTAAATATCACAATAAATGACAGAGGGGGCACGGGCAATGAGTACAATGAACTTAACCTAGAAAGGGACAACAATTCACTCTACTTTTTCTGAACACTTGAATGTCCTACAGGTAGGGACAAGGACATTTACTAGGTTTTTGAGAAATTTCAACGAGCCTTATGGCATTGTATAAGGCCATCAGAAACTAATTTTAATCCAGCATACATCATAGGACAAAAGAGATTGACAGAAAAAGTGCCACCAAATCTATTGGTTATGATGGAAAAACCAGTAATTTTGTAGCATAGTGTCCAAATTGTTGGTGTATTCCTTGAGCTTAATTGACACTGATTACACAATATAGAAAGCGATGGGACACAATGAATTTTGTTCATTGGAGAATCTCCAAGCCTATTCGTGAAGAATGCACCAAGTTTGTTGATTGCTTGCCACTGAGCTGACAGCTCCACTTGAAACAATGCCCACTTCGTGCTGGCTGACTCCTCTTTATTGACATGTCCAGGTACTCTTTTAGGAAACCAAATTTGATTAAATCAAAACAAATAAATATAAGACAGCTGCTTAGATGTATGGTAACTTAATTCAAAATTATAAAGGAAGCTTAAGAGATTTCTAAATTCAAATGTCACTGGAAGGGGTTTCTCTCTAAACATCTAATTACAAAAGTGTTATGTCTGGGGAAGGTGGGACTTAATCACAAATCGTCCTTCTGAAGTCTTTCCTCTCTTGGAGTCAGGGATACTGCCACTATGCCACAAGATCCTTACACAGCCAAGTAATTATTTATTAAATCAATCTGTTCAGTTATGTTATGACATCCTCCCCAAGGTACATGAGACTTAAACCTCTGGTCAAAAAGCATGACACTATGACTTTCCCACAAACGTGGCCTGTTCATTCAAGTATATATTTTTAAAGTAACCTGTTTGAACTGATGACACACATCTGGAAGAGCTGAAACTTGAACCAGACCTTCTGGTTCAGAGGTAGGATCATTACTACTACATCATAAGGCCCTCCTACATATCCAAATGTAATTAAATAACAATTGCCAACACTTATTTTAATATAGAAACTCGGAGCAGGAGTAAGCCATTCAGCTTTCGAGCCTGCTCCACACTCAGAATGATTTTAGCTGATTATCTACCTCAATGCAATATTCTTGTTTTGTCTCCATACCCCTTGATGCCTTTAGTATATATAAAAATCTATTTCCTTCTTGAATATATTCAGTGACTTGGCCTCCACAACCTTCTGTAATGAAAAACTCCACAGGTTCACAATTCTCCTAGTCAAAGAACATGTTTTTCCTCTCAGACCTAAATGATCTACCCTGCACCCTGAGACTGATATGGCTTGGTATGGCAACTGCTCTGCCCAGGACTGTAAGAAACTGCAGAAAGTTGTGAACACAGTCCAGTCCATCACACACGCGTCCCCCTCTCTCCCCATTTATTTCAGAACCCCCCTCCCCTTCCCCATTTCTGAAGAAGTGTCCAGGCCCGAAACGTCAGTTTTCCTGCTCCTCTGATGCTGCTTGGCCTGTTGTGTTCACCCAGCTCTACACCTTGTTATCTTCCATCCCTTGACTCCGGCTACACTTTTCACTGCTGCAGAAAGGCAGCCAACATCATCAAAGACCTCTCCTACCCCGACTATAATCTCTTCTACCCTCTTCCATTAGGCAGAAGATACAAAAGTTTAAACACACATACCAATAGGTTCAAGAATGGCTTCCTCTCCGCTGTTATTAGACTTCTGAATGGACCTGTCAAATTTCAAATCTAATGTTGATCTTGCTTTTTGTGTATCTTCTTTGCAATTGTAACTTTGTGTTCCTTGCTATGTTCAATCACCCTATGATGTTTGTATGGTATGATCTGCCTATAATGCACACAAAACAAAATTTTGCACCTAGGTACAAGTGACAGTAATAAATAAATTAAATCAAATCATTTTGTATCTCTTGATTCTAGACTCCAAACCAGTAAAAGCATCCTCCCTACATGTAGTCTGTCTAGCCCAGTTAGAAGTTTATACATTTCAGTCTGATCCCCTCTCATTCTTCTAACCTTGAGTGAACACAAGCCCAGTTGAACTAATGTTTCAACACAGGGTAGTCTTGCCATCTCCAGTATCAGCCGAGTGAAACCCCACCATACCCTCTCCGTGGCAAATATATCCTTTCTAAGGTAATACTCATGCAATACTCTAGGTGTAGTCTCATCAAGGCCTTGTATAAGTGCATTAAGACATTCCTATTTCTAAACTCAAATTGTCTTACAATGCAGGCCAATTTACAATTTGCCTTTCTAATTGCTTATTAGATATTGAACATCCATCAACAGAACTATTAGATACTAAGAGTATTCTATTATTTCTTAAATTAGCAAACAAAATTCATGACAAAACATATAAAATGATACTACAAACTATTTTTAATTCACTCATGGGATATAGATGCTGTTGGCTGGGCCAACATTTATTGTCTATCCCTAACTGCCCTTGAGAAGGTGATGGTGAGATGTGTTCTTGAACCACTGCAGACCCGACAATGCCATTAGGGTGGGACTTCTAGGATGTTTATCCAACTGAAGGGTCATATTTATATTTCCTAATCAGGATGGCTTGGACAGGTCTTGTAGGTGGTGGTTTTCCCATGTATCTGTTGTGCTTGTCCTTCTAGATGATTGTGGTCATGAGATTGGAAGGTATTGTCAAAGGAGCCTTCACAAATTTCCGTTGTGCATCTTGTGCATGGCACAAACCCGCTTTTACTGAGCATCAGGGTCGAGAGATTTAAAAGTTTGTGAATGTGGAACCAATCAAGTGCACTGCTACATCCTGATGGAGTCAAGCTTCTTGAGTGTTGTATTCTGCTGTTTATTACTCAATCTTTAACACATTCCACTGTACCCCCAGTTTTAAAAACAATAAGATTAAAATAAGATTAGAACATGAATATTTTTGTGCTTTCAAAATTCATAATAAGACATGGAGTCCCTCTTCAAGGACAACCAATAATTTATTTGAACAAGTAGTTCTTTTTGCAAAATAGTCTGATAGCTGGTGACTTGCACAAACTACTTGGTTTCAGTCCTCACTCTCTTGTCTGAGACACTCTTTTTGATTAGACATTGTCCCAGAATGAACAATTATCAATATAACTTGCTGTTCGGAATTATTCTTAACTCAATTTCTTCAAAGCCTTCTTTTCATCACTTCCCTAATAATAGTATAATTCAGCACAACTCCTAATTCTAATAAATCATTGCAAGTATCCAGTGTAGTTTATATGCACAGCCAGTTTAATTGCCAAATTAAACTTCTCCGTTGTAGAATCTTGCTCCTTTGAGAATCTGACCTGATTTATTGGGATCTTATTAGCATTCTCTAGGTAAGACTGTGACTCAGGGCTCCCAATTTAGTGTGTCTTGTATTCCTGCACATTTTCCTGCTCTTCCTAATATGGTGGCTTTCCTCCACACGGTAGCCACTCTGGCATACATATCAGTCTAGACCCAACTTTTGAGACTTGATTTATATGATAAATGATCTTATCCTAACCTTCACTTGATCTACATATAGTCAGAACATATCTACCTCAATCAGTTATCTGTAAGGGTCCATCATATGTTTGTGTAAACTGCATGGTGCACCTTCAGTTTCCAGCATTTGTGCAAGTCAAACATGAGCGAGGAAACTCTTGCTGACTGCCGCCCTTTTCTCCCTTGGCCATTAAATAAGTATTCTTCCATGTTGAACGCCCCTTGGATGAAGCACTGTGGCTGGGAAGGGTATATGATGTACTCTTTGTGGGGGACTTCAATTCTTGGCAGCACCGCTCCTGACGAATTGGTCAAGTCCTAAAGAAAACAGCTGTTAAATTGAGTCTTTGGGTGGTGGTGAGAGAACCAATAAAATGAAAAGATATACTTGACTTCAACCTCACCAATTTGCCTGCTGCAGATGCACCAGTCTGTGACAATGTCAGTAGGAGTGACAACTGCACATCCTTGTGGAGACCATGTCCTATCTCCAGAGAGGATGCACTCCACTGAGTGCTGTGGCAGCAATGCTGTGGTAAATGGAATAGATCTTAAACAGATTTAGCAACTCCAGACTAGGCATCCTTGAGGTATCATGAGCCATCAATAGCAGAAGAATTATACTTCAACACAATCTGCAAGTTCATGAACTGGCAGATCCTCTTGCCATTAAGCCAGAGGATCAATCCTGGTTCAATGAAGAATGCAGGAGGGAATGAAATGAGCAGCACCAGGCAACCTACAAGTGAGATGTCAACCTGGTTAAACTACAACACAGGACTATTTGGGTGCCAGATTGCATGAGCAGCAACTGATCGATAGAGCTAATTAATTTCATAACCGACAGATCAGATCTTAGGTCTACAGTCCTGCCACGTCCAGTCATGAATGTGGTGGATGATTAAACACTCACTGGAGGAGAACAGTCCACAAATATACCAATCCTCAATAATGGAGAAGCCAACAAATTGATGCAAGGGATAAGGCTGAAGCATTTGCACCAATCTTCAGCCAGAAGTGCTGAATGGATGATCATTTTAGTCTAATCGAGCGTCTCAATACCAGTCTTCAGCCAATTCAATTCACTCCACATGATATCAACAAAGGGCTGAACATACAGGCTACTAGATAGGCTTTGGCCCTGACAACATTTCAACAATACTATGCTCCACAACTTGCCAAACCCCCAGCCAATCTGTTCCATTACAGCTAGAAAATTTGTATCTCCCCCAACAATGTGGAAATTATCTGCGTATGACCTGTGCACAAAAAGCATTACAAATCCAACACAGTGAATTACCGGCCCATTAGTCAACATAGAGTCATTAGTAAAGCAATGGAAGATGTCATCAACATACCGTCAAGCAGGGTTTACTTAGCAATAATAGCTCTGACTCTCAATTTTGGATTCAGCCAAAGCCACTCAGCTCCTGGCCTCATTATAGCCTTGGTTCACTCATGGACAAAAGAGTTGAAATCCATAGGGGGCGTCTGATTGACTGCCCTTGACATCAAGGCTGCGTTTGGACGAAGTGTGACATCAAGGAGTGCTAGAAATATCACAGGCAATTGAAATCAGGAAAGTCTACAAGAACATGTAGCAAGTTGCAAAAATAGGCCATTCAGCCCATCAAATCTGCTTTGTCATTCAATGAGATCGTGGCTGATCTAACAACCCTGAACTCCACTTTACTGCCGTTTTTCCATTACCTTTTACTCTTCCACAAATTAAAAATCTGTTTGTCTCAGCCTTGAATATACTTAAGGACTAAGCCTCCAGAGCCCTCTGTGGTAAAGAGTTCCACAGATTTACTACTCTCTGAGGGAAAAAAACCCTCCTCATCTCTGTTTTAAATGGGAGACCACTTATTCTGAGGTTATGCATCTCATTCTAGATGCTCCCACAAGGGGAAACAATTTCTCTGCATCTATCCTTTCAATGAGGACAAGCCCAACCTACCCAACCTCTCCTCATGAGACAATCCCTTGCTAACCAGGATCAACCTTGTTAATGTTTTCTGGACAGCTTCAAATGCCACAATATCTTTCCTTAGATAAGGGGACCAAAACTTCATAATAGTCCAGGTGTGGTCTAACTACTGCCTTGTATAGTTTTAGTAAGACCTCTCTATTTTTATATTCCATTTCCTTTGAAACAAAGGCCAAAATTTTATTTGCCTTCTCAATTACCTGCTGTATTTATATGCTATCTTTTTGTGAATTATGCTATTCTCCAGCTAAATAATATTCAGCCCCTCTATTCTTCCTATTCTCTGCTGGTTGAAATCATACCAAGCCCGAAGGAAGATGGTTGTGGTTGTTGGAGGCTAACTTGCTCAGCTCCAGGACATCTCTGCAGGAGATCTTCAGGACAGTGTTTTAGGAGAATTCGTCTTCAGCTGCTTCATCAAAGACCTTCCCTCTATTCTAACGTCAAAAGTGGTGATGCATGCTAATGATTTCACAAAGTTCAGCACCATTCATGAATCCTCAGATACTGAAGCATGCCCAAATGAAGTTAGACTTCTCAATACCCAGGCTTGGGCTGGCAAATGGCAAATGATATTTAAGCTACACAAGTGCCAGGCAATTACCATTTCAAACAAGAGAGAGTCTAACCAAAATCACTTTATATTCAATGATAATACTATCAGCAATGGCCCCAACTATAAACATTCTGAGGATTACCATTGACCAGAAACTGTACTGGTCCTGCTATATATATACTGTGGCTACAACAGCAGGTCAGAGGATAGGAATCCTGCAACAAGCAGCTCACCTCCTGTCTCCCCAAAGCCAGTCCACCATCTACAAGGCTTAAGTCAAGAGTGTGATGGAATATTCTCCACTTGCTTGGATGAGTGCAGCTCTAACAACATTCAAGAAGCTTAACATCATCCAGGACAAAGCAACCTGCTTGATTGGCACCACATCCACCATGTTCAACAATGTTCCCCTCACCACTGACACACAATGGCAATATTGTGTGCCATCTACAAGATGAACTTCAATAACTCACTTTAGATCCATCAGCAGCATCTTCCAAACGTACAACCTCTACCACCTGGATGGACAAGGGCAGCAAATGCAATGGGAAAATCACCAGCTGCAAATTCCCCTTCAAATTATACACCATCCTGACCTTGGAATTATTTTGCCATTCCTTCACTGTCTGTGTCAAAATCCATAACTCCCTTCTTAATAGCATGCTGGGTGTCCTTACATCCAAAAGACTGCAGTGATACAAAAAGGCAGTTCATAACCACTTTTTCTGCATGACTTAAAGATGTGTTAGAATGTTGGCCTGTTAGAGGCCACCACATCCCATGAACAAATATTTAAGAAAACAATCAATGTGCAATTAGTGCCAGGAAGCTGCGTGGAATACGTTTCATGGTTTGGTTACTATCTTGCACAATTATTGTTTTTCCATTGACTTTGCCTTTCCCTCTTGTAATATGCCATGTCTCTAGGATTAAAGTACTTATCTAATGGGCCTGATCCTTTCTGAAACATCCTCTATAATATATGCTTTTCTACTAGTACGCAAGTGATATTCAAGTGCTTTACAAAAATTGAACTAATTAAAGTCTCTTCCAAAGCTGAGGAACAATCCCATATCATTCAAAGTATTTCAGCTTCCTGCCATGAAATAATTGATATTGGCTACAGCCCCCATTCATCTGAAGCATATTTTTTGCATGTACTGTCCAAGCTAAAGCAGTTTTCAATTTACAATTCTGTTGGTCAATTAGAATTTCTTTGATACGTTTCTTTAATCACAGTGTGAGTTCTTTCACAAATCCATAAATAAAAGGACTTTCTGTTGCTGTGTGTAAGCTACTGCATTCACATTCTCACATCTACTCTTTGATTCCTCACTGACAAATTTGCTACCATTGTCCAGGGTGAATTTTGCCAGTGCTTCCAAATTCATTCATATGCTTCTTTTCATTATTTTGTCGAAAAAGGAGCAATTCGGTGTTTTTTTTTTGTTCTTTTACAAATTACTATTAACAAAATGAATCTAGTCACCATATCTACAAAAGGTAGAAGAAAAATATTTTTGTCTTCATCCCATACTTGCAAATCCACTGCTTTGGTTTCATTAAAGTCTTTGGTACACAGAAAATGTTGAAATTTGACTTTGTTACTGCGAAGGAAATTTTGGGACGATGTGAGATTCCAAAAATAGAATGGGCTTTGTGAAACACTCGTTGTCAGACTGTTTTGCATAGAGAGACATTTGTCTAAGAAATTATCAGTTGTCCTTGAAGAGGGATGTCTTGTATTTTGGTGAGAACATAGAATCTGGAGTTATAAAAAATGGATAACAATTTTTTTCTTTCATTGCTTTGTAATTATTTTCTACATATGGATTTTTTTAAAGAACGGGGATTGTGGGATTTATTAATGATTGGCTGTATTATCATACTCCTACAGCCCTAGCAGAAACATGCACAACATTGTCTGTGCAGTATGCCAATTCACCACTGACAGCAATTAAGGCTAAGTATAAATGTGGAGGCACAAAATCTTAACACCTAAATGATATTATGAATAGCGCTTTTCTAAGAGAAGAAAACAAACTACAAATTAATGTTAAGGGATTTAGTTTTTTATAAAACTCAATTGTTAATCTTCTTTACTTTATAAACTGAAGTTAATGTTTGGAATAGTTATGCTAATATAAAGGCATAATATATATAGATAGGAACATATGGAGGAACAACGACAGATGTCATATTATTATCCTCTTTTTAAGGAGCTGGGAACTAATTTGAGCGTAAAACATATTAAAATATATAGGCCATTCAGCCCATTGAATATGCTCTGCCATTCAATGGGGCCACGGCTGATCTGACAATCCACTTTCTTGCCTTTTCCCTATAACCCTTGATTCCCTCACCAATTAAAAATCAGTGTGTCTTGGCCTTGAATATTGCTAATAACCCAGGCTCAACAGCCCTCTATGGTAAAGAATTCCACAGATTCACAAACCTCCTAGAAAAGAAATTCCTCTTTATCTTGATCTTAAATGTAGGACCCCTTATTCTGAGCTTATGCCCTCAGGTGGTTCACTCTCCCACAAGATCAGTTGATCTTTCCACATCTACTATGCCAAGCCCCCCAAGTGTCCAATATCTTTCAATATGGTTGCCTCTCATTCTTCTAAATTCCAAGAATTACAGACAACCTACTTAACCTCTCCTTATAAGACAGTCTCTCCATACCCAGTGTCAACCTCGTGAACCTCTGGACTGTCTCCAATTCAAGTATAATTTTTTCTAGATAAGAAAGCCAAACTTTTCATAGTATTCCAGCTGTGGCTTTGTATAGTTTTAGCACAACCTCCCTACTTTTATACTTCATTCCCTTTGAAATAAAGGCCAACATTCCATTTCCCTTCCCTATCGCCTGCTGAACTTTGATGCTAGCTTTTTATGATTCATGCACAAGGACTCCTGAATCTCTCTATGCTGCAGCTTTCTGCCATCTTTCTCCATTTACTAATTCTTTCTATCCTTCCCACCAAAATGCATCACCTCACATTTTCCCACACTATATTCCTTTGCCAACTTTATGTCCACAGACCTGACTATATCCCTCTGCACACTGTGTCATGCTCACCACTTGCTTTTTCACCTATTTTTGTGTCATCTGTAAACTTGCAACACTCCACCTATTATAGATTGCCATCCTGAAAACTTCCCCTTATCCCAACTCTCTGTCTTCTATTAGGTTAGCCAATCCTCTATTCCTGCCAATATACTATGTCCAAAATCAGGGGTTCTTATTAAGTTACCTAATGTGTGATACCTTATCAAACACCTTCTGAAAATTCAAATACATATACCCACTGCTTCCCCTTTATCTATCCCGCTTGTTACCTCGATATGTGAATTTATAACCTGAGCTGCCATATTACTATTGTAACGGAATCATGTGCCGAATAACAACGTATTAGACTATCAGTCTAGCAGCCACATGGGTAGCTTCAGGAAATACATGTGAAGCTCCACAATTTTGACTCTAATGTGATTATTTCTAACTTGGCAGAATCATAGGACATAATAACATCAATGTACAAATGAACAAGTAATTTTTCTTGATAAACTGAGAATGTACACATTACACAAATTGTGATTTTGGGGTTAGAAAGCACAATCTATTGTGTTTCAGATTTGCAAGGTTTACTATTCTGTGATGATTAAAATTCAAATCAATTATCAACATTACAGAAACTGCAAAATCTTTTAATCTGTTTGCTGTGAAATTAAGATAAACCAGAATTTCCAGTAATACTTAATATAAAATTTAGTGACTAGAGCAAACCTTTGGCATTAAGTCTTGAAATGGATTGATTTGGGCAAAAGTCCAATGGATTATTTGTAGCCAAAATAGCTTCTGGTTTTATGTAATATTGAAATGATACTTTTGTCCAGTATCCAAATTGAACTATTTTAAGCAAGGTCTCTCCAGAATAAGAAAAAATTATGAAAATCATAAAAAAGAAGTGCCAAGCACTTGAACAACACATTTACATTCTGTATTCAAACCGTTATCTTGACATTTAACAACACAATGACCATTTACTTGCTCCTTTCTCCTTCACTGTGACTTATATTCTGAAAACACAATACCGTCTGAAAATAAAGCATGCACTAATAATATTGTACCATTTATTTGGAAATATTTCAACCCTTCACCAGTACTGATGCACATCAAAACAAAATCAACCTTCTTTTTCTTCAGAAATAAGTTTCTGTACCCAAGTTTCAGCAATGAGCTGTACTGAAAAATGCTTCAGCTGAACGCATTTAAAGTAAAAGAATTTTCTTTTCAAGCTGATTGATAAATCAGACACAGCACCTGTTGTGGCCTATGATTTCTTGCCAAGAAATTGAACAGAAACTTTGCAAATGAGGTTTGATGATGCAATGACTTGTAAAAATCAGAGTCTAAATGAGTTGGTTGAACTTTCAGTTGAGAGCCTATGCCTAATTTTAATCTTTTAGGTTTTACAGCCTGATCAGTTGATCATTTTTCAACACACGAGGACTTTTTTTACTATGGCTGAAGTCTGTCATTTACTTTAACACCTATTTAATCCATATATGAACATTAGTCTGGACTCTAATTATTTGGTAAAAACTGATGCCTATTATTGTTTAAGGAGATTATGGCAAAATACAACAGGAGACCTGATGAAATCCATATCCGTAAATGAGAGAACATGAGATGTTAATATATATGTATTTCCTAATGTTTATTTTAAGAAGAAATGCATTGAATAACTATAAAGTTCGTTTCTACAAAATGTCAAATGTGGTCTTATAGTAAAAACCATAATGCTCAAATACTATTTGTGCTCATTTTCAGCTGAAATATGCGGTGAGTACACTGTGTTTCTGATACTACAAAGCTGTGGGTGCTGACAACATTCCAGTAATAACACTAAAGACGTGTGCTGCAGAAGTACCACACTCGTAACCAAGCTGTCCTAGTATGATTAAAACACTGGCATCTACCTGGCAATGTGAAAATTGGGTCAGAAGTAAGGATGTTTGCTAATGGTTGCACAACATTCAGCACCATTTTCATCTCCTCAGACATTGAAGCAGGCCATGTGTTTCTGCAGCAAGGCTTGCACAACATCCAGGCTTGGATTGATAAGTGGCAAGCAACTTTTGCATTTCACAAGTGTCAGACAATAACCATCTTTAAAAACAAAGAATCCAACCATTGCCCTTTGACATTCAACAGAAATATCATCATTGAATCTGCTACTATCAACACTGGGGACTACCCTTGACTATAAAGTGAATTGGATGGGTCACGTAAGTAGAATGGCTACAAGAGCAGGTCAGTGGCTAGGAATCCTGCAGTAACTAACTCATCACTTGTCTACCATCTGCAGGGCACAAGTCAGCAGTGTGATTAAGTACTCCCAACCTGCCTGGATGCGTGCAGCTTCAACAACACTTTTAAGAAGTTTGACACCATCCAGGACAATAGAATCTGTTTGACTGCACCCAGTCCACCACCTTAAACATTCATTTCCACCACCACTGATGCTCAGTGACAGCAATGTGTACCATCTATAAGGTACATTGCAGCAAATTACCTAGTCTCCTTCAACATAGTTCCTTTAAAGCGGAGTCACAGATAGACATGTAGTGAAGAAGATGTTTGGTACGCGTGCCTTTATTGGTCAGTACATTAAATATAAGAGTTTAGAGGTAATGTTGCAGCTGTACATGACGTTGGTTAGGCCACTTTTGGAATACTGTGCGCAATTCTGGTCTCCCTACTACTGGAAAGATATTGTGAAACTTGAAAGGGTTCAGAAAAAAAGCTGCCAGGGCTGGAGTGCTTGAGCTGTAGGGAGGGGCTGAATAGGCTAGAGCTATTTTCCCTGACCTTATAGAAGTTTATAAAATCATGAGGGGCATGGATAGGGTGAAAAGTAGTTCCAGGGGAGGGGAGTCCCAAACTAGAGGCCATAGGGTGAGAGGGGAAATATTTAAAAGAGACCTAAGGGGCAACTTTTTCATGCACAGGGTGGTGCGTGTATGAAATGAGCTGCCAGAGGAAGTGGTGGACATTGGTACAATTACAATATTTAAAAGGCATCTGGATGGGTATATGAATTGGAGGGGTTTCGAGGGATATGGGCCAGATGCTGGCAAATGGGACTAGACCAATTTAGGATATCTGGTCAACACTGATGAGTTGGACCAAAGGGTCTGTTTCCATGCTGTCCATCTCAATGACTCTCTAATCGAACTTTCCAAAGCCAATCTTCTCCCCCTAACACAGTACACCACCAGCTGGAAGTTCCCCTCCAAATCACACATCACCCTGTCTTGGAACTATATCATAATTACTTCACTGTCACTGGATCAAAATCAGAGAACTTCTTTCTTAATAACACTATGGATATACCTACACCAAATATACTGCAGTGATTCAAGAAGGCAGATCAACATCATCTTCTCTACAGCAGTTAATGAGGGGTAAGAATTGCTGGCCCTGCCTGCAATGGCCACATGACCTGAACCAATACATTTTTAAAATGTGCCAGAAGATGGTAACCTGAGGAAATTGTGGCTCAAGCCTCAATCTTAATAACTCAGGCCAGTTATTTGTGCCTGTTGCACCTGAAGAGTTTCAACAAAGGTCTAAAATTTGTCACTCTATTTTTCTTCCACTGATGCTTCCAGAATAATTACAGCATGTACTGTTTATATTCCAGTGGTAGGCTGCTGTTTTGCTGTCCTCTAATTTGGTCCCAGTACCTCAATTGGCAACAAGTTTTCAATAAACAGGGTGTTGTTGAAATGGTTTTATGGATAGTGACCAGTAATAGTCCTAAAGACCTAGAAGGAATTCGGCTACTGTTCTGTCTCATGAGCCACAATACTAAGCAAACATTTTTGAAAAATAATCTTTTTCCTGGTGGCCTGCAACAGTCTTTTCAAGGACAACTATTTAGGTCTTATGTAGGTCGAGGGGCAATTAGCTCTTGTACCCAATATATGCTTTAGACTTTTCATTAACAAAAACAAAAGCCCTAATGTCTTTTTCAGGCAGCCATTAGGAATGCCTGAAAGTTCTGTGCTCAGAATAAATGCTGTTCAATCGGAGATGCAGGCCTGAGCCCCATTTCTGGACTATGTTACAACAGAGTTCCAATTTCTCCCCTGATAATTGATTGCACCAATCAATGGTGTTGTAGTATCTCCTAATAAAAACTGATAATGGAAAGCTGAATCAAGCCTTTCAGTATGCACCTGATCAAAGATTACAAATAGCACGTACCAAAATAACGGAGTATTTCTATGAAATGCAGACATGCCAACTTCTGTGATGTTATAATAGTGAGAGAAATAAGCCTAACTAATGACCTTGTGAGTGGTTTCTGTACTCTTGGGATTTCTTTGATGGGGTTATTGTAATTAAGTCATATCTGTGCATTTGTACATATATCCTGGGAGCCAACTGCAGGAAGTAGGATTGGAGAAGTACAACGCTTTAGGAACCTGGATCTTCCTTGCCTGAACATCCACCACCTCTCCCACACATACATATTCCACACACCACCCCTCCCCACCTCTGCTACTACAGAAATTAAAAGTAGATGACAAATAATTTACATGTTTAAGAAAAAATTTATTAAGTAAGTTGATGTGAAATAAGTGTCAGCAGGGGAACTTGTGGGGAAAAGTGATCCTTTTAATCATAAGATTTAGGTTAGAAAAGGACATGGGGTAATATCAAATTAAAAATGGATAATGCGGAGAAGCTGGAAGAAATACATTTCAATAGGAAGGACAAGAAGAGGCAATATGACATAAAGGATGTGAGTCTGAAAGGGGTGCAGGAGCAGAGGGACCTACAGGGTATATATGTGCAAATTATCGAAGGTGGCACGGCAGGTTGAGAAGGTGGAGCATATGGGACATAGGAAAAAATTCTTTTTAGTTTTCAAGGACACTTTTTGAGACTTTCTCGAAGGTCACCTCGTGGTTTTAATGGTGTACATTTTGAACTTCAGGGCCTATTTCTATGTTCTGTCTTATTTTAATTAGTTATTTGAGTCATATTAATTTCTGTATTCATGGTGATTTCTTTTTGAATTTGGGATTTCATTACTTAAAAGTACAAATGCCAAAGACTGGGATACTGGGAGAAGTTCCATACACTACCTTGAATACAGCTGTGGGGTCATGTAAGTCAACTTGAGAAATTAGATGAGGTTTCTTGTTCATAACACATCTGAATAACATTTCTTGGAATGCAGAACTCTCTCAGTATTGCACTAAGTTGCCAATCTAGATATTATGTACTCCAAATGGCAGACAGCCAGAAGTAGCTGCTTAAATGGAAGCTTCAGACAGTGATCCTGGCCGACACTGGTGCTGGGGCAAAATCATGAAATCGAACTGATTGTTGTCTTGAGAGATCAGCCAAATGGACAAAGGTGAAAGATAATGTGGGGGATGGTGCAGGGGAGACCAAACTACACCAGCCATATCAATACTGGGGTGATGAGCAGGTCAGAGGCTGGGAACCCTGCAGCAAGTACCTCATCTCCTCACTCTACAAAGCCTGTCCACCATCAACAAGGCACTAGACAGGAGTGTGATGAAATACTCTCCACTTGCCTGCATATGAGTGCAGCTTCACCAACATTCAAAGCTCAACAATATTCAGTGCAAAGCAGCCCAACTAATTGGCACCACATCCACTCCTTCCACTTGATGCGCAGTGGCAGCAGTGCGCACCTTCTACAAAACCACTGCAGAAATTCACCAAGGCTCCTTAGATGGTACATTCCAAACCCATGACCTCTACCAACTAGAAGGACAGGGACTGCAGACGCAGGGGGAACACCAATCCTTGCCAGTTCTCCTCGAAGACCCCAAAATCATTCTGACTTGGAGTAATATTAGCCTTTCCTTCTTTGCTACTGGGGTCAAAATGCTGGAACTCCCTCCATACTGGACTGTTCCCACACCATACGGGACCACAGCAGTTCAAGAAAGTGGCTCACCACCACCTTCTCAAGGGGCAAATAGGGACATGCAATAAATGCTGGGCCTAGCCAGCATTGGTCATGTCACATGAGTGAATCAAAAAAGTCTCCAGAATGAGATCGGAATACATTGCCTTCTCACTGATTCCTAATGTTCCTAATTCATACTGCAATGAAATCAAATGTAAACACACATAACTTGTTGACAACATTAAAATATGAAGTTGTAATAGAGAAGCTTCATGTGCCAAAACATTAGGGTATTAATTTGGGTTATTTAGAAAATGAGCAAGTTGATTTCAGCACTGAAAGTTTAAATTCAAACAGAATAAAACAAAAAAACTGCATGGTGGAGATCTGAAACAAACAAAAACGGAAATTACTAGAGAAACTCAGCAGATCTGATAGCATTAGTGGTGAGAAATCAGAGTCACCATTTTTGTGTTCAGTGACCAGTTCTGAAGAAGAGTCACTGGATTCAAAATGTTAACTCTGTTTTGATTCCACAGATGCTGTCAAACTGCTGCCATTCTCAGGCAATTTCTGTTTTTGTTTGTTACTGAAACTTTAAAGCTCAGCATAAACTTCACAAACAATATATCTTTTATCTGCCCAGCAGCTTGCAACTTTTTGTTTACATTATTTTAAACATTAACAACATCCTCAATTTCAATTGATATCATAGATTTATTTTTTAATGGCTTTTAGTTCAGTTCAATATTTAAAGAAGATTGTCTATTACAATTCCACTCCTAATCCCCTCTGATTTTGTTTTGTATATATTATTTTTATGTTTGTCTTTATGTTTCCTTTACTCCCCCTGTTCTCTTCCTTTCTGATTCTATTAATATTTTTGCTTATTACTTATTTCTCAGTTGCGAAGGAAGACCTAACCTACTAACATTAACAGTTTCTCTCTCCACTGATTGTGCTGAGCTTCTCCAGTATTTTCCACGTAAAGTTGACTTGTTTGTTCTCTCCATATATTTTGACTGACATGTTGAATGTTTGCATCTTTTTTTAAAAAATTGTCAGGCCTCCCGTAGTGCTATTCACAAGAAGTTGAAGGATAGCTGTTGCATCGAAATAGGGCTATTCTCAAAAAAGCATGATGGTAACTTCTTCCCAGACATCACGGCAGTGGCTCAAGGTGTTTGCTGGCATGTCTCCTGGAAGCTGGGCCTCATGCTGATTCTGTTGTTACTCTGTCTCTCCCACATAGGAGGACGACCTTGCTCTTGTTTGTCACCCCATCATTGAGATTTACACAGATTTTGGGGGTTTTCGAGACTTCCATCCTTGTATTTATTTCGAACTCTGACGCACAATCTGAAGAAAAAGTTTTGCAGAGAGACAAACTGTTCTAGGTGAATGGTTCTAGCTGAATTTTTGTTGCTGGGTGGCATGGGCCAAATAAGCTTGCTATGCTACTACCATTCTGTGATACTGTATCATTTCCAATCTGGTATTTTGAATTTTGCTGTATCTCTAGCAAATAATGAAGCACAGTAATTACTTAATATTTTTGTCTTATTGCAAGCGCTGCCTGATGTGACTTTCTCCTGTCCGTTCTGGGTCCATACGTCCCATCTGCTAGCTTCTTTTGTTTCAACTTTGTCAGGCTGGTCATTTGTGAAATGTTTCTCTTGACACTTATGTTTCAATGATACATAGCAAGAACTGCAGATGCTGAAGTCAGAGACAAGACAGTGTGGAGGTGGATGATCACAGCAGGACAGGCAGCATCAGAGGAGCAGGAAAGTTGACACTTCAACTTGGGATAAAAGGTACTGCAGATGCTGGAGAATCTGAGATAACAAGCATGGGGCTGGATGAACACAGCAGGTCAAGCAGCATCATAGGAGCAGGAAAACTTGACGTTTCGGTCCTAAACCCTTCATCAGAAATGGGGGAGGGGAAGAGGGTTCTGAAATAAATAGGGAGAGAGGGGGAGGCGGATTGAAGATGGATAGAGGAGAGGATAGGTGGAGAGGAGGCAGACAAGTCGAAGAGGCGGGGATGGAGCCAGTAAAGGTGAATGCAGGTAGGGGGGTGGGGAGGAGATAGGTCAGTCCAGGGAGGACGGACAGGTCAAGGGGGCGGGATGATGTTAGTAGATAGGAGATGGGGGTGTGGCTTGAGGTGAGAGGAAAAACAGGTTAGGGAGGTGGAGATGAGCTGGGCTGGTTTTGGGATGCGGTTGGGGGAGGGGAGATTTTGAAGCTTGTGAAATCCACATTGATGCCATTGGGCTGCAGAGTTCCCAGGCTGAATATGATTTGCTGTTCCTGCAGCCTTCGGGTGGCATCACTGTGGCATTGTAGGAGGCCCAGGATGGACATGTCATCTGAGGAATGGGAGGGGGAGTTGAAATGGTTTGCGACTGGGAGGTGCTGTTGTTTGTTGCGAACTGAGTGCAGTTAATCTGCAAAGCGGTCCCCAAGCCTCTGCTTGGTTTCGCTGATGTAGAGGAAGCCACAACGGGTACAGCGGATGCAGTATACCACATTGGCAGATGTGCAGGTGAACATCTGCCTGATGTGGAAAGTCTTCTTGGGGCCTGGGATTGGGGTGAGGGAGGAGGTGACAGATGTCCATTTCAAGCCCACTGACTCCCACAGCTACCTGGAATACACCTCCTCTCACCCACCCTCCTGCAAAAATGCCATCCCCTATTCCCAATTCCTTCGCATCTGCCGCATCTGCTCCCAGGATGAGACATTCCACTCCCGTACATCTCAAATGTCCTCATTCTTCAAGGACCGCAACATCCCCCCCACAGTGGTTGAGAACGCCTTCGACCGTGTCTCCCGCATTTCCCGGAACACATCCCTCACGCCCCGTCCCCGCAATAATAACCAAAAAAGAATCCCCCTCGTCCTCACATACCACCCCACCAACCTCCGGATCCAACGCATCATCCTCCGACACTTCCGCCATCTGCAATCAGACCCCACCACCAAAGACATTTTTCCCTCGCCACCCTTATCTGCCTTCCGGAGGGACCACTCCCTCCGTCACTCCCTTGTCCGCTCCACACTCCCCTCCAGCCCCACCACACCCGGCACTTTTCCTTGTAACCGCATGAAGTGCTACACCTGCCCCCACACCTCCTCCCTCACCCCAATCCCAGGCCCCAAGAAGACTTTCCACATCAGGCAGATGTTCACCTGCACATCTGCCAATGTGGTATACTGCATCCGCTGTACCCGTTGTGGCTTCCTCTACATCGGGGAAACCAAGCGGAGGCTTGGGGACCGCTTTGCAGAACACCTGCGCCCAGTTCGCAACAAACAACTGCACCTCCCAGTCGCGAACCATTTCAACTCCCCCTCCCATTCCTCAGATGACATGTCCATCCTGGGCCTCCTACAATGCCACAGTGATGCCACCCGAAGGCTGCAGGAACAGCAAATCATATTCAGCCTGGGAACTCTGCAGCCCAATGGCATCAATGTGGATTTCACAAGCTTCAAAATCTCCCCTCCCCCAACCGCATCCCAAAACCAGCCCAGCTCATCTCCACCTCCCTAACCTGTTTTTCCTCTCACCTCAAGCCACACCCCCATCTCCTATCTACCAACATCATCCCGCCCCCTTGACCTGTCCGTCCTCCCTGGACTGACCTATCTCCTCCCCACCCCCCTACCTGCATTCACCTTTACTGGCTCCATCCCCGCCTCTTCGACTTGTCTGCCTCCTCTCCACCTATCCTCTCCTCTATCCATCCTCTATCTGCCTCCCCCCTCTCTCCCTATTTATTTCAGAACCCTCTTCCCCTCCCCCATTTCTGATGAAGGGTTTAGGCCCGAAACGTCAAGTTTTCCTGCTCCTATGATGCTGCTTGACCTGCTGTGTTCATCCAGCCCCATGCTTGTTACTTCAACTTGGGACCCTTCTTCAGAAATGGGGAGGGGGAAGGGAGCTCAGAAATAAATAGAGTGGAGGGGTGGGGCTGGGGAAGGTAGGTGGGATGTGATAGGTCAGTGCAGGGTAGGGAGTGGTGGAGATTGGTCAGTGGGATGGGTGGGGCAGATAGATGTGAGAGGAGATGGACAGGTTGTTTCAGGTGAAGGAGGCGGGGATGAGAGGGAGGGTTGGACATGGGATGAGGCCGGGGGTGGGGCGATTTTAAAACTGGTGAATTCTATATTTAGGCCATCGAGCTGTAGACTCCCAAGGTGGAATATGAGGTGTTGCTCCTCCAGTTTGCGGCTGGTGTCATCGTGACACTGGAGGGGTCCCAGGATGGACATGTCACCCAGGGAGTGGGAGGGGGAATGAAAATCAGAGTTAACGTTTTGGGTCAGGTGACCATTCCTCAGAACCAGACCTGTAACGTTAACTGTTTTTTTCCTTCATAGATGCTGCCAGATCTGCTGAGCTTTGTTTTTGTTCCTGATTTACAGCATCCACAGTTCTTTCAGTTTTTATTGGGGGAATTAAAATGGTTGGCGACCGAAAGGTGTTGTCGTTTGTTGTATACAGAGCGCAGATGCTCTATGAAATGTTCTCTGAGTCTACACTTGGTCTCACCGATGTAGAGGAGCCACACCGGGAGCAGCGGATACAGTAGACCAAGTTGACGGATGTACAGGTGAACCCCTGTCTGATATGAAAGGTTTATTTTGGGACTTGAATGGAGGTGAGGGGGGAGGTGTAGGGGCAGGTGTAGCACTTCCTGTGGTTGCAGGGAAAGGTGCCGGATGTGGTGGGGTTAGTGGGGAGTGTGGAGCGGATGAGGGATTCGCGGAGAGAGCAGTCCCTACGAAAGGCAGATAGGGGTGGGGAGGCAAATATCTCTTGGGTTGTGGGGTTGGATTGTAGGTGGCGGAAGTGGCAGAGAATGATATGCTGGATGCGGAGGTTGGTGAGGTGATATGTGAGGACCAGGGGAATTCTGTCTTTATTTTTATTGGAGAAAGGGGTGTGGAGGCAGAAGTGTGGGAAATGCAAGAGATGCGGTTTTAGGCATTTTTGATTACTGGAGGGATTAAGTTACTGTCCTTGAAATAGGAAGACATCTGGGATGTGCGGAAGTGGAATGCCCCATCTTGGGAGCAGACATGGCGGAGGCAGAGGAATTGGGTGTAGGGGATTGCATTTTTGCAGGAAGGTGAGTGAGAGGAGGTGTAGTGCAATTAGCTGTGGGAGTTGGTGGGCTTGAAATAGATGTCAGTTTTGAGGCGGTCACCAGAGATAGAGACAGAGAGGTCCATGAAGGACAGAGTGGTATCAGAGATGGTCCAGGTGAATTTGAGGTTGGGGTGAAAGGTGTTAGTAAAGTTGATGAACTGTTCAAGCTCCTCGTGCGAGCACAAGGCAGTGCCGAAACAGTCATCAATGTAACAAAGGAACAGGTGGGGGATAGTGCCAGTGTAACAGTGAGAAAGGGACTGTTCCATATATCCTCTGAAGAGGCAGGCATAACTTGGGTCCAAATGGGTGCCCATGGCCACCCCCTATGTCTGTAGGAAATGGGAAGAGTTAAAGGAGAAGTTGTTCAGGGTAAGGACAAGTTCTGTTAAGCAGATGAGGGTGTCGGTGGAAGGGGACTGGTTGGGCCTACGGGAGAGAAAGAAGCAGAGGGCTTTTAGGCCATCTGCGTGGGGGTTACAAATGTACAGGGATTGGATGTCCATAGTGAAGATGAGGTGTTGGGGGCCAGGAAATTGGAAGTCTTGTGGGAGGTGGAGGCCGTGGGTGGTTTCCCGAACATAGGTGGGGAGTTCCTGGACCAAGAGGGACAAACAGAAAGAAGGGTCTAGGCCCGAAACGTCAGCCTTCCTGCTCCTCTGATGCTGCTTGGCCTGCTGTGTTCATCCAGCTCTATACCTTGTTATCTCAAGGTAAGTGGTGATGAGTTCAGTGGGGCAGGAGCAGGCAGAGACAATGGTCGGCCAGGGCAGTTAGGTTTAAGGATTTTGGGAAGGAGCTAGAAACAGGCAGAGTGAGGTTGGGGAATGATGAGGTTGGATGCTCCCTTGTCCGCTACATACTTCCGACTAAGGGGGTCGGCAGTCCTTACTGTTTCTTTCATATTTCGAGTCCGGTGAGTCCTCCTCGAAACGTCAGCTTTCCTGCTCCTCTGATGCTGCTTGGCCGGCTGTGTTCATCCAGCTGTACACCTTGTTATCTCAGATTCTCCAGCATCGGCAGTTCCTACTATCTCTGATGTATGATACCCATTTGGTCTCGGACATTCAAGATTTGATCACTTATCGAATTCACTTTATTACCCAGATCTAACTTTTCACTACAAGCCGCTCAGGGTAAATAGACAAAGGGATAATAAGCAAAATAGAATACCTGCTGAGTGTATTCCAGCATTTTCTGCTTTTAAGCAGAATTTATCATTTTTGCAGTTAGGTTATTTTCCTTCTTACTTCGATAGTTAGCCATATTACCATTGGCATACTCCAGTAACGAAGTACAACCCCACACTGGTCGCTGTATTCTCAGCCAACGGACTGCAAAAACCTTGACCTCACTTCAAACAATTTTCACAGATTCTTGACAGTTTTTAATTTTCCTCGAATCACATTGAATCAAGATTAAACAAATACCGAAAGCAAATCTATTACACAGCGTAAACACCGAGAAATAGTAAGTGTTAGGCGCTTCTATCGGTAGGGGATGTAGCTCAGTGGTAGAGCGCATGCTTTGCATGTATGAGGCCCCGGGTTCAATCCCCGGCATCTCCACTTTTCTTTTGGTTCGGCAAGTGGAGTTGAGATATTCTCGTGAATATGTTGTAAACAAATTGAAGAGACGACCAACACTATACCTTTTACACGTATGCAGTAGCATTGTTTCCATTGCAGACAGCACTAATGTAGTTATCTATCGCAAACGAGAGCGATCTAAAGTAATATAACTAGTAAAATTTTGGCAGCATCATTTTCACAGCATTAAAAAAGTTGACCGAAAATTGTTTTCATAATTTCAAAGAACCCTTTACAGAAGTACTACTATAGGAGGGGATGTAGCTCAGTGGTAGAGCGCATGCTTCGCATGTATGAGGTCCCGGGTTCAATCCCCGGCATCTCCACAGATTTTACTTATCATTTGTCAGCAATTTACTCAAAATTGTGCTGAAGAATGGTATTTACGCCTGATATTACGTGAAAGTGTTACTATATACCGTCTACTAGAGTAACCTTACCTTTCTCTTTGGGGGTATCGATAATAACTAATTGCGAGTGAAAACAGTGACTAGTTACTGCGCATAGGCATTGAAAGGTAGCGGTTCGCAACTTCGATGAGTCCTGTGCAAGGTTGAGTTGCGCCCCTTTTAGTTACTAATTACTTAAAATATTCATTAACGTATTGATATTTTGGGTACACGAGAGATCAGTTTATCTAATAGAGTATCTGTTGAACAGAGTTAATGCAAGAGAGTTAGAAGCTCTCCGCAAGAGTAGTCACAGTATGCCACAATCCCCTTACTATTTCCCAATATCACTGACGTTCATCTATTTCTCGTTTACAATGGCCGTAATCACCACTCTCCTCAAATAGCTCATTCTCTCTCTTCACTCTAACTGCTGTTCCGTCACAACAAGAAAATAAAATAGTGCAGATCCTGGAAACTGAAAAAGAAGCAAAAGGTGTTGGCAATAATCGAATCACAGAAATGTTACAACACGGAATCATAGAAGGATATCATTAAGCCACACTTGCTGCCCAGATGACCAATTCACTTCGTGCCATTCTCCTGCCTGCTCATCGTAACCCTTCACATTGTTCTTTTCAAATGAGACAACTCCCTTTTGAATGCATTCATTGAACCTGTTTTTCACACTGGCAGGCTGTGAATTCCAGACACCAACCACTAGCTATCTGAAAATGCTTTTTTCGTCATATCACTTTCGTTTTATTTTTGTTTTGTTACTTTTGCTAATTATTTTAAATTTATTCCCCGTGTCTTCAATCCTTTCACAAGAGGGAACAATTTCTATCTAAGATAACAAGGTTAGAGCTGGATGAATGCAGCAGGCCAAGCAGCATCAGAGGAGCAGGAAGGCTGACGTTTCGAGCCTAGACCCTTCTTCTGAAGAAGCAAAAGAAGACCCTTCTCCAGCATGAAATGTCAGCCTTCATGCTACTTGGCCTGCTGTGTTCATCCAGCTCTACATTTTGTTATCTCAGATTCTCCAGCATCTGCAGTTCCTACTACCTCTGAAACAATTTCTATCTAGTCTGTCCAGATTCATGATTGCACTTTGAGGTAACGTTCTTCACTGACCACTACACCACTAATTTTGGTGTGATCTACAAACTCACTAACCATGCCTCCTATCACTTATGATTTTGAAAACTTCCAGCTGATCTCTTCCTGCCTACTCTTATCCGAGGAAAACAGTAACTTCTCTAATTTTTTTTATAACTGAAGTTCCTCATTGTTGGACCTATTCTTGCAAATCTCTTCCATACTCACGCCAACGCCCTCACATCCTTCCTAAATTGTGGTACCCACAACTGGACGCAACACTCCAGCTGAGGCCAAACTGATGTCATGTACAAATTCATCATAGCTTCATTGCTCTTGTACTCCATGCCCTTGTTTTTAAGGCCTGGTACACTGATTGCTTTATTAATCATATCTGCTCGTCTGCTCATTAATCATCTGCTCCTATTTAGAGTTTTACTCTCTATTTTGTTTTGTCTCTCCACGTTTCATTAATTAAAATATCAATGGACTGGTTAGATGGGCAGACAAGTGTCAAATGGAATTCAACCTGATGAAGTGTGAGGCGATGTATTTTGGGGATATCAAACTGATAGAAGAAATGTGCAATACATGGGAGAATACTATAGATTGTAGATGAAGTGAAGGGCCCTGGAATGATTGTCCACAAATCCCGAAAGTTAACAGGGAAGGTTGACTAGGAGGTTAAGAAGCAATGCAGAAGCAGAATTTAAGAGCAAGTTGATGCTGGAACTATATAAATCATTAGTTAGGCTATAACTTGAGTGCTGTGTGCAGTTCTGGGCACTCATTACAGAAAGAACGTAATTGCACAAGAAAGCGTATAGATATAACTTGATTGAGTTTTTTGAAGAAGTAACAGAGAGGATTGATGAAGGCAAAGTGATGGACATGATCTATACGAACTTCAGTAAGGTTTTCAATAAGGTTCCACACGGCAGACTGGCTAACAAGATTAGATCACATGGAATATAGGGAGAACTAGTCACTTGGATACAGAACTGGTTTGAAGGTAGGAGACAAAGAATAGTGATGAAGGGTTGTTTTACAGACTGGAGGCCTGTGACCAGTGGCGTGCCACAAGGTTGGTGCTGGGACCACTGCTTTTTGTCATTTATATAAATGATTTTGAACGTGAACGTAGGAGGCATGGTTAGTAAGTTTGCAGATGAAACCAAAATTGGTGGTGTAGTGGACAGCGAAGAAGGTTACTTCAAAGTACAATGGGATCTTGATCAAATGGGCTAATGGGCTGAGGAATGGCAGATGGAGTTTAATTTAAATAAATGTGAGGTGCTGTATTTTGGAAAGGCAAATCTGGGCAGGGCTTATACACTTAATGATAAGGCCCAGGGGTGCGTTGCTGAACAAAGAGACCTTGGAATGCAGGTTCATATTTCCTTGAAAGTGGAGTTGCAGTTAGATAGGATAGTGAAGAAGGCATTTGGTATGCTTGCCTTTATTAGTCAGTGGATTGAGTATAGGAGTTGGGAGGTCATGTTGCAGCTATACAGGACATTGGTTAGCCCACTATTGGAATACTGCATGCAATTCTGGTCTCCCTGCTATAGGAAGGAAGTTGTGAAACTTGAAAGGGTTCAGAAAAGATTTACAAGGATGTTGCCAGAGTAGAGGGCTTGAGCTATAGAGACAGTCTGAATAGGCTGGTACCATTTTCCCTGGAGTATCGGAGGCTGAGTGGTGACCTTTTAGAAGTTTATAAAATCATAAGGGGTATGGATGGGGTGAATAGACAAAATCTTTTTCCTAGGGTAAAGGAGTTCAAATCTGGAGGGCATAGGTTTATGGTGAGAGGGGAAAGATTTAAAAAGGATCTAAAGGACAACTTTTTCATGCAGAGGGTGGTGCTTATATGGAGTGAGCAGCCAGAGGAAGTGGTGGAGGCTAGTACAATTGCAACATTTAAAAGGCATCTTGGGGATGGGTACTTGATTAGGAAGGGTTTAGAGTGATATGGACCAAATGCTGGCAAATGGGACCAGATTAATTTAGGGTATCTGGTTGGCATGATGAGTTGGACCGAAGTGTCTGTTTCCATGCTGTACGTCTCTATGAGCCTATGACTCAGTGAGATTTGTGTGGATGTTACCAGAACTGAAAACGTCAGTTGTAAGGAAAGATTATATAGGCTGAGGTTGTTCTCCTTGCAATAGAGGAAGCTGAAGGGAGATTTAATTGAGACGTACAAAATTGTCAGGGACCTGAGTAAGGACTTATGGAAAGGACTTATTTACCTCAGTAGAGTTGTCAGTAATGAGGGAGCACAGGTTTAAAGTGATTGGTGGAAAGATTAGAAGGCAGATTAGGAATACATTTTTTCACTCACAGGATGGAGACTGCCTGAAATAGTAGTAGAGATAGAAGTACTGGACTAATTTCAAAGATGTCTGGGATAACCATTATGAGCACTGGAACTGCAGACCTATGAACCAAATGCAGGAAAGTGAATTTGCAGCAGGCTGCTCAATTTTTGACTGGCACAGACACGATGGGCCAAATAACTTTTATCTTCTTTCCTGTAAATATTCTAAAAATGTTCCTAGCAAAATAAGTCACCTCATGCTACATTGGTGAACATTGAGTTTTATTGTTTTTTTTACCTGTTTTTGACTTTTCTAATGTTTTATATTCTTCAATTTGTGTCAAATAATTCATAGTGTGATACGTTTTATGAAGTCTTTCTTGAACAGTAATTTCCAACGTGAAATCTTTATAAATTATATCTGTCACTGTTACTTCAAAACGAAGTCAATCTGTAGTCATTTTCTGTGATGGAAATGGAGCAAATACCATCTAAACCTTTTTTCAGTCTAGATTAGAACTTATTTCATCACTCAGATATTTCAACATTATAAATTTGTTATTTTTAGAGACTTTGTCTAAATCCTGGACCCTCCGCAGAAGTGTGTATCATCCAGAAAATTGAGGATCCAATATCACAAACTTTTATTCATTTATTGTTAGTTTCCCTGAATCAAATTTCCCTCACTGCCAGCCTGCTAAACTGATGGAGGGTGTTCAAGAAGCCAGAGTCAGAGGAAGAGAGTGTGCTGGAGCATTGGAAGAGTACATAAAAGGGATTTACAGATGAATATTAAATTGAAAGCATTGACGGATCCCAAATCTTCAGCGTGTGGTTGACAATTTATAGCAATTTATATATATACTATGTGTACAGATGATCATATGAGTGTAACTGTGATCTAATCAGTAATCAATGGCTGAAACAGTCTTATGCCAGATGATAAGGAAACCTAAGGCAGTAAAGAAGGCATTTAGCAAGTCTACCTTCATTGCACAGACCATTATGTATAGGAGTTGGGATGTTATGTTGAGGTTGAACGGATGTTGGTTAGGCCACTTTTGGAGTGCTCTGTACAGTTCTGGTTGCCCTGCTTAGGAAGGTTATTATTAATTTGCAACATTTAAAATGGACAGGCACATGAATAGGAAATGTTTGGAGGTTTGTGGGCCAAATGCAGGCAAATTAGACTTTTTTTTAAATTTAGGAAACCTAGACAGCATGGACGAGTCGGACCGAAGGGTCTGTTTCCGTTCTTTATGACTTTGTGCTGTCCAGTAATGTTGACCATATGGTCCTCCATCCTTTATACTTATGCCCAGGATGTTGTCAGAATGCCAAAGCTACTCCCTTTCCCCATTGCCAAATGTCCGAACTGAATAAAATCCAAAGTAGCATTAAGGAAAATTGAATGTTTGAAATACAGAATAAAGTTGGAAAATGTACGTAGGTCCGTCAGGTAAAATAATCTTTTCTCGTTAGAAATTTTCTGCGAATTTCCTGTATTCTCTGGTTTTAATTTTGAGGTCCAGTGATTTCACTTCCTCAAAAGGTACAGAAGTGGGAAAAATACAGTACTTCTACTTTAATTGTTCTGGATGCGCAACTAAATAACTACGAAATTTTATGTATAAACATAGTGTGTACTTCATATCGATTTTAGTGAATAGTATTTCTATCTTTATTGATCAGCCTTGATGTTTAACACGTTTTCACTTCGGAGCAGGTAGGTAGGTAAAACTTCGTAAAACTGTCCGTTTCACCTTCGGCACAGCCTGCATATGAGGATTTAAAATGCAAAACACAGTCCTAAAAAATTATGAGATAACAATGTAAATTGAATTTTTTTTTAAAAAATTGCCATTTATTGCAACATTGCTTCATATGGGGCCCTGCTGCTCTACCGTGGAAGCAGCACCATTGCGCAATTTCAGGGACGTCATTTAAAAGGGGACTTTTTGTCGAGAATGTTTTCCAGTTCCTCAGGAAGGTTCTGAGACCGACTGCGGAGGCGGGCCAGACATTATGTGATGGATTGTATTTCGTGTGAGTGCTTATGAAAAAAGCTCCTTGGATAAATATTGATGTCAGCTTCAAATTTTGACTATTGTACATATATACTGAACTGAATGACTCTTTAAACCTGATTGAATGAAGTGGTTTTACTGTGTTGATTTTGTCTTTTTCTAGATATAGACTTTTAAAACTAGATATATTTTCTAATCGTATTTCGATTAAATACGTCACCATTTCTGAACTTATTTTCAAAAATGCTAATATCCAATGGTTTTGCTATAAATACTGCAAGTATCAAACTTCCTGGGGGAGGGATTTAAGCCATATTATGAAAGCTGATCTTGTTCACGGTCATTTCGAATTTTAAGTGTTAATATACCATTTTCATCCTTTATGTCTACAATAGCCTGTATTTGTTTAATGCGTGTAAATACTTAGACGTATACAGGGAGGATATGCTCCTATTACAATATTTTTAAAAACAAACTGCACTCTTAATTATACGGCGTTGCTGATCCTGGGGTTATGAATGATCTCTTTAGACTTAAGATCAATCAGAAAGCCAGATATTACCATTAGTGCAATATGTTGCACTCAATGTGCGGGTCTGTACCGCTCCTTTTCATACAATCAAATTATACCTGGCACATAGTGTTCTGTTCGGCAGACCGGACTGACGATGACAGATGGGTGGTGGCACGGCCTGATGATCGACAGGGTGGGAGCGAATCGCAAGGGTGGGGGCGGGACGTGAAGCGTGATTGACGGAGAGATGCGGCCTGTTGAGTGGTCCGGGCGGCGGTGGGCAGGGATAGGGCTGAGTCTCGCGGAGCTCTGGCCAGCGTGCGTCACAAGGACTGGAAGAGTCAGGCCGGTTGCGCGTGATCGAAGGGCGATAGGTAGCGACGATGGAGATCGAGCGGCCAGTGGCGCAGCAGCAGGTACAGATACCAGCCAGTATCTAGTAATCCCTCAGCGACAGCTTCAGTATAGACAGCAGGGAAACGTTTCGGAGCAAATTGACCGGAGGCGGTCCGGGGGAAAACATGTAGCAAAGGGAGGCAAACTAGTTAAACTTTAAAGATAGTTCACTCTGACCGTGTTACACAAACGTTTTCAATGTGGTGGTGGTGGATCGTTTATGTAAAAAATGTACAGGTTCTCGTAGTTAAAGTAAATTGGGTGACTAGTTTTAAGATCGAGGTCATTTGTCTCTTCTTCCCCTCACCAATTTTCATCTTTGGATTGGATTTCCTCACCCATCTACTCCCACGACATATTTTCGAAGCCTCTGACGATATGAAGCGCAACGTTGAGACCTAGGCATTCGCCCAAAGCGTTATTTCAGAATCTGCGCCAAACTTAAGTCATTTGATTGTCCTGAAAAGTGTCTGAAAAAGATTGCCCGCAAGGACATTTGTCCTGTATCGTGCTGGTCCCCTTGACGGTAACTTCGCGTGGGCCAGTGCAGCGTTTCCCAGTCTTGTGATTTTTCTGAAGCGCTTTCGGGGTTGGTTGTCGTCTGACCCCTTGAGGTTTCCAGCTGATACCAGGGTGTGATCTTGTCCCCACCCACAAGCCTTTACAGTAACTGAATGGCAGGTGAAAGACAAGCTGGTCCGACAGGGTTTGGTTCTGTTTATCGAACGCTCAGCAAACATAGTGATTAAAAATAAAATATACAGTTTCTCCTTTAAACTTTAAACTCTTTCCCTTTGCGTAAACTGTCAAACCGATTGTTCCTCCTTTATTTGTCCTAACGTTTCAATTCGGTGTGTTGTGTCACGTGAGTTACATTCGCGTTTGGCTAGATTCCTGACCTTTAGTACGAGTTGCAGCGACTGTAGGACAGCATTTTTTTTCAGGTAGTAAATGATTGATATAGATGGCTTGACTGCTTTGCGTGATGTTGTGAAACATTTACTGTACGGTGAAGGTCATTAGCCACAGATAGAATCTCATAATGGTTGCAGCGCAAGAAGCCGTTCCACCCGTTTTGTTCCGGCTGGATCCATAGAGTTCAGATCACATTCTGATCAAATTAATTACAGTCAACTTCCTGGCTGTGTATTGTACAAAGTAAAGGATGAAAATGGAGGTGAACAATTTAAAAAAAAGTTTAAAGAACAATGGAGGCCTGCCAAGGAAAATTCTAATTTGTCTATTTCCCCAGCACTGAAATCTGCAACACTTGTTATTTTATTATTGGGAAGGTTCACAGATGTGTGAAGTTGTTGTGTCTAGGTACCTTTGCTAAGTTTTTACTCAAAATCCAATTGTCATTAGTGTAGGCATTGTTTAATTACTTTAACTGCTAATTTACATGTTTAAAATTTCATTTCCTTCCTTTCTAATCGGGTGTTGTTTTGATCCAATGCTGTACTCCGATTGGACACTAAGAATATTACAAAAAAAGTTTACTTGTCTCTTTCTTAAAAAAAACTGTATAATATGCCTAGGTGAGTCAAAAATTCCTTTGCCTGTCAATCACTGACAATTGACATTTCTACAGCACTCTTTAGGGTAAAATATCTCTAGGTGATTCATAAGAGTGTTATCAAACAAAATTAAACCATGAGATATTCAGTCATATGAGCGATAGCCTGCTCAAAGATGTAGATTTCAAGTCGTGTTTTAAAGAAGCCAAGAGAGATTTGTGAAGTAAGTGTTGCTTCAAGTGTGCAAACGTCCATTTTGGATAGATTTGTGAAGTGCACTAGCTTTTTTTTTGGTCATGCTGGCTGCCAGCTACGTAACTACAGTCCATGGCTGGAGCCCAGTTGTTAAGTTAGGCAATGAATAGCCAATAGCAAGTTTACTTTGAAACGGAGAGAAGGATGGAGGTAAATCTTGATCTGTTGATTTGAGTACCCATTTGTATTTGTTACTCATGGATTGAAAGTATCTATTGGTGTTCCTTAATTTTGTATATCAGCTTGCAAAATTGCAGTAACATCTTTTTCTGGCTGAGAAACCACAATCTTAAAAGCACATACGTGGTCACTCATTAGTTTTTGCTACGATAGTAAGAATCTGTGTCTGAGTGAGCCTGTACATACCTTTTCATGACTCCACAAGCCAATCTCGTTTTTGAACTACTGGGAGGACGTTAGATGCAACTGCCTGAAAGCTGATGCAAATGAATATCTGGTTTGATCAGCACTGTAAGACTGTCCCCATATCTATGAATTCTGGAGTTCCTAAGGATTTATCCTTGAAACTGACCTTTTTTCTCATGGTGATGCTGCTGCTTGCTGACATCAGCTGTCGGCATATTCCAAATGTATCATGAAACCTGGCTTTACCTTGCCACCAACACTCTCCACTTAATCACTATCTTTTCGTATTGTCAGATTATTTGTTTAACATGCTCACAATTAAAATTTGGGGAGAACAAAGCATTTGAAGCTAGCTACCAATTTCATTCTGCTACCTGACAGCTATCTCTGTCTGAATCAGAATTTGCCACTTTGGTGTTCTACTTGACCCTGATGTGGATTTCCAATCTCATGTATTTGCCACCACACAGACCGCCTGCTTATGATGTCCCACTGAGTCAGACTATCTGCTGCTGAAACCTTACCCCTCTTATTTTCAGGCTTGACTATTTGAGTTCTCTCCAACTGATGAGCACTGAGCTAAAAGAGACATTAGAAGTGGTGAATAAATGTTTGTCAAAAAGCTGGTTTTAAGGAACCCCTTAAAGGAGAAAGGAAAGGTTTGAAGAGGGAACTGGAGCATAGTGACAATATAGTTAATGGGTCACTTCCCGTTTTACACAGCCAATGGCGGGACAAGACAGAGGCCCAGCTGAGAGCAATGCTATGTTTAGGGAGCTGAAGGACTTGACAATACTATGGAAGAGACAAGTCAAAACACTTTTAAGCAGAAGGACTATTTGAAATTTGAACAGTGCAGGACCGTGATCCAGTATAGATAAATGAATCTGGAGTGAGCGAGCAGTTGGACTGAAATGAACTGTAGAGTTTTTGGTTGAACTGACATTTGTGGGGAATGGGAGGTTGACCAGGGAGCACTGGAATTGTCAGATGTGACTAAGACATAAACAAGAAGTTCATAATAAATATGAGGCCAAGTTAGGCTGTAGTTACTTGTTCGAGTATTCGGTGCAGTTTTGGTACCCCCGTTACATGTAACTCAATTTATGGAGAGATTAGAGCCCAGAAGCACCAGGTAAAAGTCAGTTACATCTTTGGGAAACTGTACTTGAGGCTAGAGTTAAGGTGTTGAGACAGGTTCTACTTCTTATTTCCTCCTAACTTCCTCTAGTCTGATTTTAAATAATCAAGGATTCTGATGGGGGTAACATTTTGCAGAGGGAGGTCTTTATTTGTGGAAACTACTCCCATCAATATTTGGAACTTCAAGTGTGATGAGAGGGCCAAAGAAATTTCTGTGCGGAAATGTTGTCACAGGGGATGGTCGATGTATCTTTGCCTTTTTAATGACATTGAACATCCAATTAAAGCAGATGAAGACAAACTAGTTTTGTCTTGCTCTAGTCATATCAGCAAGGAGTAGATGGGCTGAATGTCCCATTTCTGTGTGGTAAGCTTCTGTTAATGAGCACACGTAGGCAATGATTATGTCAGAAGCACTTAATTGGCAATGAAAGTGCTTTGGAATCTCCTGGGATGCATCCCAGGTCACACGATAATGTAAGTGTGTAAACTATGGCTACAGTGTTCTGATCCTGCTTAGAAATGGAAGCTGTGCAGAAGGCTGCAAATGTTACAACCTTTTTCAAGAGGGTGGAGTCACGGATAAGCAGACCAATCAGTCCTACATCAATTGTGGGGAAAATCTGAGATTAATTCAGGACAAAATTGACACTTCAAAAAAAATGGGTTAAGAAATGAAAACCAGCATTTGCTAAATTTTAAATCTTTCTTCAAAGAACTCAAGTTATTTAAGAAACAGAGGGCAGATGAAGGTGGTGTGAGATGTGTATGTACCTGGACCTATGGACTGCTTCGATAGTGGTTACAGATTATAATAGACTCGTTAGTTGTTAACTTAGTGTTTTCTAGAATCTAGCAAACTAGTGGAGTGGAAAAAACCAAGTGTAGCACACTTTGTAAAGAATGGAGAAAGGCTGAATATAGATGTTGACCTACGGTTTTCTGTCACTGGGGAAAATGAAATCAATTTTTAGAGATTGTGGGACACTTAAAAATTCATAATACAATTAGATGGACCTGAGGGTTAATGTACCCAAGTCTTTTTGAAGGTGATAGAATGAATTGAGAAGACTGATGCTTTTTAAAAAAAATAACAGGTGTAATCTTGTCATTAAGTCAAGGCTTGGAGCGCAACAAGGAGGTTATGCAAAATCTTTATCAACCCTGGTGAGGGCAGAGTATTTTAGCCAATTCTGGATGTCACATTTTCTTTTGAAGGATGTCAAGACCTTGGAGAGTGGTGATGAGATTTAATAGAATTTGTCCATAAAATTGTTCCAAGAATTCTCCTTTCCAGAAGGTTAAGGGGAGATTTGGAAGTGTACAAAACATTTGAAGTATTTTATTAGAGTAAATGAAAATCTGCTTCCAGTAGTAATAGGCTTGATAAACAGAATACGCCAGTTTGAGATAATTGACAAATGAATCGTACAGAAACATTTTTACACAGTTTGTTGTGAACTGGAATACACTACCTGAAGCATTGGTGAAGTCGGTGTCTAATACCATTTTGTAAAAGAATTGAATAGGTGCTTAATGGGAGGGAAAACGCTAGGCTACGGAGAAAGAGCAGGGGAGTGAAATGAAAAGTGGTATAATACAATTGGCTTCTTGTGTCATACTTTTACTTCAGTCATACTGAAATCACTTTCTTTGTTAAAAATACTACTGAGCAACAAACAGGGTAAAATAAGTAGTTGTTAGTAAAAGTAAGGATTTAGATATTGAAAAGCAAAGGATTAATAATAAGTATGAAATGGCTGGTTTGAAAGTGACTGAGGATTTGAAGAAAGGTCTGTACCTGAAATGTTAACTCCATTTACTGCTGTCTGATGTGTTGTTGCTGGCATTTGTTTGATTTCTACCATTGTACACTTTACTTTCCTTGACTGTGCAATTCACCATAAATCATAATGTTGTACACCTATTTGGAAATATACACCCTTCAATTTAAAGTATTTGTTAATTTGTTCTTGTACTGTTGGTTAACATTCATAGCCATTCTATTGATATTTTGAAGTTGTTGATTACAAAATTATCTAAAGGGTGTGGAAATGGTTATCTTGGTGAACTCGACTCAGAGCCTGCGCACTGAGTCTGTGTGAACTGTGCCAGTTACTACCATTCTTCCCATACCACCTTGCTTTGATCCTGGTGTTAATGTACGAGTGTTTTTGTTTTATTGAACTTTTTAAAGTTTTTTTTTAATTAAACACCACCTTTAAATTTAATAAACTAATCTGGTGATGAATGAAGTCTAAAATTTGTGGATAAAATATTTGATATGGTTCAAGTATGCTGGTAGATTCATGACTATATTGTTGTAAATTAACAAGTTTGATTTATTTGATAGAAAAATATTACGGTCTGACCTAAACCTATTCTAGCAAAGCTTATGACAAACTGCATGCTAGCAGCTCATTGCCAGCTAAATCACTGTCATCTAATTTTGATATTCAGCAGTGGATGGCATTTCAACATCTTAAGGATTACCATTGACTAGAAACGGAACTAGACTAAGCATTATCAATGCTATCTTTACAAGAGCAGATCAGGCTAGGAATTCTGCAGTGAATAGCTCACCACCTGACTTGTCAAAACCTGCCTGCCATCTATAAGGCACAAGTCAAAAAGTGTGAGAGAATATTGTTTACTTGTCTGGATAACCAAAACATCCAAGAGGCTCGCTGCCATGAAGGACAAAGCCTGCTTAATGGCACCCCATCTAACACATACAAAACTTATTGCTTCTTCAATGGAAGTAGTATACACCATCTGCAAGATGGAGTACAGCAATTCACCAAGGCTGATTTGACTGTATCATTCAGACCCCAATCACTATCACCCAGAAAGCCAAGGGCAGCAGATACAGGGGGTCCTCACTATTTGTAAATGATACATGTCAGAAAAATCCAACGAAAAGCGAAAGAACAAAAAAATTTGTCTCATAGGAATTAATGAGTTAATTTTTATTTTGGATGTTGCTGAAAATTCAAAATGAAAGAGCTGAACAAATAATGAAAATTGATCACCGATGAAAGAGGGACATGTATGCTGGACAACAGCTATGGGGCCATGAATAGAGCATCCCGCCCCGTGTAAGGGAAACAAACACCTGCAAGTGTCCCTCTGAGTCTCTTACTATCGTGAATTGGAATTGTATCACTTTTCCAGGATTCTGGCTCAATGATAGTAATGGAAGTCCCTTACTAACAACATTGTGATTATATTGATATCATATGGACTACAGCTCTTCCAGAAGGCAACTCATCACCTTCAAGGGCAATTATGAATTGGCGGCAATTATGAATTGGCAACAAATACCACTTTGCCAGTAATGCCCACATTCCATGAATGAATTTAAAAATTCGCACATCTGAATATTAGCCACTTTTCTGTAGTTGAAGGTCTTTCACTTAATCTCATTATGCCGCACTGTCAGCTTTGACCTGCAGATTGGATGAGCAGATATGAAGTTTTGCAATTTAATTACATGGGTGACTTCACCTATGAACAGTGCTTTTCGTCTTCAGCTAGTTTCTGTACAAAATCCTGTGGTGTTTGCTACTTAAAATAAATAGTTAGTTTATATTTTAAAAGTATCTATGCTAAATAGTTAGTGTGTATGTATATAAACTTCAACAATAAAATTATATGGTGAGGGCCAAATGCTTTTGTTCAAAGTTAATTCTAAATTACACCAGCGAGTATGTTATACCAGCTGCAGCTTGTTCCTGATGTCTCCCTAAATTATTAATGGCCATACTTCAAAATTACATTATTGACTTCTTAAAGCACTTCTATAGAACATAGAACTGTACAGCACAGTACAGGCCCTTCGGCCACGATGTTGTGCTGAACTTTTACCCTAACCCTAAGGTCTATCTAACCTCCACCCCTACCTTTATACTATCATCCATATGCCTGTCTAATAGCCAGTTAAATGCCCCAAATGAGTCTGACTCTACTACCCTCTCTGGCAATGCATTACACACCCCTACCACTTTGAGTAAAGAATCTAAACTTCTAGCCCATAATTTTTAAAATTGTTCATTAATGGGGTTTGGTTGCTGTTTACTCAGCTGACCTTTATTGCTCATCCCTAACATCTTTTGACAACAAACTACCTTCTTGATCCACTGCAGTCCATGTGGCTAATGTACACCCACAGTGCAGCTAGAATAGTATTCCAGAATTTACTTCTGTTGGCTAAATTAAGGAATGGTGGATATAATTTCATGTCGGGGTGGTGTTTGATTTGGAGGTAACTAGGAGGCAGCAGTGTTCATTTGCATCTGCTGCCATATTCTTTCAAGCAAAACTGTGGATTTGCTGTTGAAATGCCCTTTTGCACTGAAAAACACAATAATTGGAGTAAGTCGATGTGATTTTACTGAAGGAAAATTCTATAGGACAATTTTTTTTTTTTTTTTTTGAAGATTTAGTAAAGTAGATGAACAGGAATAAGTAGATGCAATGTATATGCTAATAGTTCCAAAAAACATTTGATAAAATTCCACACAACTGGTTAATAGCCAGGATAATACCTTATGGGTTTGAGGTAATATTTTATCGAGAATACAAGATTGGTTGATGGATAGAAAACAGAATGAGCAAACTGGGTGCATTTTCAAGTTGGCAGGTGGTGAAGAGTCAGTGCTGGGGGTGTTGGCCCTTTACAATCTACACTAATGACTTGGATGAGGCAATTAAGTGATATCCCCAAGTTTGACACACGATTAGTTGAGAAGTAAGTTGTGGGAAGGATAGAGGTAATACATAGGTTGAGTGGGCAACAATATGGCAGATGGATTATAAGGAAGTGTGAAGTTCTTCACCTTGCTGAGAAGAATAGAAAAGCAGAATATTTTTAAAATGTGAAACTTCTTCTGATATTCAAATGTAGGTATGCTCATCCAAAGTACGGAGAAAGTTAGAATGCAAACAAGTAGGAAGACAAATGCTATGTTGTCGTAGCCGGAGAGAAATCCTGCTATAATTGTACAGGGCGTTTATGAGACCACATATGGAGTGGTGAGTGCAGTTTTGATGTCTGCATTTGGGGCGGAAAAATATACTCACGTTGGACTCCATAAAGCTTACTGGGATGATAGTATATTTGGGATTGGAAGCTTCCAGGACTACACACACAAAGTTTCTGCATGTAGTAATCTTGGCATATTGGGCCTAGATGTGCTATAAATCTCTTCTATTATTGCAAGCCAGTGAATAAAAATGAAGAGCAGGGCTGTAGTCAAGTGAAGGTTATTCTTGTGAAATACATAATCTAAAATAACTGGTTCCAGTTCATTGAAAGAAACATTCTGGTCTTATCTGACGTAGGTAAACTACAATGGAGACAATGCTGTGTTTGCTTTGCTTGCTTTCAAGTGAGTTTAATTATTAGCAAAACTCTAAAAATTGATCCAAATCAAAAATACTTGCACTTGTTTTTGGGCTTTCCTCTCCTTACTTTCTTAGCACTAAAAGCTGTTAATTGTTTTTGCAAGCAAAACTTTTTAGGATTAGGGTTAGAAAAGTGGTCAACTTAAGTTTTATGTATGATTAGAGGACTCCAGATGGTGGGTTGCCACACGGGTGTTTGTATTGACTCCTTGCTTCACTCCTTAAGCAGATGCACATTATTCTCCATGTTTAGAGTACATTTTCCAAGCTGACCATACAGGTGGTTAAGTTCAATTCCAGCGACTGTCTGGAATAGATGGCAGCAGCTACGTGTCCCACCTGATATCTTCCCACCAGGAAGGGCAATTGGATGATCTCAAGTCACCTGCTTCATGTTCCATCTGAAATTAAATGTTGCCTGCTACATTTTTTTTCTGTCTGGTTTGTTACGCTTGTGTGTCAAGAGCTCTTCATTTCTAATGTCAGCTGATATGTTACCTTTGGTCTAATATTTTCTGTATCTGTTTAAGTATTTAACAATGATTTGTTGCTTTACTCAGTATCTGATCTCACAGTGAATATAGCAGCATGCATTGTAGTGTAATGGAAGGTTTTTTAATTCGGTGGTTGTGTGTATGAAACCTGAATGTTGGGTTTGTTTGCAGGTTGCCTTGGAGATGCGTCTAAGCAGGTCAAGATTGGAGTTGCGCAAGCTTAAACCTGTGGTTAAACCCGAATCCATTTTTTTTTTAAGAAAAATGGGGAACTGTAGCTATGTAAAGTACACCAATAAATTTAAATTAGAAAGAAGTTGTAAGGTGCTTCACAGGAACAAATAATCAAAGATTGAGCCACATAAGGAGATATTGGTCACAGATAAGATGTTATTAAAGCCTAACAGGAAAGAGAAATGGAGAGGTTTAGGAGAAATTCCAGAGTTGGGAGATTAAGCTGCTGAACGCAAGGCCACAAATGGTGGACAAAAGAGAACTGGGAGTGTGGAAGAAGGGAGGAGTGCATATGAGCATTGCTGTAGCACTGGAGGAGATCCCAAAAAATAGGGAGAGAATGAGGACATGGTATTTGAAAGTCAGGATGAAAGCTTAAAAATAGAAGCATGGCCAGACCAAGAGCTACTGTGATTCTTTGAGTACAGAGGTGATTGATAAACAGGACTTGGTGTGATTTTTGGAAATTAGCAGCAGAATTTTGGATAGCCACAAGTTTACAATGCAAGACTAGCCAGGAGAGCGTTAGGGAGTTGAATTTCATTGCAACAGGGCTTCCATGAAGGTTTCAGTAGCAGTTCAGTTGAGGCTAAGATAAACACTGATAATGTTTCAGAAGTGGGAGGTAGTCTGTTGTGATGGAGGCCATCTGAGGTTGGAAGTTTCACTCTGTGAAGTAGTAAACTGTTCCCTGGTCTTAACAGTTGCCAGGGAGAGGGATGGAGTTGCTGGTAGCTAGTGAATAGAACAGGGACTGAAGGTATTGACTTGTAACCTAGTTAATCTAAAGAAATTTTGTTCAGGACTGGATGTCTCAAATAGCATGACAAATCAGAGGCTGTAGTATGTTTGAGAGATATGGTGCTAATACAAGGCCAAACATAATTATCATGCAGGTGGACCCAGATCTGTTTTCAGACTGTTCTGTTGACAGGCATTAATTGTGAAATGGAAGGCGACCAGCTGCAGCCTTTGTGCCTTCTAATAAATAGGGATATTAATGTCAGTATTTTTGAGGGACAAGGGCCAAATGCTGGCAAATGGAATGAAATTAATTTAAGATATCTGGTCAGCGTGGACAAGTTGGACTGAAGCGTCTCTTTCCATGCTGTACAGCTCTGTGATTCAATGACTGTATTAGGTGATCTGTTTTTAACGAAAAGTTTAACAACTTTTTAGTTTCTGTTGTTATACTCACTTGTGTTCTGAGTACTTCTGTGTGCCTATAAAGAAATCTCTTTGACTTTAGTCTCTACATTGCATAATTGCAAGGTATTTTTCATACTTAGTCAGAACTCTGTGCATTGCACATGAGCTCCAATTGTTCTTGCATCAATCAGCAAGACATTACTGATTTTTGGCGATCCTATTTCAGAAATGTTGCTCATGGAGTAGAGTTTGAGCCTTTTCTTTCATTATGAACATACAACAAAAGTGTTGGGACAAAAGTACAATTAATACTGATCCAACAAACTTGAAGAAATATACTGGAAACCATTGTGTTGTAGGGGGATTATTTTTCTCTGCAGATGTTGGCTACTTGTTGAGCATATTTTCACAGGTGATTATCTCACTTGCATTTGTGACGTGCTTGTGATATCACTGTATACCTGAGGGTATAAAGATTTTGTATCCCACCTTATTGCTGATCAATTGAAGTGCAATGCTGTACTGGAAGCCTGCTCCTCTGGAAACCTAATAGCTGATTTTTTTTTTTGTGTGGCTAAAGAATATGATGTTTGTGTGTACATTAAAGCCAAAAAAGCTGTGAATGCTGGGAATCAGACACTCAAAACAGAAGTTGCAAGGAAAACTCAGCAGGTCAGGCAATAACTGTTGGGGCAGAGCAGAGTTAACTCTTTTTTGTTTTGGGGCCAGTGATCCTTCTTCAGAACTGACTGTGATTAGGAAAAGGTGGGTATGCATGTTGACGATTTGGAGAGGTGGGTGCTGGTTGGGTGGAATAGACGGGAATGAAGCCCTGATTTGGGGGGTGGGGGGAGGTGGTAGAGAGGCAACAGTTGGGCTGGAAAAGGAATTGGTAGCAGTCAGCCCTGGGGGAATCAACAGCTGCTAATTGTGTCCATTAGTAACTGATAACAGGCTGGTTGTTACTGTCATAAAACATGGAAACAGATCCTTTTGGTCCAACCCATCCACACTGACAAGATATCCTAAATAAATCTTGTCCCATTTGCCAGAATTTGGGCCATGTCCCTCTGAACCCTTCCTTTTCATATACCCATCCAGATGCCTTTTTAAATGTTGTAATTGTACCTGCCTTCACCACCTCCTCTGGCAGCTCATTCCATACACATGCCACCCTCTGCGCAAGATAAGAAGTTGTCCCTTGGGTCGCTTTTAAATATTTGTCCTGTCACCTTAAACTTATGCCCTCTAATTTTGGATACCCCTATCCTGGGGGGAATAAAAAGACTTTAACTTGTCACCCTATTCGTGCCCCTACTGATTTTATAAACCTCTATGGTCTACCCTCAGCTTATTCAGCCTCTCCCAGTAACTCAAACCCTCCAATCCCACCAACAAAATCTTTTTTTGAATCCTTCCCAGTTTAACAACATCTTTTCTATAGCAGGGAGACCAGAATTGAATGCAGTGCTGTATAAGTAGCCTAACCAATGTCCTGTACGGCTGCAAAATGACATCCCAACTGCTATAACACCTAGCACTCCACTTGTCATTATGTGCGCTGCTAGCACAAGGCCTGGTATGTAGCGTTGAGGTAAGGACATGGGAGAAAGTGCTTAGGCCTAAAATTATTGAACTTGGTGTTGACTCCTGAAGGCTTCATTTTCTGTGCAACTGCAGTTCATGCGCTCTCGCGCTATTGTTTATTCCTCCGCTTCCTCCCAACCCATCTTCGGTGTATATATATATCAATCTTTTCCTTAGCTACAAACAGTTACAAAGAAGGGTCACTGGACGTGAAACATTAATTCTGCTTTTTCTCCACAGATGCTGCCAGACCTGAGTTTTTACAGCAATCTCTGTTTTTGTTAATGTTTGTACATAGTTGTAATAAATGTCTTTTGGATCCATCATGGCCACAATATTCACATCCAGTTGCTTTCGTTTTGAGAAAAGATAAAGCATTCGCGCAACAGGTAAAACACCCTGTTGGAGGAAAACGTTCTCCTCCACAAGATGAGCTGGTCATGAGTTGGTCAGTATTTAACTTGAGTCCACAGGGTGCAAATTCACACTCCAATAACGGGTTATTGGAAGTGATCAGAAATGGGAAAACTCTGATTTTGTTTTTCCCCCTTTTTGTTTTTTACTGAATGTAAGGTTGAAGCCCCATTGTAGCATCTTTGCTGCATGGTATGGACTACAGATGGGGTCCTAAGGCCTGTAAAACTGGCTTAGTTGCAAATTGGTATTAGTTTAACCAGTGCAGGAATTCTAGCTAAGTGAAAATACTAATGGAGCAATAGTCTCTGCATTTCATTTTATATTCGTCTGTAAATAAAGCAACAAAAGAAACATATTTGGTATTGTCAAAGGTGCTTTGCATGAAATATACATTAAATTGTGGCTATTTGCTTCACTGTTTTTCTGATCTAGCATTAAACATCTTCAAAAATGTCTCAAATGTGGTTATTGAATTCACTTGTACTGAGAAACTTGAGAGCCTTGCCATGGTTACTAAAATCGTCAGACATATTAGTTGCTGCCTGCAGATAAGATCTTCTGTAAACATGTTGATGCAGTACTTGATTGCAAGAAGTCATCTTGCTCCAGTAAGAATCTGAGCATTTTGCTAATGTGAACGATGCTTTATCTTAACAATGAAGTAACTTACAACATAGTTGTGCCAAACTCAATTGATTAATCCATGTCAATTACCTGTGTGTAATGATACAAAATAAAGAATAAACTAAGTTATGTCATGCTTCATTGAGATTGTGGTTTCTTATTATCAACATCTCTGCTTCAGTGAAAACATTCATAGGTTTCTCATTTAGAAAATCTGTGTATTCCTAGTCTTGCTGTTCTTAAAATAAGTGCATACAAACATTTTTTCATCCAGGGGTGGAATCTGCCAGCCCTAACTTGGAAATTCCCTCTCCTGAGTTCAATAGAAATGTTATAAGACCATAAAATATTGGAATAGAATTAGGCCACGTGTCCCATCAAGTCCGTTCCATAAGTCTTTGCTAGTCTTCTCCCCATAAGCCTTGATTTCATTGCTAATCTAAAACCTATTGCATTGTCTTAAGTACACACAGTGACTTGGTCTCCACAGCCCTTTGCCGCAATGAGTTCTTCAGATACACCACTCTCTAGCCGAAGAAGTGCCTCCTCAACTCTGTTCTACAGGGTTGTCCCTTTGCTCCGAGGCTGTGACTTCAGGTCATAGTCTGTCATGGTGAAAACGTCTTCTCCATGTCCACCCTATTCGGGCCTCTGTGTGTTCTGTCAGTTTCAACGAGAGGAAAAGAAACATCCCCCTTATCCTTTTAATTTCCATGGGGTACAGACCTGGAGTTCTCAACCACTTCTCACACGATGAGCCCTTGATCTATGGAATCATACTTGTGAACCTGCAAAACCAGCAGATCCTTCTTTAAATACAGGGCCCAAAACTGCTCACGATATTCCAAATGTGGTCTGACCTGAGCCTTATACAGCCTCAGCAGTGCATTCCTGCTCTTGTATTCTCGTCCTTGTCCAATGATTGCCAACATTGCATGAACCTTCCTGATGCCAACTGAACCTGCATGTTAATCCTTTGTGCTTCAGATTTCTGAAGCCTTCCCCATTTTAAAATAGTTGGCATCTCTTCGTCCCACTGAATATATTATTGTAGCAACAATGTAATTGGTTATTAGAATGTTGTATTATCGTTTGACTATTGTATGCAGGCCTGTTTGAAACCTAAACCACGTTTCCCAGCATGACTGTGCTGTGATCTTAAACCCCTAACTAAAGTCCTGTTTTGGGAGTGTCAGAAATACTATTAGTTATTTCCCCAATATTAACAGATTGGGGGGAGACAAAATGTTTGTGTCTCGTGTTAAAACAATTTTAGGTATCAATTTGGAGGAGAATTATGAAATTGGATTGAATAACAAATCACTGTATGGACTAAATGCTGTGACTACAAAAAGATAGGTCAGTGACTGGGAATTCTGAAGCAAGTAACTCACCACCTGACTCCAAAGCTAATTTCAAGCCCACGTCAGGAATATTCTCCATTTACCTGGATGAATATGACTCCAAAGTCACGAACAATATCCCAGATGAAGAAGCCTGTTTAGAATGGTAGCCCATTAAATACTTTGCCCGTTGACCACTGGAAACATTTACTCTGCTTAGTTGTAGCCATGTGTACTGTGTACAGGAGCACTTCAGCAATTCACGAAGGCTTCTTTGATAGCATCTTTTCAAACATGCAATCTCTACCACCATGAAAGATCATAAATGATCAGGAACACCAATACTCGCAGGTTTCTATGCCAATTGTACAGAATCCTTACTTGGAGCAATATCTCAGTTCCTTCAGTGTTGGCAGGTCAAAGTTCTGGAACTCCTTCCCTTGCAGCATTGTGCCACTCCTTGGCCCATTGGCCCAACTGCTCGAGATCCCTTTGTAATCTTAGATAACGTTCTTCACTGACTATACCACCAATTTTGGCGTCATCTGCAAACTTACTAATCGTGATTCTGAAATTCTCATCCAAATTTATATAAATATTGAGGATGGACAATAAGTGCTGGCCTTGAAAGCAGTCTTGGTGTAAGAATGATTTTTATTGTTAAAAGAACATCTGTTGAGTACATACTGAGAATGTAGATCTATCCTGTAAAGATACTTTCAGAATGTAAATATTTAGTGTGTATTTACTCTAATAGCTCTTTGCATGATAGTGTCAAATTTTGTTTTATAACACTCCTGAGAAGCACCTTGCATTTGTTTTTATTACGAGTGCCGGTCAACCACAACAGTTCAGGGTCAAGATTGAGGAGAACAGTAACTGTCACTACTGGCACCCTGCACCACCAGTTGATTAGACTAGCAAAGGATTATTCCCTCTGGTAGTTCTCAAACTTATTCACATTGGTAGCAGAGCCTGTTAACATTTTAACAAAATAAGATAGAACAGCACATGAAAATCTTCACTAATAATTAGGAAAGATTTCCATCTAGTGGATTGATAATATATGCATGAATGTTTCTAAAATGGATCTGATTGATATACAAAGTCTTTCACATAAAATAAGATGCTTTGGCAAGTGTGAATTGCAGTACTTGATTAATGATGTGCAGTCTGAAATCCTAAAGCTGATTCATACATGCAGTACTGTCTTTGCATTTTTAACTTGAATAATACACTCGCCACCTCAGGACATTCAAAAATAGTGACAAAACCAAGCCCTTACAGATGGATTTTAATCTGATTTTTTAATGACTCAGTGATAGCAATTAATTCATCTAAGATCTGATGAACAGCTGACCTGTCCAAAACGACGACGACAGATGCTCGAAATTGAATCAGAGAAGTTACTAGACATGCAGGCTAGTTACTCTCTCTGGGGAGAACAGATAATGTTTCGGGTATGGACGTTGATCAGAGCTGGAAGTGAGTAGATGTTTAGCATTGTTAGCTTTCTAAATATTAATGATAGTACAAACACATGGAAATAGTAGTTTTCAGGAAAACAAATTGGTTAGATGACCATATAGTTAGATGAGCAAATTCAAAAAAATCATTTGAAAAATTACAGCATTTACAAGACACTGAATATGTTTCCAGTTGATGTGCTATAGCCAGTGTGTTAGCATAGAGGATAGAATTTGCCTGTTCATCACATCGTGCTTTCAGCGCTTTCTGTTGGCCATTTGGTTCCAAAGGGATTAATGCTGGGGATTTCATTTAAGCTCTAGCAATAAGATGCCCAAAGATTTGAGTGGAAAACAACTCTCCTTTTCAAAGAAGGTAGTCTTGCCATTTAAGTCTCCTCAAAGTCTTAATGATATCTATTGTATCAATGAAATTTGTACCTGATCACTGTCGTGTGATTAATTACATCTTGGTTAAGACCAAAGTTGCCTCTTATTAGTCCACTTCGTTGCATTCCTCTAGCACACTTGACAAAGCATACTCTGTAAACCCAACCCCAAAGGAGGATGGCAGCTGCAAATCTGTCTTATGGTGACCAAGTGTCCAACTATCTCATATGATGTGCTAAACGGTGGTAAGGGTCCATCATACAACCAACAGTATTTTTATTGACCGGAAAAGAGATGGATACTTAAGTCCAGAGTTGTATCTACAATATGTAGGTTTGCTGGTGTATGGTTAAACCCTAGTGCTCATGAATCAGACCCCCCAGCTGGCAGAAAATAGATTGTCTTGTGGTTATCTCAGTGGAGAAGAAAGCTAAGGGAGTAAGTGCTGACATAAATCCAGAGTGGAGTCCTGAAGATGACTTGTAAAGTCAATTATCATGTGACTTTGTCATCTGCAGCAGAGCATTATAATTTTTATCATTTTTCTTTGAAATTGTCAAATGCTAAGATGTGATCCCAGATGCTTGAACAATGTAGGATCTCCAAACTATTTGCTCAGGCCTCGACCCTGTCGAGGACACTGCAGCCCTGTGATCTACTTCCAGCACTAAAGAAGCCGCAGTTGTGGGCTATAAGCCCTCATTCAACTTGGCTACAACATGAGCACCAGGTATTACATCTAACGGTGAAAAAGATCATTTATCATTGGATAGCAACTGCCCACTTCAAGCTGGGCAGCCTGTAGTCAATTAAGTGCATGCTTCAATGGGTTCTTCAAGCTTTGTCATCTTACGATAGGTGGTTTGCTAATCTTTGCACTAATTAGAATAAATTCAACGAAGAAGACACCAGACTTTCACATGGCAAGCAGAAATATAACCTACAAGTTGACAGTGTTTTTAAGACAACTATGATTTAGCCTTGAATATTCTTTCTCATCGTGGAGATCTCAACTGTACAAGGAACTTGGCTGCCTCAAAAGTAGATGTCTTTAGAGAGAAACTTTACACTTCTGCCAGGGGAAATTCCCCAAAAGCAGCATAAGTATGAAGTAGGTCTGGCAGCTCAAAATGACACTCCGTGTATAAGGCCCTGTCTCCCTTGCCCCTGGACCCCAAGACGGCTGAGATTTCTTATTGTTTAATTAACAACAGCATGAGCCCAGTTAATCTCCTTCATCTTTGTCCTGACATTTGACACTTCTGTATCAGATATCAGTCTCCCTGTCAAAGCCAGCATTTGTTGCCTGTCTCTAATTGCCCTCGCACCGAGTGGCTTGCTAGGTCCTTTTATAGGTTGAGGAAAAACATACGTTTCTGTGGTTCTGAAGTGATATGTCGGCCAGACTGGGTAAGGAGGGCAGATTTTCCTCCTTGTATTATTGAGTGAACCAAATGTCATTAATGGTAGCCGATTGTCTTTAAAACCCACTACTGTCCTTGCTGGTCTAGCCTACATGCGAGTCCCAAACTCTCAGCAATGTGCTTGACTCCTAACCTCCACTCTGGGCAATTAAGAATAAATGAAAATTAATTTTTCTTTTACCCATAATTCTCATGTAAAGTTCACTGCAATTTTTTTTAAAATTTCTGACTTTACACCCTAATGTTTTTTCAAAACAATTTATTTAACCATTTGAAGAAATCCTAACTTACATTGAAACACTTTACAGCTCGTTTACTATTTCTTCCCTGTGTTTGTGTCTCATCCTTCATTCTGTTTTACACTGTTTATCTGTAATGCCTTTCAAATTTACCCAAGGATCCCCACCCATGCAATTAATTCATCTGTTTTTGTAGATACAGATTGATCTGCGTGTTTCTAGAATGAAGTTGTATGGCTCATGCAATGTGCTTATCTTTGCATCTGACCTCCAAGTCTGGCAGGACTCCGTTTGGAACCCAAGCAGCTTTACATAGCTCAAGTTTGTACACAGTTGATCTTTATTAGATGAAAGGTGTGGTGTTTAAATTTGAATCCCGGCTTTGGCAAGTTTCTTAATAAATGATCGCCTTGAGCTGAAATTCACTTGAAATATTTAACTTCAATACACCTTCTCTCCAAATGTAGAAGCTTTTTGCAAAATCCTGATGAGACAAAGTATAATGCACATGATCTTCATTAACTTGTGACTGGAAACATACTACATAACTGCATAGAATTACATGGAGCCTACAGCACAGAAGTTGTTTGGCCCAAAGGGTCCACACCAGTGATAGTGCTCCATGTGAATGTTACCCATCCTACATTATGTAATAACTAATAACATGTTATTTCATGTCCTTTTCATGTTCTCTTTAAAAAAAATCCATGCTATTCCAAATTCAAGCCAAGTTCCAGGTAAAGGGGTCACTTCTGAATTCCTTTAATAGATTTATTGACCCAATCAATCTTGTACGTAATTTTTAAAACTTTGAGTTTAGGGTTGCATTTACAAGTTAAAATACACTTGCTTTTCACTTGACTAATCCGTCAATTCCTTGGAATTAAAGAACTTTCTATGTCCCTTCAGCTCCAAGCTGCCCTGAAAGTTTAAGCCCAGAGAGTATGTTTATTTCTGTCGTGTTTCTCTACAAGAAATCGAGGGCAATCCAACATCCTCTTGAATACAAGCGTAGTGTTTAATATACTGCTGTCATCATCTGAGCGGTTGCTGAGAGTTTGCATCTGTTACTCTACTAGTGCATACAATCAGGTATTTCTAGAGGAAAGTCCTCTTTTGTCTTATTGTTGCTCTATTCGGCTAGTAATTCCTTTCACACAGACACGTTTACAGAGGCATTTAATAACTGACTGTCAACAGCATGTTAGACTGAAAATTATTTGCACTACAGAATTTTATTAAATGCATGGTCTGTAATCTTCCCTGAGTATTTGGAATAGTGGTTTCTCGTTACGCAACCACGTGGTATAGAAGATAGACCACACTGTTAGCTTTGTTCTTGTGATGATTTGTTCATATGTGCCAGATGTCACTGCAGGTCGTGCAAAGAATTTGCACCATTTTTATCCTCTGGATGACCTAAAGTGCTTCATGGATGATGAAATATCTTTGAAATGTCATTGGTGTTTACAATATTTTTTTTTTGAAAAGGTAACCAATTTACTCAAAGGAAAATCCTGAAGACAATAAGTTAAATGGCCAACTGAACTATGTCTGCTGGTTTTGGTTGGGATGAACATTACTTGGGACATTGGGAGAACTCCACTCCCCACTTTAAGTACTGATACAACTGATTCTGCTATAACAAGATAGTTGAAATCCTGCACAACATCGTGTTACAGAAAATTGTGCTATAGTAATAACTTTCCCCTGTGGGGAAAAGTGGGATTGGGGCAGACCACAAAACAAAATAGCTCAAAAATCATAGAATCCCTGCAGTGTGGAGACAGGCCGTTTGGCCCAACAAGCCTACGCTGACCCTGCGAGCATCCCAACCAGACCCACTTCCCTATAACCCACCTAATGTACACCTTCCTGAATACGATGGGCAATTTAGCACAGCCAGTCTACGTTCCTGAACATCTTTGGACTGTGGGAGGAAACTGGAGCACCTGGAGGAAACCCACGCAGACACAGGGAGAACGTGCACACTCCACACTGTTGCTGGAGGGTGGAATCGAACCAGAGTTCCTGGCGCTGTGAGGCAGCAGTGCTAACCTCTGAGCCATCATGCCACTCAAAGGCCGAACACAAAGGATAGCACAGTTTGAATAAGTGTTTAATTCCGATCTAATAATGAAATAAAAGTAAATTTAACACCTTACCTTGAAAAAATGTCAAGATGACTTTGGTCGGGGGAGGAGGTTTTGAGGTTGCTCTCTTGTTAATGCACGTGCTCAGGGTTGTCATCAGCATCAGCGGTCGTGGTTGCAGGGTTAGGGCGAAAAGTAGTCAATCCAGAAGTGGATGGCTGTGGTTTACTGTCCTTTATCCTTTGACTGTGTTTCTTTGGGAGTTGGTTTAAAAAAAAGACATCCAGTTTTTGCTGCTTTGCCCTTTCCCTTTTTTCGTGAAGAAGCTGTTCATAGCGTGCCAAATATGATCTTATTCCACAAACTGCTACCTTGCTGCATTGTAATCATTGTCCTTTAGGAGCTGCAACTGCTTCTCAACTTCCCTCAGGAAAGAAAACAAAACAGAAGCAGAAATCTCTCATGGTGCTGCATTCTGGACTTCATCTTCATCTCCAGCTTCCACTTCCCCCTCAGTGACAAGTTGTTGCAGATCAGCTGTAGAGCGGTCTTCACTGTGGGACTCAAACAGTTGTTCAACATCCTCACTCACCACTTCTTCAAATCCAACTTGCTTTGCAAGATCAACACAATGTTATTTGATTCTTGGGAGCTCCTCTGACAGGTCAAAATCTTTCAAATCTTGGAAAAATATTTGGGAGAAGCTTCTGCCAAACTGCATGCAAGCAATCCTTACTAACGCTACCCCAGGCCTCCATGATAATGTCAATTGCATTCTTTTGATGTTAAAAGCTCTTTCAGAATTGACGAACACCGTCCTTATCCCCCTCTGGCTGCAATCAGCCTCTTAAATCATGTTTATAGCCAACATAAATTTGCATTTTAGAAATAGCATCCCCCTATTCGTCAGTCGCGTTGTTGCTGGAACATGCGTTATTAGCAGAATCAACTGTATGGGATGGTATTTTGGCACCACCTGAGCAGAGCCATAGATCCCACCTGAAAGATGGCACTTAGGAACTATGGACTAGTGAGTCAAATTCAGCAGTGGTTAAATTTTTGGAGGGGATTCTGAGAGGGAGAATTTACATGCATTTGTAGAGACATGATCTGATTAGGGATAGTCAGCATAGCTTTGTGCTTGGAAATGGTGTCTCACTAACTCGACTGAGTTTTTTTTTTGTAACCAAGAAGATTCATGGTAGAGCAGAAAACCTTGTCCACATGGAGTTTAGTAAAGTCTTTGACAAGGTTCTATGTGGTAGACTAGATAAGTTGGATCATATGGGATTCAGGGAGAGCTTGTCAATTGGTTTGATGGTAGGAGACAGAGGATGATGGTGGAGGGTTGTTTTTTTGGACTGGAGGCCTGCGACCAGCTGTTTTCGGCAGGGATTGGTGCCGGATCTACTGTTGTTTGTCATTAATAGTAACGATTTGGATGAGAATTGGGAAAGTGTGCTTAATACATTTGTGAATGACACCAAAGTTGATGGTATAGGTAACTGAGAAAAAGGTTTATCTAAGATTACAAAAGGATCTTGATCAATTGGGCCAATGAGCTGAGCAGTGGCAGATGGTATTTAATTTGGATAAATGCGAGGTATTGCATTTTGGTAAAGCAAACAAGGGTAGGATTTATACGATTAATATTAGGTCCCTGGGTAGTGGTGTTGAACGGAGACCTAGGGGTTTCAGATACATAGTTCTTTGAAAGTTGTGTCACGGTAGTTAAGCAAACATCTAGCATGCCTGCCTTCGTTGCTCAGACCATTGACTATAGAAGTTGGGATGTCATTTTGAGGCTGTACAGGCCTTTGGTAAGGCCACTTTTGGAATACTGTACAGTTCTAGTCACCTTGCTATAGGCAGGATATTATTAAATTGGAGTGGGTTCAGAAATGATTTACTAGGATGTTTCCAGGTCTGGAAGGTTTGAGTTGTTATAAGGAGAGACTAGATAGGCTGGGACTTTTTCATTGGAGCATAGAGGCTCGAGGGGTGACCTTTTATAGAGATTTTATAAAATCACGAGGGGCTTGAATGGGGTGAATAGTAAAGGCCTTTTCCCTAGGGTACGGGAGTTCAAAACAACGGGTCATATTTTTAAGGTGAGTGGACAAAGATTTTAAAAGGGACCTGAGGGGGCAACATTTTCTGAAGGTGGTTTTTTTTATGTGGAATGAACTGCCAGAAGAAGTGATAAATGTTGTAACTGTGCCTGCATCTAAAAGACATTTGGACATGTACATGAATAGCAAAAGTTTAGAAGGATATGGGTGAAATGTAGGCAAATGGGACTAGTTTGGTTTGGGAAACTTTGTCAGCATGGATGAGTTGGACCAAAGGGTCTGTTTCCATGCTGTGTGACTGCCTTTATAACAGCACTTCAGAAATCTCTGGAGTGTTTTTAACCCTTGAACTTCTGGCTTAGACAAATGAGCTAGCACGAAGCCAAGATAGCTGTAAATATTGTTTGTTCTAATTGTGTGCTGTGTACTGAAACTTGAGTACAATTATTATAGAACAGCATTACAGTTTGACTCTACCTCAATTTAACTCGAATTGTCTCCTGTACTCCTGTCTCAAAATGGAGAGGTTTGTGGATGTCAGATTGGAGGGCCTATGTTTATTTAAGTTTTATTGAGATAAACAATTTGAGTGTCAAAATAAACCACGCTGAATAGGAACCCCCAAGCACTCAAATCGTCACTTTTCAGAGATTTGGGGTTGGGGGATGGCTTTATCCTAAGAGACTGTGCAGTATATGTTTCTGCTGTTGCTGCTCACCTTCAAGATGTGGTTGGATGTTTTTCTGTTTGCAGAAGGTCAGCTGTCTGTGCATCTCTCTCAAAATGAACTGTTGTATCACTCTCTGGCTTGCACTCTGCAGTTGGGGCAGATCCAGCCGAACAATCTTCTAAATAACTATTTTTGCTATCTCTGATACTGCTTCTGTTTGAAACGTGGAACGTTTCTGAGCTGGGATTTAGCCTTCAATAAAAACTTAAGTTTTTTCTGCATTTGCCATTCAAGGCAATACTTAAATTGCAAAATCATATAAAGCAATCATTAAATCATAAAGAAAATGACTTGACAAGAGGCCATGTGGTATCAGGATATGCAATTCGATGAAGTCCATAGAATTTATTGTTCAAATTTTGATTATTGAATGTTGTCTAGCTAATACAGTATTCATTAGATGTTCCAGGATTTTGGATTTCCTGAGCAATGAACAATTTAAGACACTGGGGTTGTATTATCATGAGGCTTCCAGGATTATAAATCCCCATAGCTAAAGTGAAAACTGTTACTAGCATTAAGATAACTTAGTATTATAGTTGGATTGTATAAACTACACTTGGAATACTGCATCTAGTTTTGGTCTCCACACTAATGGATATTGAAGCTCTGGATGCACGCTGAGTACAGTACTAAAGTTTGTTTTATTATTTAAAATAGGGTTTAGTCTTTGGAGAAACCACATGGTAAATCTCATGAGTAAAGTTGTGGATATCAATAGTGAGATTCAGACATCACTTCGAACTATTAAGACAAAATGTCATTAGCAGTAAATGTCTTTTTCACAGTTATCATGTTTGAACAGTTTACTAGTGCGTATGAGTGAACTGTAATCTTTGTTTCGACTAGTTCCTAAAGAACAAGGATGTTCTTGTCACTTGGAGAAGATGTGGGTTAGCTGCGCTTATCTGCTTCAACCATTAAGGGGATTCTGAGGCCATAAATAGGTTTAGACACAAAATTAAGAATCTTACATAAATGCAAACCAATCAAGACGGGTGTGAAGAGCAAGTGTGAAATTGTGGTTTGGGAGAAGAGTAGCAGAGCTTTGGACAAGCTGGAGTCCATGAAGGATTAGAAGACAATCAGGAAAGCTTTTCAGTACTAGTTCGATTAAAACAGCATAAATGTAGGTCTTGATGATGAGTTGATAACAGCAGACGTTTGTTTTGAAGGTGAAAATAGAAGATCTCCACAATAGAAGAGATGTCACAATTACAGAAGTGTTGCAGAGCAGGAGGAGACTATCGCACCTACTTGCCTGCACAAGCTGTCCAAATCAGTCAGTTATTTAGTGCCATTTTCCTACCTTTTTGCCCCCATCTCCTTGCACATTTGGCTGATCATTTGAATTGAAACAGTGCCCTCTTGAAATGTCTGAATTGAGTCAGCTTCCTCCACCTTTTCGGGCAGTGCAGTCGAGACGACAGTAAATGCTGGTTATTTTTTTTGTTTGTTTGTTTTTGTTTTTTCTACCACCACATTTTGCTCCTTTTGCAAATCATTGTAAATCTATCTCCTCTCCCCTTTAATGGGTAGCAGCAGTTTTTCCCTATCTTATCTATCCAAAACCCTTCTAATTTCGTAAACTTCCAGCAGATCTCCTCTTGGCTGCCTTCCTGCCAAGGAAACCATCCCAGCCTCTCCAATCTATCCTCAGTCTTGAAACTATTCAAATAAATTAATAAATCTCTTCTGTACACTCTCTCCAACGTGTTCATATCCTTCCTGGAATGACAAGCTTAAGCAGTGATTCCCATAGTTTGGATTAGTGCTGGTCTTGTAAACTAGTACATGATGCACTACTTTGGAAGCCTAGAATGCTGCATGCTTTATTATTTGCTCTCCTATCCTTAATGACTCGTACCATATAGATAGAGGGCTCTACTCATGCACACCCTTTAGAATAGTATTCTTCGATTTATGCTATCTATGTTCGTTGTGCGTATGCTCACAATTCCCTGTGTTGAACTTCATCTATCACCCATCTGCCAAATCTACCAAATCTTGTTTTTGTCCTTTTGGAGTTCAGCACCATTTACCTCACTGCTTAGAATACTCCCAGGTTTTCTACAATCTGTAGACTTTGAAATTGTCTCCCACACAGCAAGATCAATGTCACTTGTGTATATCAGGCAAGCCAAGGATTCTATTACTAACTGTTGAGGAATTCCAATACAAATGTTCCTCCAGCCCAAAATGAGGCTTAAACACAGCTTATCAGGACACACCAGTTGAGTAGCCTTGTTTTAGCATGAGTGATCAGTAATTCACATGCTCATGAAAAGTGTTTGTAATGAGTGCTGAAGACATTGGTTTTTGTTTCCCAGTGTTCGGCTAGGAAAGTTCAACAAAAATGTTTTTTTATTTCAAAAATATACTTTATTCATTAACAAAAACTCTACATATACATTGTCACAAATGCAGTTTGGTTCTGTACAGTTGCATATCAAGTAAACAAACAAAACATTTGACTATCCAAAAAAACCGAAGAACTCTTATACATACAATATTAATACTTACATGTATTTGAGACACTGGGAGGTCCAATAACTGAACAGACCCCCATTTACCTTCAGGAAGATCTCATACAGTGGCTTTTCTCCCCTATGCCTTGGCAGCAGTCGGCCCAAGCTTTAGTGCGTCCCTCAGCGTGTAGTCCTGGATCTTGGAATGTGCCAGTCTGCAACACTCAGTTGGGATCAACTCCTTGTACTGAAAGACCAACTAATTTCAGGCTGACCAAAGAGTGTCATTCACCAAGTTGGTGGTCCTCCAGGTGCATCTGATTGACTCGGTGTGTGTCCTGTGGTACAGACCATTGAACACAGCATCACGGAGCTGCTTGGGACAAACCTCTACACAAATCACTGCATCTTTCTCCAGATTCCCTTTGTAAAGGCGCATCCCGGAAGGAGATGCGTGATGGTGTCAACTTCCCGCTCTTTCCTCGGGTAGCGTGCAGTGGCGCAGATTGATCGGGCATACATAACGGATCGCACGGGTAGTTCCCTTCTCACTACCAGCCAAATGATGTCTTGGTGCTTGTTAGAAATTTCTGATGAGACATTCTGCCAAATGACTCCTGACAGTCTGCTCAGGGAACCACATGACAGGATCCACCCTCTACTTTTTCCCTTAGGGTTTCAAGGACCCTGACTGGTGGTCAAAGGTGTTCTTCTTCACACGTTTCTCTACAAAGAACAGGTGATACGGAATGGTCCAACGACTTGGCCAGTCCCATCCTTCGCAATGCTGAGGACAGGTAGAACCTGTACATAGTGACAGTTGGTGTTTGTGCACCAAGGGTCTACACAGCCTGATACAGCTGCTCGCAAAGGTGGCCATCAGAATGAGGGCAGTGTTGGGTATATTCATCATCCCCCTTATCCACATTTTTGTACAGGGAGTCCCTGCAGATGTGGTGTATCTTACGCTTCCAGATGAAATGGAAGATGGCTTGGGTGACTGAAACAGTGCAGTTTTGGGGGATGGGCCAGACCTGCACCACATACAACAACCGAGTACCTCACACCTGATGATGACAAGGTTTTTACCTGCAATAGAGAGGGAGCAGCGCTCCCAAAAGACGAGTTTATGCTTCATTTTGATGACGTGCATGCCCCGTCCTCTGAACCATATCCCCAGCACCTTCAGGTGATCTGTGCTGATGGTGGAGGGAGTGAAGGATCGGTTGACCTAGTTCCCAAAGAACGTGCCCTCTCTTTACTTCTGCTCCAGAGGCCAGCTCAAACTGGTCGCAGAGGCTCATGAGCCTGTACATTGACTGCAGATCCAAGCAGAAAATGGCAATGTCATCCATGTACAAAGAGCTTTGAACTGCAGGCGTCTGCCTGGAAAAGTCACCCCTCTCAGGCTCTCATCTTTCCTGATGGATGCAAATGGCTGTATACAATATACAAGGTGGGAGAGAGTGGGCAGCCCTACCTTACTCCAGATCTGATCAGGAAGCTCTGATTCCCAACCATTTATTGAGACGGCACTAGCGATGTTGGTATAGAGCAGTTTGATCTGATTGCACATTCCCTCTCCAAACCCCATTTTGGAGAGCAGCCAGCACCCAACCCCTGCCATCCTGCACATAGCCAATCATATTCCTGAGGAACGTGAGGCTCGCAGATCGTCCGGCCTGGTACAGCACACGTTTGGTCGGGGTGAATCACCAATCCCAGAGCAGACCTGACCCGGTTGACCTTGGACAGGATTTTGTAGTTTGCATTCAGGAATGATGTGGTTGCCAATTTCTAATTTCGTCCCTTTTGCCCCCTTCCGCTTGTAGCTGAAGGTGATGGTACCTTTCCTCATGGATTCGCTCATGGCACTTGCCAGAAGCAGACTGTTGTATGCCTCTAGCAGGTCATTGCCAATCAAGTCCCACAGACCCAAATAAACTTGGCTGATTCAGACAAGGTGTCTGACAGCTCATCTACTGTTGGTGTACTAAACAAAGTTATGGAGAGATTGGCCTGTCTTCACATATTTAAGTTGCCCCCACCTTCCCTAGTGGTGTCAAATGATAAAAGGCAACATGCAGATGAGGATGAGAAGGGGCCAGGGATTGGTCCACCAAGAAAATAGGATAAACTTTACTGAACTTGCAAGCTTTTCCTTGACTGTGCCAGCCCTGGTTTGGTGGTACTTTCAGTTCCATGTTTCCTCTGCAGGTTTTGAATGCAAAACCCAAGGCAGAAACTGCAGTGCAGTACTGGAAAGTGCTGCATTGATCTTTGGCCTCTCTTTCGGAATGAGACATCAAACCAAGGCCCTTTCTGCTTGCTTCGGTGTAAAAGATCCCATGGCAATGTTTGGGCAATAGGGAAACTATACCTCGTGACCTGGCCAATGTTTATCCTGCAATCAACATCCCAAAAAAAATTTAATAAATTTTGTTGTCTCAGCAATGTGTAGAGCTGGATGAACAGCAGGCCAAGCAGCGTCAGAGGAGCAGGAAGGCTGACGCTTCGGGTTTGGACCCTTCTTCAGAAACCGGTTTCTGAAGAAGGGTCCAGACCCGAAGCGTCGGCTTTCCTGCTCCTCTGATGTTACTTGGCCTGCTGTGTTCATCCAGCTCTACACATTGTTGTCTCGGATTCTCCAGCATCGGCAGTTCCTACTATCTCTAATAAATGTTGCTGTTTTGAATTTGCTATTTGCATGATGACCTGTTTTTTCCTACATTATAGCACTGGCAACATTTCAAAAGTACTTCATTGGCTGTAAAGCACTTTGAGACATGAAAAGCACATTTTCAATGCAAACATTTTTAAATTCATGTTTGTGTAAATTGAGTAGACTGGATAGAAGCCTTCATTGCTTCTCTTTCTGTGCTGCTTTGGATCCATTCTTTTTGCAAATTCAGCTCCTTGATTATAAAGATGCCATGAAAAACTTTTTCAAAAGAAATCCTTCATTTCTTAGGTTAATTACCGTTCCTATTAGCATAGGAAATAACAACATTCAGACAACAAGCTAACAGTGCACTTTAGCCAGAATCTAAAAAGGACAGTACAGGGACCAAATCTGAATTTCTACATTTTCAGCAAGAAAGATATACTGCATTTCAGGCAATTAGCTTCACAAGTTGGCTGTGAGTATCAGAGATAAATAAATCATTGCATTTGTTCTTGGAATGTGGATAACATTTGCATGTCACATTTTTGCCTATTACTTTTTGCTTTCTAACCATGGAGCAAAGTCCATAGTGTGGAAGTGGAGCTCGATTTAAGGTAGACAGCATAGGATGGCAGCTACTCTTCCCTTGAACAACATTATTGCAACAACTAGCATTTTATGTTGCAAATTTGTGATAAACTGCCCCAAGGTATTAAGGTAGGTGACCAAAAAAGTTGGTCAAAGAAGTAGGTTTTTGCAAAATATCTGAAGGTGGTGAGGTTTAGGAAAAGAATTCCAGAATTTAGCAATGAAGGCACCAGTGATGGAGTGAGTACAATTAGGATTCTACTTGGTAGTAAACCAATTGGAATTGGAATTGTAAAACCAACCTGAACTTTCATGGTTACCTTGCTTCGGACTAATCCTCAATTTATTAGGTATATTGAATTTAATTTAATTATTCTTGATTGGTTTTGACAATTCCTAGATATTTCCTGCCTTATTTGGGTGACTACTTGTAATGTGTAATTTCATTGTTTTTAAAAATAATTGGATAACACGGCAGAGTTGCATGGGGTATAAGTTTCTGCACACATCCATACTGTTTCATGGTTCTTTGTCCCACTGGGACAGTGCAAGAGTTCAAGGTCAGTTTGCCTGGGATCTGCTACCTTACACTGGTTTACAGACTGCAATGTTAGAGGCCTGGAAAAAGGTCACCTGACTCCTTAATCAGGAGGGAATGGCACAATCGGGAATAGCCCAAATCTGATTGTGCTGCAGTTTAAGTTAGCAATGATGTGCAGAACAGGTATCTGCTTGTTTTTGTCATCTTGTTCCTCCCTCCTGGTCAGTATGCAAATAAACTCATTCTTGTGGTTACGGGGTTGAGCAGGAATTTCCCAAGTTCATTAAGACCCAGTCAGACCACTGCTGCTCTTCCAGTAAGATGATGCAATACATTGAGCAATCAAGGAAATGAAGATGTTTCTGTTCAAGCTTTCATAATACATGAATTGTCTACTGTTTCCTTTTTAGCTGTAAATGGCAAAACTTGCATTAGAGTATTACCTTACCTAATGAGGAATAGCATGCAGGTGAACTACAACTAGCGTATTTTTCATTGATATGCTTTATTCTGTTCATGTTAAAATACCAGATTTATATTTAATATACATTTTAACATTTCCAATTTTACGCAACACAGGATGGTCTTCATTTTTTTGTAAAATTGTGGTGAAGTTAAAACAGGAACCAATTATTGCAGTGCCTACAGGACTGTTTAATAGGAAAAAGCTGCAGAAATAAGACATTCAGGCTTTTAATTTTGCTCAGCAGCGAATACCTTGCCTTAGTTGAAACAATTGTTCGTCGTGTCATTTTGAACTTAGTGGTTGGGTGTGACATGAAATGGTTAATCATTTCCACCTAACCATCACATTAATATATTCATAATCAACCCCTGGTGTATTTATGTGTAGTCTTGTATCTTTGACACTAGTGCATTTGTGTATTTTCCAGCAACACTTTAAGTATAAAGTATTAATAGTAAATTTTACTGTTAATGTTTAGTATTAAATTACTATTACTATTAATTTGGCTTGCGATTTGCGTTTTTTAAACAGAATATTGATTTAATTGACATCCTGTGGAGGCAGGACATAGATCTCGGTGTTGTTCGTGAAGATTTTGATTATAACTACAGACAAAAGGAATATGAGCTAGAGAAGCAGAAGAAACTTGAGAAGGAAAAACAGGAACAGTTGCAGAAAGAACAAGAGAAGGCTTTACTGGCACAGCTGCAGCTAGATGAAGAAACAGGTGAATTTGTTGCTATTCGGCCAGCCAAGCACAGTGAACCTGAAATCTCAGGAGGAATTACAGAACCTACACAGGTACAAAGACTTTAACAGCTCTGTATGAAGTACAGCTGAATTCTGAGGAACCACGTATTGTTGTTTGCTAGATCTTTATGAAAAATAACTCAAATACATCTAATTTTAATCTCCAAATATATGCAAAAACCTCATTAAACTTTCTTCTTCTTCTCTCCCCAATGTTATAAAAAATTTTTGGTTGCCAACCAATTTTCAACATAGACTGTAAATACAACGGAGAGAGATGATGGAGCTTTGTCATTTGATGAATGTATGCAGCTTCTTGCAGAGTCATTTCCATTTGTAAATGATATAGAGGTAAGCCCTTTTATTGTTTGTCCTAACATCTAACTGAAACTCCTAGAAAGGTGCTGTTTGCTGGGTTAACTGTATTTGAAATTTTGAAAATATTGCTTCCTGTGGCTAAGATTTTAGATATGTTGTAAGAACAAACATTCATTTACAATTTGGATCTTGTTAAATTTACTATGTTGGCTGTCTGGTGAATTTTGTAAAAATGTAAGACTTGTTTTTAAACAATCAAACTATGGACAGATTTGAAGTGTTATCGTCTAGTTTAACTGTTTCAATCATCATGACTGAAAGCAGTGTGGAAGCTTTTATATGGAAATGTAACCATACTGATTCAGGGAACCTCAGTTGTTCCTTTTAAGATTTTTGCAACATAACTCAGGAAATGTGGTAAAGGCCAGACAGCAGAAAAGTGCTCTTTTCAAATTAAAACAAATTTGTTTCTAGTCTCGTCCGGTTGCCCTTGAACCTCCTGTTCCAGCCCAAACCAGTCCACAGCCAATGTCTCCTCATCAGACACAGCAAGGAACTACTGCAATCCTTCCATCCACAGCACCTGAATCAAACCCTCTGGAGGACTTGGAGCAAACCTGGCAAGAGCTGCTTTCAATCCCAGAACTTCAGGTAAATACAATAGCTGAATTCAGAAGGAGCATGCATGTAACAAACACCCAAAGAATTCAGACCTGTAATACCATTTGTTCACAGAACAAGACAGTCATTGTCTCTCACAATATTAATCTGACATCAAGATCCAGCTCCATTTACCTTTTTCTTCAAATGCATATTATGTGACCTTAATTTGTGTGTGTGTGCGCGCGCGTAAATGCAGATAAGTAGACATTTTAAACAATAAAAGCTTTCATTCTGCAGAGTGTCTACGTTTGATTTGCAGGATTTAATCGTAGCGCATACTACTATTTGAGTACAATTATTGCATTTTAGACAATGTTGGGGGCAGAGCTCGGGTGAAATAATTATATATAAATTTTTCTCTAATCTACAGAAGCTACATTTTGTTTTGAAAATTGGGCTGTCATTAACATTTATGGCCAAGTCTCAATGGGTATAATTATTTATAGGGGTAGGAATGTATGAGAATGAGACCTTTTCAGCTTAATGTTTAGTCTTTCTTAATTATGAATTTTTAGTGTTGGAAGCAGGTCGCTGGGTAATTCTAATATACTCAAGCAATTTGCCAGCATATCTAATGCACTAAAATAACATTGACCACCAGCTTTCAGAGGCTTTTCTTTTTCTTAATACATTGTCAAAAGATCATGCTGCATAGAAAACTTTTATACTCCTCCTTCACATCAACAATATCAAACACTATCTATCTTTAACTAATAAATGGGGCACATTTTGAGAATGTTTGTTTGTTTGTTTGTTTGTTTGTTTGTTTGTGGCACTGTGCTTTTAATTAGAATGGCCATTTAACTGAAGAGCTGATTAGAGTTTTTCATTTCATTTCATTTTGCTTGAAGTAAATATAGCTGGCTAGGTATTCAACCTCTATCTTCTGCTAACTTTTTGAATAGGTCAATCCTGACCTATTTAAAACCATTTTCTGCACTATCTTGCGTAGAAATGGCAGCATAGAAATGGCTTATTCAATCCTGTTCTAATTTTAATGCTTCATATGAACTACTTCCCACGACTTTTCCTCCAGTCCCATCAGGATGAATATCAAGCCTTTCTCCTTCATATTTTTGAGTAATTTACCCTTATTTCATCAATTTACATGTATTACATGAGTTGTGCAATGTAACTACTCTCTCAGTAAGGAAATTTTCTCTTGAATTCATTTTTAATTACTATGTTGTATATGCGGCCGCAAGATTTGGTTAAGTGAAAATTCTCCATGTCTATCTTGTTATACCCTTTCATTAGACCCTTCAGTACTTTTTTTTTAAACTAAGTGATTAAGGTATTTATTTTCTTCATGATGTGTTTGTGCTCTTTCCCAACAGTGTTTGTACATGCAGAATGACGATATTACAAGTATTGGATCCACAGAATATTCTTCCAAAAGTAAATCTTCTGAAATGCAAAATGACAGCTACAGCCTCAGTACAACTCTGTCAGCTGATCATGTGCCAGGCAGCAACACCAGTTTTCTCTCTCTCTTTGATGGTCCATATGAGGAAGTAATGCCACCTGAAAGTCCCACACCCTTTCAGCCTAAAACTAATCTGTCAGATGGCATGAACCTTTCATTCAGCAATAATCATTTCAGTGACCTGCTTTTCTCTACGTCTCTGAATATGCAGAGAAACAGCAACATTTCCCAAAGTAACAATATGAATGACTCTCTCACTGGCATTCTAGATGATTCTCTTCTTGAACAAATCAATATCGCTCAGTTGGAGGTGAATAAAGATTTTGACTGTAATCAGCCACAAAATTTGCCTGAGGTCCCGGATTCTGACTCTGGCTTGTCTATGGGCTCAAGCCCTGGTGGATCCTCTCCAGGTAATTCAATGCAGTCATCTGTTTGTGGAGATGCTTCTAATGGTTATAGTGATTCTGACACAGATGACATGGAAAGCTGTTCTGGGAGTGTTCAGCCTGAATTTGGTGAATTGTACCCAGTACAGTTTCAAAGTGACTGTAACTACCAGGCATCTTCTCTTCACAGCCTTACAAAGTCAAATGCTAGACTGAACCTTTACAACAAAGGACCAAAGGATGACCTGCCAGTGAGTCCCGGGCACAATAAAGTCCCATTCACCAAAGATAAGCATTCAAAACGATCGGAAGCTCGACTCTCCAGGGATGAGCAGAGGGCTAAAGCACTGAATGTTCCTTTCTCTGTCAAAAAGATTGTCAACCTTCCTGTTGATGATTTCAATGAAATGGTGTCCAAGTATCAGCTCGGTGAGGCCCAGCTTGCTCTTATCCGTGACATCCGTCGCCGTGGCAAAAACAAGGTGGCTGCCCAGAATTGCCGCAAGCGCAAACTAGAAAATATATTGGGTCTTGAACAAGATCTGGATCTACTTAAAGATGAGAAGGAGGAGCTTCTGCAAGAAAAGGGAGAACATACCAAAAACCTCCTCCAGATCAAGCAACAGTTGAACAATCTATATCATGAGGTCTTTAGTATGCTACGAGATGAAGATGGAAATTCGTATTCTCCCAATGAATACTCATTGCAGCAGACCAGTGATGGCAGTGTATTCCTTGTTCCTAGGAGCAAGAAACTTGAGATAAAAAGAGAATGAAATTTCAAAAGATCTGTTTTGTTGGACTTTTTAAAAAAAAATAGAAAACTGAAACTCTTATGAATTGCAAGTTTGAGTTTTCCTTTTTCATGTTATTGAGTCTCCTATGCAAAAGAAAACTAACTGAAGCTATTTTTTAAATTGCTGTTAGTGGCTTAGAGATGAAACAATGGCAAAGACTGCGAATTGACTGTAAATTCTCCTACATTTTGCCAGTGCTTTTATGTTGATTATTTCTCTATTGCTTATCACACCTTTTTTCTATTAGTGTGCCTGTATAGATTTGTAAATACTGCACATTTTATTTATATATGCAGATCTCATTTGCTATTAAAATGAAAATATTTCATAGAATTAAAGATTGTATTTTAGTAAGCCATGTTTCTTCTGTTGCAAGTACAGTACTTGTTTTATAACCTTGTTAAAAATGGATAAATGAGAGAATTGAAAATGTATTATGATTTTTCATTTTCTTTGCTTATAGAAAAACTAAATAAACGTAACTGTCTTTATGCACTGCAAGTGTTGATTTGTTATGCAGTAACGTCAATATTTATACAACTATAATCTAACATAAAAAGGATCTCTTTAGTTAATTTTGTTAGTAGCTGATCTCCTGAATACCACTTTATTGTAGATGAATAGTCCGTAAATATCTCCTTGCGTCCTTTCTCTGGTCTGCGCCATTTGCTGTAGTGCTTCAGGGTTGTTTTAAGTTGACTGAACAATCACTGGGAAAGAGCCTGTACTTTGTATAAATTATTCAAGAACTGAGAAGAGAGACTTATTGAAAGTTCTGAGTAGGTTATGTTCCCAGTGCTTGTTTGAACTTTGCAGATAATCAGTATCTTAGAAGTATTTTTATAAGTCACTTCGCAGACCGGTTTCTGGAAACTAACAACATGGACTACCTGCAAAGGAAGTCCTGTTTAAGACCAAAACTGGTTCCCAAAGGACTGCCTGAGAGAGAAAGATGCAAGTAAATTCGTCTGTGTAGTTAATTGGCTATAATTCAGATCATGGTGCAGTTGAGTATTTTCCATGTTTGACTTTCTGAAGTAGTCTCCCAATACATACAAAGTGCTTGTTTGGAACAAACTTGTCAACATTCAATCGTGCACATATTAATCATTCAAGTATTTTTGTGTAAACACCAGATTTGTTCCTTTTAAATGGTGCAAAAAGCAACTTGTAGAATTGAGACAAAAATTCCAGATCAGTCATTTGTGGTGGGGTCTCTGCATTTGGACATTTTGTAACAGTGCTACTGTAACCGACCATTCTGTTCTTGTATTTTCACTCTGGATTTTGTCCACCATATACTTTATAATAGGAGTGGGCTATTCTGTGCATTGAGCTTGTTCTATAGCTCAGCCACAATCTAATCGAATAGCATCTTGATGGCATTTATCCACAATTGCATCATATCTCTTGATAAACTACATAACACATTTAAACTTAATAGGAAATGTTCATGCTTTGAAGGTTTAAATGACTGAAGGGAAATAAAATGCAACTATGGTATATTAGATGCATAGATATAGTTCTAGTACTTGAGGGAGACATTCATTTCAACTATTTAAAAATGCACACAACCCCAAACAGCTGGAGAAAATATGGGAACCTGCATGAGTCCATTCTGAGAAGCTGATGCTCCTAATCATGAGTCTAGAGTTTACACCCATGATGCGGATGCAAATTGTTTTTAATTGCTGAAATTAGGTTCACAATGTAACTTGATGAGTCAAGCTTATACTCTCTTGATTATGAAAGAAAACAATATAACAAGATAACTTGTCACCATTTAGATCATGGAGAGCTGAAAGACAGGTCATGACTGAAACTTATTGTCTGGACCAAGCTACTGCAAATTTTGCCCACTGAAATTTTGTCTATTTCAGGGATACAGCCTGTCACACGGAGCCAGTCTCAGGTAGATTGTTTGCCTGGTAATACTTAGCTAGCTTAGCAGGGCTTTTTTAAATTGGGGAGCAATAAAAATCATGTTCATCTCATCAGGCTTTGAAGGAAGTAGAGAATGAATATCAGGTGGATAATTTAAGTTCTGATAGACAATTTAGAAAACATCAAGCAGTGCTGAGGGCAATTTTGAGTTATGAATGAAACTAGATCCTAAATTCCCATTAATTTCGTAAAACATCGGTGGCACTGTTGTAGAGCAATTAAAATGGTTTGAGCCCATTCGTGTTTTGTAAAGATGTTTCTTGGGTCATCTCCTTTAACATCTGTTTTATTCCAATCAAAGTGCACAGAACTGCCTGAGAGTGCATGAAAACTAGTGCAGTCTTTTAAAAATAGCATTCACCTACATGCATCAGATTACGCAGCAACCAGATGAAGGAAGTTTGCTTTACTCTCGTGTAATTTCTCTATGATTCAGGTATAGTAATTTGTCTAGGTGGGAGCTGGAAGAGTGGAAGTGTTAGAAACAGGTAGTCCACCAGCAACTGTAGGGAAACCACATTAGTGTATGGTACCCAGATCCATTTAACTGTGGGACAGTCAATGTGTCAGTCTCCCAATGACAGAAAAAAAAAATCCTATGATTAAGTCAGGTGGATAAAGGCTGATCCAGAAACTTGCCTGCTCATGCCTGGATTGTCAAATAGTGGCATTCATGAGACAATTGGTAGCAATTATCTCTACCTTATAAATTAGGGTCCATTCAGTGAGTATGCATATGCAGGGATAGGCTGGAGCAAATTAGGTTTTGTTTATGAGTGAAACTTTTTATAGACCATGCCTATTGGGTAATTTGCAGATGCAAACATTGCATGACTTTTTTTTCCTTCATGAAGTAGGGATGTTTGGAAAAATTCATTTTGTTCACTACACTAGTGACCTCTTTCAGTATAGAGTGACATCATTGAAACCCAAACTTGGAACAGAATCCATTGGTAAGTATAGGGGTACTGCTTGATAATCCATATATGTGTGAACAGAAGTCATTAGTTGCAATAAAATTGGAATTCCTGATCATCATATCACATTGATTGATCATTGAAGTTCAAACCATGATTACCTCAAATCCTTTCCACGTTTTAATTGTCACCCTTGCTTTTGAGTTGCCTTGCAGAAGTGTATAATATAACACTTCAGAAGGGCTCTGTAGCACAATGGTAGTGGTCTCTATCTCTGAGCGAGGAAGCTCAGGTTTACATTTCACCTGCTCCAGACATGTAATAGTAGCTCTGAACAGGTTGATTAGAAAATATCAAAAGATAAAACTTCTCCATGTAACAGTTAGGAACTTGTACCCGAACTGAGAAAATATTGCTGCCACTTGGTAACATTGTTTCACTCCCAACATGGTTTGCCTCATCCTGGTAATAGTTAACCCAAAACCATTTCTGGAAGACCTGAGCCCGGTGCAAGCTGAGTGGCAGATTACGTGGTTCAGCAGCAATTAGGGCCCATCTCTCCACCCCAGCATTGGACTTGAACATTGACTGAAAGGAACTTGTGAATCTATGCTGGGCAATGAGAAGAAATGTATTAATAAAACTCTTCGGACTAATTTCTCAATTTGAAATTCCGTGGTTGGGATCAGTGCTAAGTTCTCTACAAGTTTCACTTTTTGGGTGAATCGTTGGTGCTTGGTTGCTGATGTCCATTAGAAACACTAGTGCTTCACAGCACATTCGTAAGTTGCCCGAACCCAGCCACTGACTCTGCTTTTATGAAATAAGTAAACCCCTTTGAGGTTTGTGAAATTTGAACCCCACTTGAGGAACCCAAATGGCCCCTCTGGAGGATTTTAATACCACATCCATTTAAGGGAGTTGTTTAGCTTGGATGGCTGGTTTGCAATGCAGAGTAATGCCAATGGTGTGGGCTCAATCCCTGCACCATCTGAGGTTGCCATGTAGAACTCTTTACTCAACTTCTCCCTGAAGTGTGGTGACCCTTGGGTTAAATCATCACCAGTTACCTCTGTCTAATGTGAGAGCAGGTTTTTGGTCTGCTGGGACTATGGTGACTTTATCCTTCAATATGCCAGACTGCGGCACACAATCCTTTTGAAGAATTCCTTGGCCATGTAAGGCAGAGGATTTGTCCTCATTAGAAGGAAAAGAAACTTGTGGAATCGGTGGAGATCTCAACCGGCTTTTGTGACAATATTTTGCCAGTGTTGAGGTAGGAGATCGGAAACGCACACATTTTGGGGTCTTGATACTTTTAAAATTGTAACTAGCAATTTTTATATTTGATTCTAATATAACTTTTCTATTGCATATAATTATATCAATTAAACAAATATAACTGTGATAGAACAGAACATTTCACTTACTAAATATTGTCACATCTAATCTAATTGTCAGAAAACCTAAAGTAAACGTATTTCCTCATTTACTCATTTTTCTTAAATATTTTATCTTGATTACTAAGTCAATACATTATCAGATGGCTAACAACTTTAAATGACAAGAACTCAAAGTAAACACTAGAAAAACAGAAGGGTGGGGTAGGCACAAGTCAAGTAGATACAGTTTTATTGACCTATTGCAATGTTTTAAACAGAAAATGAATTTACATTGCACAAATCTGAAATGGGAACACAACTCTGCTCCCCTTTTTGGTCAGTGTGTTTAATAAGTAAGTCGATGACTCAGTCAGAAAAGATTAAAAAACAGTTTCTGTAAATGCTGGAGATCTTGGGTGTGGCCTGATCTGAATGTTTACACTTGTGCAGAGAGCAACTTGGGTTTAATATTCTAGATCTGAGAGTGTTCTAATAAAGGGTCATCAAGGATCATCAAAGATCATCAAAGATCAAGCCAAAACATTTAGCCCTGACTTTCCTCCTCCACTGATACTACCTACCTACTGACCACAGAGTCATTGAAGAATTTTGCTCCTAATTCAAAGCAGAAGATCAAGGCTCAACATCTGGGACATGGTAGGTTTCAGCTTGTCATAAAATCCCAGTTACAGTCTCCTTTAGGGAAGGAAATCTGCCATCATTTCCTGGTCTGGCCTAGAAACTTCAAAATGTTTCCGTGCAGAGGGATTTGCGTGTCTTTGTGCATAATTCACAGAAAGCTAGATTGCAGGTACAGCAGGTAAGAAGGCAAAATGGAATTTGGTCACATTGCTGAAGAAATAGAATGTAAAGTAGGGAAGTGTTGTTGCAATTGTACAAGTCATTGATGGTACTGCATCTATAGAACTGTGTACAGGTTTCGTCCCCTTGAGTAAGGCAGTTAAGAGAATGTTCATTAGATTAATTCCAGAGACAAAAGCCTTGTCACGTGAGGAGAGATTAAGCAGTTTTGGCCTATGATTGTTAGATCTCCCATCAGCCTTCTAAACTTCATTTGATGTAGATAAGGTGCTAATAGGGATCGGCAAAATAGTGTGAAGCAGATGTTTCCCCTTGTGGGGCAATCTAGAATGAAAGATCATTGTTTTAGGATTAGGGGTGGCAGATTTATAACAGATGAGTTGGGGGGGTGGGGGGAGATTCAATAAATTTAAGGAGATAAAGATTTTTAATTAGTAATGGGTTAAAGGATTATGGGGAGTGGGTAGGAAAGTGGAACTGAGGCCAGGGTGAGATCAGCTATGATTGTATTCAATGATAGAGCAGGCTTGAGGAGCTGAATTGCTTAGTCTGCTCCTAATTCTTACGTTACATGCAACTCTAGACCCAAAGGAATGGGGTTGATTCTTAACTGACCTTGGAGTGATTAGAGATGGGCAACAAATGTCAGCTTAGCCAGTGTCGCCCATATCCCCTGACTGAATATTAATTAAAAAATGTTGGTCTTTGAGCTGTGATTGAGGAAAAAGCGATTTGATCCCTCCTGATTAAGGTCCAGATTCCTGCTGTAAGTGGAATAACAGGACTGGAAAAAGGCAGGAAAAGGCTCAGCTATATTATCATTAAAATAGTCAACCAGTACTCTGTCAGGTTTCATGAAGGAATAATTATGCCTCAAACAACACATACCCTAAATAAGAAATCTAAGATTTGCCTGAACTTGAGTAAGCTGCTATTATCTATCGTATGCCCAGTGATATCTTTCAATTACCAGTTGTTCCATTTTTTCACTTTACCACTAGCTGTCCACAGGGAAACCTTGATGTGGGCTGGGGACAACATGCAGGGGTCTAATCATAGGTTGGCAGAGGCACACTTGTTCCTCCTGGTTCCATATCAACGTTTTTAGAAAAGCTCTTGTGTTTGATGACAACTACATGCTTAACAGCTCCAGAGCAGGTGCCATACTTTCTTCAGTCAGGGTTGTTTGATGTACCTGTGGGGGACACAAAAGCAGTGTGGTAGTTTATGTAAGGGGCCTAACACTTGTTTTCGGTTTGCCCTCTGCACAATCTTGCAGGTACTGTAAGGTGCAAGATGATAGACTCTGCAATTCTCTCATTAGTCACAGTTGGCACCTTCAATAAAAGGATAAGTTCAAATTTCTTTCATTTATGTTGTATGCCCTGCGGCTTCAAATTGGTTGTTAAATGGTTCAACAGTTTCACCTCTACTACTTGTAGATCCATTCTCCAGATTGATCACACTGTGTTCAGGAAAAACATTATAGCAATACCAAAATTTAACATTTACTAGTATGAATTCAGATCTCCCTCTGCTTACAATTTAATTTATGATATTGGTCTGAGCACTTCAACCATCTTTTAAAGCTCTAAATGATCATTTCTGAAGCAGGTCCTTTATTGGCATGCAAAACTTATTATATCCTCTTAACAAACCTTTTACAGAGAGGATCAATTTTTGGTGAACCTTTCATAATTACCTTTATGTGAAACTGTTTTCTTGATTAATGATCCTTTGAAAGCATTTTACATAACTTATACTAAAGACTGATGTAATCAATGTTGACCAGAGCACAATGCAATTTTATCAGGACGATGTGCAATGCTAAGTGATTCAACTGCTAAATGAAACAAAATACTGCTCTAGTGATTGTAAGCATTGACTTTTTTAATGTTATATCTTTAAACCTCATCTATACCTGTTTTAGCATCAATTTGTATATACTAGTTACCCATTTTACTATTCCATATATAGTATTTTACAATTGTCTATATTATATTTTATCTTTCTTAAATTGTCATTTTTCTGTCCATTCACTTCTCAATGCGTTAAGTAAAATCCTGGCTGCTTCTTTCAATTCTAACCACCTCAGCTATTTGGCTAAAATCATCAGTACATTTTACAAATTCACAAATTCATAAATTCCATGCAAATTAAAGTCAATAATATAAATTAGACAAAATAATAACCTGAATACTGAATCTGGACACATCCTAATTAGTATTTGCTGTCTTCCTGAAATAACTCCTTCAAAAATGTACTTCAAATTTTCAAAGCCTTCAGCAATCACTTATAAAATCCCAAGGTTTATCTCAAAAATAAAGATAGTGTTAAACTTGAAAAGGTTCAGAAAAGATTGATAAGGATGTTGCCAGGGTGGAAGGGTTTGAGCCATAGGGAGAGGCTGAATAGGCTGGGGCCATTTTTCTTGGAGCTTTGGAGGCTGAGGGGTGTCCTTGTAGGAGGTTTGTAAAATCATAAGGGGCATGGATAGGGTGAATAGGCAAGGTCTTTTCCCTACGGTGGGGTCTCCAAAACTGGAAGACGTAGGTTTAAGGTGAGCAGGGAAAGATTTAAAAGGGTCCTAACTGACAACTCTTTCAGAGATAATAGGTACTGCAGATGCTGGAGAATCCGAGATAACAAGGTGTGGAGCTGGATGAACACAGCAGGCCAAGCAGCATCATAGG
>JAHRHZ010000144.1:37536197-37576202 GCA_024137785.1 Ginglymostoma cirratum
TTTTTTTTTACGTAGTTTCATCAGAGTCATCCAAATCCTCTCATTTAAATGAACATTTTCAGAAGGTTCCAGGTGTAGGGAATCTCCAATATCCTCGGAAATTCCTTTGGAATCTGCTACACTGGCGATTCTGCAATGTTGCCATGCACATTTCTCATTGACACTGGGATAATGGAAAATCCTCCTGGTGTTTCCATTACTGCGGGGTCAGTGGGGGCACTGTTTAATAAGAATTAGAGGTCAGCTTTTCGGACAGAGATGAGGAGACTTTTCTCTGAGGACTGTGTGACTTGGGAAATTCTATATTGGAAAGGGACAGGAAATATTTTATTGATAGGAATTGCAACAATCAGGTTAGGGTCAGGGAAGCCAAACATTCCCAAGGGTAGGTGCAATGTGGAATCAAAAACACAAACAGATTTAATTGAATAGTGGAGCTGGCTCGAGCAGATACATAGCCTATGCCTGCTCCTAATTCACAGGCTCATTTCACAGAATAGTGGGTTGGCTACAATCACAGAAAGAAGCCATTCAGTCCATTACATCTGAGCTACAGTTCATGGGAGCAATGGCCTACTCCCTCCTCTTCTCCTCATTACCCTGCACATTGTTCCTCTTCAGATCATAGCACACACATCCTCTTGAATGCCTCAATTGAACTTGCTTCCACCAGAATCTCAGGCAGGGCATTCCAGATCCCAGCCATTCACTGCATTGATAAAGTTCTCCCTCATTTTGCCGTTGCTTCTTGTGTCAGTTCTCTTCATTTCTGTCCCCTGTTTCTCTTGATTCTTCCAGCAGTATCGGTTTTGTCTATATACACTGCGCTGACCTCTAGAGTTTTGAACACCTCTATCAAATCTCCTCTCAAGCTTCTCTTTCCAAGGAAAACATGTGCAACTTCTACATTCAATCCTCGTGGCTGAAGTTCCTCATGCCTGAGATTATTCCATGAAGATTTTCCGTGCTTCTCCAATGCTTTCACTGCAGGTCCCAGAATAGGAGGTAATACTGCAACTGAGACTGACCTTGTGTTCGAAATATGCTTAACAGAACCTCAGAGAGGTCTAGGCCCGAAACGTCAAGCTTTCCTGCTCCTATGATGCTGCTTGGCCTGCTGTGTTCATCCAGCTCCACACCTTGACAACTCTTTCATGCAGAGGGTGGTGGTTGTATAGAATGACCTGCTACAGGAAGTGATAGAGGTGGTACAATTACAACATTTAAAAGGCATCCGTATGAGTATACAAATAGAAAGGGTTTAGAGAAATGTGGGCCAAATGCTGGCAAATGGGATCAGATTTATTTAGGATATCTGATGAGAATGGACCAAGTTGGACTAAAGAGTCTGTTTCTGCGCTGTAAATCTCTATGACTCTGAGTCCCATGATTTTGAATTCTGTAAGTGTCAGGGAACATATTTGAGGGCTGCTGATACCAGGAAGGGCAATAAAATCAAAAGATAGTTTGGAAATGTTGGTAAAAATATTGAATATCAAAACAAGCAGCGAAACTTGGCAAGTATTGTAAGGCTAATACTAATTAAACAATTAACTAACAGTATATATATATCTAGAAATAGAATGCAAAAGTCCAGGGTTATCTATTACAAACGGATGAAGGTTCATTATCCTCTTCTTTTGTGTGACATGAAAAATTGTAATTTCACTTGTACGTAGGACAGGTTCTCCTGTAATCAGAGTGATGGGGCTTATTCAGAAATGTTTTCAATTTAAGTCCTAGCTTGTCATTCACCTGGATTTCCGACAGATGGAAAGTATACCTATAGAACTCAGACCTACAAGCTGACAATCTTTCAATTATAAAATTAGGCACTTATTGGTGCTTAAGGGAAGATATTCATCCCTACACAATAATTTCGTAACTGTGTCAACCTAAAATCTGGGTAAAACTGTTCAGTTCAATCATGAATTCCTGGAGATAGTGAATGTAGGCACAGAAAAAAATAGCTATTTACAGATATTTCACCTTCAAATATCTAACAGAAGTATGGAGGTACAAATAAAGGAATAGTTTTAGGTTTTGCAGATCAACCACAAATACAGAGCATCAAGCATATTGTTCTTTAAGACCATAAGATATCGCAGCAGAAGTAGGCCATTCAGCCTATTGACTCTGCTCCATCATTTAGTGAGATCATGGCTGATTTGATAGTCCTCAACTCCATTCTCCTGCCTCTTCCCCATAATCCTTGACTCTCTTACTGATTAAAAATCTAACTATGTCAGCCTTAACTATACCAAAAGACTCAGCCTCAACAGGCCTCTTTAGTAAACGAGTCTAGAGATTCACAACCTCTACAAAAAAATCATTCCTCTTCATCCCTGTCTTCAATGTGTAACCCCTCATTCAGAGATTATGGCCTCTGGTCTTCGGCTCTTGCACTTTTATCAGCAACCAAAAGTTAGATGGAAAGTATGCTGTGGGGAAGATACAATGGCTGCAAAAAGATTGAACGGGCAACAAGATGGCAAACGAAGTATAATGCAGTGAAGCGTGATGTTATGTACTTTGTAAGAATAGAAAAGCAGGATAAACAATGACATGAAACTTGTAAACTTTGATGTTAAAAGATATATGAGTGTTCTCTTAGGAAATGCAGAATGTCAGCATGCAGTCTCAGCAAATGATTAGGAAGGCAAACGGCAGGTCGGACTGTTTTGGAAGTACAAGGATAGAGACCCATTGTAAAAACCACATAGATTTGTTCTTGGTTTCCATCGTTCAGATGGATATACTTGAATTGGAGACCCTACAGCAAAGGCTCACTAAGTGGTCCCTACGAGGAGGAGGACTTTCCAATGGTGACAGGCTGAATAAGTTGGGTTTATATTGTCAGGAGTTTAGAAGATTGGGAGATGATCACTTTGAAATGTACCAAATTCAAAAGAGGCTGGACAGGGTAAATACTGAAGTTGTTTTAATGATTAGGGAATCTAAAGCATCTGAAAGTATTTTAGCTTAACCAGCTTTGGTTTGGAGTTTGAACTGGAGGCTGAACTATATGCATTCCACACATCAGGGAGGGGGAGAAATCTTTTGGATATTTTGTACCTGGAGGCAATCATACGAGGAAGGGATCTTGTGGTTTGCTCAGTGGTCAGGGAAAGGCGATGTGCCTGCGTGTGAAAGTGAAGTGATCCAGAAGGCAGGAGTACAGTAGCCTCAATCTTTGCAAATGCCCAATGGGTTTGAAGTTCTTTCTGCCTGTTTGGTTGAGAACGAGGGCTGCAGAATTAACCATATCATCATGGTACAAGAACCTGCTCAAGTGGAGGGAACAAAAAGGAATGCATTCGTAGTAGGAGGCAGTAATGGTGAAAGAGATAGACCGTTCTGTGCAGCCAAGAGCATGTAACCCGGCCAGTCCCAGGGTTTAGGACCTCGGCTCAGGACAGGGCAAGAAGTTGGAATCAGAGGATCCATCTGTTCTGGTCCATGTCGAAACCAAGAAATATAGACAGGACAAGGAAAGACGTACGAGACAATACAATAGTAGGACTTGGGTACCAAACAGCAGAATCTCAAGGACGATAATTTCTGGCTTGTGAAATGAATATGTGACTCAAAGACTGGTATAGGAGAAATGGGTTCTGGGTTGTGGGGCACTAGCATCAGAACCAGGGAAAGTGGGGGTTGCACTATTGAGATGGTCTGCATCTGAACCAGACTATGATCAGTGCTGTAGCAAAACATATAGCTAGGGAAATAACGAGGGACTTAAACTAGGCAATGGGAGGAGTGTGGCAGGGTGATGAGGGATCAAGTTGAGCAAATCAAAAGATAGGGTCAAGATAAGAGAGCGAATAATAATATGGGAAGTGAAGGCCAGAAAACAGCAGGAAGGGAGAGAGGATGAAGTTTAATAATACCAATGGACAAGACTAATTGTCACAAAGATAACAAGATAAAACTAAAGGCTTTGTGTCTGAATTCATTTAGCATTCCCAACAATTGATAGCACACATTTAAGTGAATAGATATGACAGGAAGCCATCACAGAGATGCGTTTTCATGATGACAAGGATTGGTCCTCAAATATTGACCAAGACACAGTCATAGAGATGTACATCATGGAAACAGGCTCTTTTGTCCAACTCATCCATACTGACCAGTTTTCCTAAATTAATCTAGTCCCATTTGCCAGCATTTGGCTCGTATTGCTCTAAACCCTTCTTATTCATATACCCATCCAGATGCCTTTTAAATGTTGTAATTGTACCAGCCTCCACCACTTCCTCTAGCAGCTCTGCGCCACCATCTGTGTGAAAAAGTTGCCCCTTAGGTCCCTTTTAAATCTTTCCCTTCTCACTATAAACCTATGCCCTCTAGTTTTAGACTCCCCCACCCCAGGAAAAAGACCTTGCCTATTTACCCTATCCATGTCCCTCATGATTTTGTAAACCTCTATGAGGTAACCCTTCAGCACCTAATGCTCCAGGGAAAATAACCCTAGTCTATTCAGCCCCTTCTAATGGCTTAAACCTGCCAACATTCTTGTAATTTTTTTCTGAACCCTTTCAAGTTTCACAAGACCTTTGCTATCGCTGACAGATCTTAATAAAACATAGAATCAAAAAGGAACCTGGTCTACTCACTATTGTAGATTCACAAGGAAATTAAAAAAACAGTAAGGTTACACTTAAAAAGCTGCTTAGCTGCTCCCCTGCTGTGAGCTCTCCCACACAGGTTTCTCCAAGGTCAGTTGTGAATTTCGCTGTTTGTTATTTTTTCTTAGATGACTCCAATGTCCAGAGATACTTGAAATCAAACAGCAGAACAGTCAGTTGTGCAGATTCACCGGCGACCATTGGGTCAGACGGCAGTGCAGGTTTATTTCTGTTTGATTCACTTCCCGTGTGGTCATATGACTTCCTCTTCTTCTTGAATGTCAAGTAAAAGTGGAGGGGTGGCATTTAATCAAATTGGCAATGGAAAGTGAGATGAGGAGTTTATGATTTTAAGATAATTTCTGAGAACAGCACATTCTGGAACCAACCAAAGGGGTAAATTACACTCGGATCACAGAATTTTACAATATAGCGGGAGACCATTTGACCCATGTTTTTACCAGCTCCCAAAACAGCTATCCAGCTAGTCCCATTCTCCATAGCCCTCCAACTTCATCATTTTCAAACATATATCCAGCTCTCTTTTAAAACCTACTAGGAATCGACCTCCATCACTCTCCCAGGTAGCACATTCCAAGTCCTAACAACTCTGAGTAAAGAGGTTTCTCCTCATCTCACTCCCAGCTCTCTTGCTGGCAGTCTTGAAATTTAGATCCTTCTTACCAACATACAAACTAATGGAAACAGAATATTCTTCTTTACCCTGTCAAAATTGTTCATAATTTTGAACACCTTAATAATTTCATCTCTTAATTTTCTCTGCTCCAAGAAGAAAAAGCCTAATTTCTCTAATCTTTCCTTGTATTTAAAATCCCTCATTTCTGGTATCATTTTAGTAATTATCCTTTACATTCTCTCCAGTGCTTTGACATCCTTCCTTAAATAAGGTGCCCAGAGCCGAATACCATACTGCAAGTGTGGTCTGACCAATGATTTGTCAAGGTGAAGCATCACTTACTTGCTTTTATACTCTATGCCTCTATTTATAAATGCAAGAATCTTATAAACTTTTGAAACAATTGTTTCAACTTGCCTGGCTATTTCAGACAATTATGCACATGAACCACAGGGTCCTTCTGCTCCTGTATTCCTCTTAAAGTTGTACCATCGAGCCCATATAGTCCCTCTGTAATTCTTCTACCAAAATGCATTTCTCTGCTTTGAAATTCATCTGCCAAGTGTCTGCCTATATAGCCAATTTTCAATGTGCCTCTGAAGTCACTCGGCATCATTCTCACAATTCACTAATTTATTTAGTTTGGTATCATCTGCAAATATAGAGATTATGCCCTCAACACCATCTCTCAATCCTTTCACATCTCCAAATCATTTATATAACTTATAAAAAGTATAAGGTCCCAACATTGATCCCTGGGGAAAACCACTTCAAACCTGTCTCTAATCTGAGCAACGCCCATCTATTTCTACCCTCTCTCTCCTATCTTCTAGCCAAATTCTAATCTCTGCTGTCAAGGATCAATCAATCCCAAACATTTCTAATTTACTCACTAACCTGCCACGTGGCACCATATCAAATGCTTTCTAAATGTCCAAACATACAACATCCATAGCACTACCCTAATCCATTGCCTGTGTCACCTTGTCAAAGAACTCAATTAAATTTATCAAACATGACCTGCTCTAGACAAAGCCATGTTGACTGTATTAACTTATTTTTCTCTAAGTGTATATTTAATTTATCACATATCATGTCTTCCATTAGTTTTCATACTATTGATGTCAAGCTGACAGGTGTGTAGTTTTCGGATTTATTCTTTGCCCCTTTCTTAAACAATGGTGTTGCATTTACAATCCTCCAGACCCCAAGACTAATCCTGTGTTCGGAGGCCTGGAAATTTTCTATCAATATCTCCACAACTTGCTTCCTTTTCTCTCTCAGCAATCTAGGATGCATCTCATTCAGATCTGGGTAATGTCTCCACCAGGAGTGCTCCCAGCCTTTTTAGCACCTCTTCTCTATCTACCACTATACTGTGCAAGACCACATTTTCAACTAGACCAATGTCACCATCTTCTAATTTGATAAAAACAGGAGTATTCATTTAGTACCTCTACCATATTGTTTGCTTCAGTGAACAGCATACCCTGCTTGTTCCTTCTGGGCCCCTCTATCTTTCACTAATATTTTACTGTTAATTTGTTTGACGAACATTTTCTTATTTGTTTCAGTACAGCCTGCCATCCTTTCCTTATGGTTCTTCTTAGCCTTCCTTATTCCAGTTTTAGCCCCTCTCCTGCATTTGACCATAAGATACAGGAACAGAATTAGGCCAATCAGCCCATTGAGTCTACGCCACCATTCCATCATGGCTGACATGTTTCTCAATCCCATTCTCCTGCCTACTTCCTATGACACTGGATCCCCTCACCAATCAAGATCCTATCTCTGTCTTAAGTACACTCAATGTCTTGGCCTCCACAGCCCGCTGCAGCAATGACTTGCATAGACTCCTCACCCTCTGGTTGAAGAAATTCCTCTTCATCTCAGTCCTTCACTCTGTGGCTGTGTTCCCAGGACCTGGTCTCTACTAATGGAAACATCTTCTCCATGTTCACTCTATCCCATTCTCAGTACTCGAAATTTCAATCACATTCCCCTCCTCATCCTGCTGAACTCCATTAAATACGTACCCAGAGTACTCAACCGCTCCTCATAGGACAAGCCCTTCATCCACAGAATCATTCTTGTAAAAACTTCCTCTGAATCCCCTTCAAGGCCAGCACATCCTTATTTAGAAACAGGCACTATGAGCAACTTAGCATGGCCAATCCACATAAGTTGCATATCCTTGGAATGTGGGATGAAACTGGTGCACTGAAAGGAAACCCATGCAGAAAATGTGCAAACACCATGCAGACGCCCAATGTTGGAATTGAATGCAGGTCTCTGGTGCCACCCCTTTCTATTGTTGTCATTCCAGTATGCATCAGAGGCTTCCTTTTTCTTCCTTATTTTCTCATCAATATCCTTAGTCATCCAGGGTACTCTAGCTTTGGATGTCCTGTATTTAGTTCTCGTGGGTATGTACTGAGCTTGCACCCAATTCATCTCTGTTTTGAAACGTTCCCATTTTTCATCCTCCAAAGGTTTTCCAAGGGTGCAGAGAAGATTTACCAGGATGTTGCCTGGTATGGAAGGAAGGTCTTATGAAGAAAGGCTGAGGGACTTGAGGTTGTTTTCGTTAGAGAGAAGGAGGTTAAAAGGTGACTTAATAGAGACATTCAAGATGATCAGAGGGCTAGATAGGGTGGACAGTGAGAGCCTTTTTCCTCAGATGGTGACAGCTAGCACGAGGGGACATAGCTTTAAATCGAGGGGCGATAGATATAGGGCGGATATCAGAGGTAGGTTCTTTACTCAGAGTAGTAAAGGCGTGGAATGCCCTGCTGCAACAGTAGTAGACTTGCCAACTTTAAGGCATTTAAATGGTCATTGGATAAACATGTGGATGATAAGGGAATAGTGTAGGTTAGATGGGCTTCAGATTGGTTTCACAGGTCGGCGCAACATCGAGGGCTGAAGGGCCTGTACTGCGCTGTAATGTTCTATGTTCTTTAGACCCTATAATCTGCCCTTTTCCAGTCTGGGATTTTTAAAGTTTAATATTAAAGCTGGAAGTAGATTATTATTTTACCATTGCCTTTCCCAAAACGTAGCCCCCACTCCCACTCTGATCTCCTCCATTTGGCCTGCCACATTTCCTGGGACCAGATCCCACCCAGCTCTCTGCCTAGAAAGGCTAGTAATGTATTGTTCCAGAAAGTTCTCCAGCAAACATTGCAAGAATTCTTCCCCTTCCATGCTCCCCACTCAACCTTTTTTCTGGTCTACTGTAGGGTAATTGAAATCACAAACTATCACCTTTCTTGTCCTGCAAATTTCCATTTCCATAATCTACCTGTAAATGCTCTCTTTTACTCCCTTCCCACAATTTGGAGATCTACAATATATATCCAGTATGGACACTGCTCCCTTTCTGTCTCTCATCTCCAACCATGTAGATTCTAATTCAGGAAGTGCAACTTGTTCAAGGGCAAATGATACTACCTTTGATTAAGACTGCTACACCTCCTCCCTTTTTACCCACCCTAATTCTATGAAAAGCCTTATAACCTGTTAGGTTTCCAGTCCTGTTCTGGCATGAGGCCATTTCTGTCAATGCTACCACATCATAGGCCCCAGTTTTGTTCACTATACTCAATGTATTTACATAAATACAATTGAACCCTACCCTTAACTCTTTCTTGCCAGTTGAAGGTGACATTTCTTTGTTCACTGTCAACATTTGAGCCTTCCCTCATTTCCTTCTCTCCATTCCCAATCTACTCTCTCGTGTCCTCACTGGTACTTCCACAACTAGGCCCATTAATCAATCCACCCTAACTACACACAACCAGAAAAAAAAATGTATTCATTTTTGCTCAGGTGTAGTCCATTTCTTCTGAAGGGCTCACTCTTTTCTCAAAAAGTGATCCTAATATTCCAAAAATCTAAACCCCTCCCTCAAACCACACATTATCTCCCAGATCTACCTTTGCTTAAACGAAGCAGCTCATGGCACAGTTAGTATTTCCACCTGAAGGTTCTGCATTCCAACCTACTCCCTATGTCCTGAAACTGATCCCTTCACTCCTTGAAGCTATCCCTCCCTATGTTGTTGGCTCCCACATGAAACACAGCACTGATTATTTATCCTCCCTTTCCAGAAGTTTATCCAACCATTAAGTTATGTCCCAAACCCTCACACGCGAGGAGCAACAGACCAAAAAGGACTCAAGATCTTGGCTGCAAACCAGACTGTTCATCCCTCAAACTATCGAATCATCCACTACTAAGACCACCACCTTTCTAAGCTGCCACCCAGCCTCTCTGCCCAATATAGCCTCATGCACCAGGTACTGCAGTTTTCCCCTCAAGTCATTCACCCCTAACTCAGTCATGATGCTTACTAAAATTTCATACCTATTACCTAGACTTGGGATTGTGCAATGTGAAATATCTTTACGCCGAGTTCGTTCCTTGTAAGTAGCAGTGGCCACAAATTGGCTGAATTCTACATTTACTTTGAAAGGCAGAAAAGTCAGTCGAAGAATAACATTTCAAATTTAAGGGCAACTTTGTGAGCATGAAAGCTGAGCTAGCTGACGTGAACCAGCATACTAGACCAAGGGCTAGATTAATAGAGTAACCACAGCCAACCTCTAAGGAATTTTCAGAATATGAACACTCCTCCAATGCTGAAAAATTTAAGACAACCCACTACCTAATGGTTAACTAAAATCAGCTAAGGAAACCCTCAAACCTGAAAAGGCATATAATTGGGCAAAGAGTGCCAGGTGAAGAACAACAGAAAGTGACAGTGACTAATCAGGAGGAAGAAATTAAGGTATTAGAGAAAGATTGGCAGAAAATGGTTTTAAAAATGCATAAGGTTCTACACTAAAATACATAAGAATTTAAAAAGTAAAATGAGTGTTAGTCCTCTGGCAAGTGAGAACGATAATACATAATGAGGGAACTGGGCGATTAAGTGAACAGGTATTTTGCCTCTGTCTTCACAACAAAAGACACAAAAACATTCCAGTAATAGCCTGTAAATCAGGAGGTGGAAGTGAAAGGAACTTGGTGCGACTCCAAATCACCGGGGAGCAGCACTGAGCAAACTGACATGAGCTGTGAGTTACCAAATCCGAGCTCCTGAAGGACTTTAGCCATCTCTTTTAAGACCCTAGGCTGATGAGGTAGAGACGTTAGTGTTAATTTTCCAAATTTCCCTAGATTCTGGAAAAGTTCCACAAGAGTTGATTGCAGAAAGTAATAGCTATATTCAAGCAGGGAGGGCAGCTGAAGACTATAGTTTGACATTTACTTACAGAGAGGGTGTTAAAAATCAATAGTTTAGGAAGTTATAGGTAAGCAATTGAAAAAAAAAATGGAGGCAGTCAGCAAGATTCAGCATGGCACTGTGAAAGGGGAGTGACACTTAGTAAATGCATTGGAGTTTAAGAAGGAATAACATGCACTGCAAATGAAGTGGAGCCCATTGATGTATGTTCTTTGGTTTCCCTGAAGCATTTAACAAGGTTGCACACCAATGCACACAGTTTAACAAGGTTGCACACAGTGCGAGCTCAAGGGTTGGGGGGTGCTGGTGGTTAAAATCCAATTAGCATAAGTAGAAGATTGTCTGGTTGGCAGAAAATAGCATGCAGACATCAGTCTTTTAGGGTTGGCAGAATGAGCGGAGTCAAGTACTGCCAGAGTCTCAGCTATTTACAACTAATATTAATGACTAAATGAAGGAAACAAAGTCACGGTAGTTAAATTCACAGATGACAAAAAAGGTGGAAAAGTAAATTTTGAGGAGGACATAGCCTCTCTGTCTTTTTGCATCTGCCCTAAATGAATGGGCAAGTCTGGCAGATGAAAAGTATGATGTGGAAAAATGTGAAGCTGCTCACTTTGACAAGAAGAATAAAAGCAGCATTACTTAAACAGTATTAACTGCAGAATTCTGAGGTACAGACAGATTTAGGTGTAGTAGTGCTCAAGTCACAGTTCATATACAGGCAAGGATATTGGGCCTCAGTTACGCAGAGCATTGGTTAAACCATATCTCAAATATTGTGTTCAGTTTTGGTCTCTTTTAGGATCTAAGTATGTTGGAGGCAGGTCAGAGTTACATTAATAACTGGACTTAACAGGTTAATATTTTGAGGTTGCACCCTGTGGGCTTGTTTCTCCGAAAGAGCTCACAATCTGGAGTGAGGAGTGACTAGAAATTCTTGAACAGTCTGGAAAAACTGGGCATAGAAAGGATATTTCCTCGTGCAGTAGGAGTCCAAAACTAGGGCACAGCATTTTAAAATAGAGGCATTGCCCTTTGACATGCCCTTTTTTCTGAAAGGTGTGATTTCGCAACTGTCTCAGACTGCAATTTGCAGTACTTCCAAGTTTTGAAATTGTCACATATACGTTAGGGTCTAAACCTATATACACATCAGGAATAGCAAGGATCCAGCACTGAGGTCATTTAAAATTAAAGGTGGACGCATAAGGATTCCCTTAACTAATCAAGAATCTAAGCTTACCGAATGTAGGTAGGAGTGTGGAAGTAAAACATGCACAAATCTGTTGGAATGGGCTCCATGAGCCAAATGGTCTACATATGCTTCTACTTTATAGGTTCAGCAAGTATTTATAAACTATAATAGAAGGGCTTATTAAGGATTGCCAATACTTAAATAATCAGATGTATTACGATTCAGTATTCCAATACCACTCTTCCAACTTGTGACTAGAATACTTGGTTTAAAAAAAATCGTTAATGTTGACGCCCATGATCACTGAAGTCTTTTTTGCACATTCAAGAGCTTTTCTTTTCATTTTCAACGTTTATTACACTAGGTCAACTTGAAATAATTGTGCATTATATTAGTTAAGTTTGGATAGTTCAACTAATCTTGCTGATCCTAGGGTATTTCAGCTGCTCGTGAAAAACTGCCTCTCTTCTACAACATACCAATACTTTACTCCAATGTCAAAAAGTCCGATTGATATTACTCAAATTCTGTTAAGTGAAATGCTATTCAATTTCCTTACTCACCTACGTTCCCTCGATATAAACTAAGTCAAACAATGGTATCTTTATTCATGTTTCTGATATTCCCACTCACAGTACAAAATCATTAGCACAGGCAGCCATTTGGCTCATTGTATCTGTACCTGCTCTGAATATGACAACTTGCGTGCCATTCACATGCATGTGAAAATTAAACCCCACATTCAGATAACCATCTAATTGCCTCCAGAGTTTCAAATGAACCTGTCTCCAAGCGCACTTTCAGTGCACTCCATAACAACTACTCACTGTGTGAAAAAGTTCTTATCACAGGTGCAACCATCTTGATTTCCATCTGAATGATAAGATGATTTAACACTTGTTTAAGAAGAAACTCACTGCTTTGGAGGTTGTAATTGCAGATGTAATCATTAACAACTTGCAAAAACAAGTTTAGTAAGCAGGCAGATTAGGGAAAAATGAAAACAATATACTGGTAGATCTGAAGATTTCATCTTACAAGTTTATTTATTAGGCTTGAAAGACATGTACACCAGTGATTAGACCTAAAGTAATCCATAAAGTGATCTTAAAAGCAACTTTCTGCATACACGCCATCACGTGGATTTTACTTGTCCATATAGTTAGCGGTATTCTATTTGATGGTCCAAATAGAACGTGAACCAATCCATCCATTGTTACTGAAGTTTAAAAGACTTAGCCAAGCCCTGTTATTGACAGCTGAGCTCTAAACAAATGTAAAACTAAAATAAAAAGGCATTTCACCAGCCTCCCCCCCACCTAATTAAAGATCCTAGAGAGAACAAAGGAGAGGTTATGAATCCAGAGAACACAAGGTCTAAAAAAAAACAAACTACACTGTATCTGCAACTGATGTGTCTCAGGCGATACTTTCTATAGAGATAACAAGGTGTACAGCTGGATGAACACAGCAGGCCAAGCAGCAGAGGAGTGGGAAAGCTGACGTTTCGGGCCTAGACCCTTCAGAAAAACCTTCTATAAAGTGCCCAATTTCTATGAATGTTCTGTGAAAGTCCATTCATTTGATATGAAACACATTCCAGTATACATTAATTGCACATTGTCACTGAACATGGTCTGCAACAGGAAACCTAATCTCAACGGGCATTTTATGCTGGTTCCTATAATAGTTAACTATCAAAGGAAAATCAGCTATTAGTGGATAGGGATTCAATGTTCAAACTTAGCCTACTTCATTGCTGGGCTTCATGTAAAAAAAAACAAATGAAAATCCATCTCACCTCAGGGAACACCAGTACCTCACATTGCACACAGCTTGGTTCCACGGTCAGTAAGATACTGGATGGTATTGGGACCACTTGTTAGGCTGATCAAGATTCAACACTATGCCAGAACTTGTGCAATAAAAAGTGTGCAGGATGGGAAGGAGATGAACATAGGTGATGTAATAATTAGCAGCGTATGTATAAAGCTTTGGAATTAGTGATGTTGCTTGAAGTTCACATTTTAAGAATAAAATGACAAACGGACAAAATGTTTAAAAATGCAATTATGTCACAAAAGTCATGTGACTAAAACCCGGACTCTCCACATTCCCCATTTAGATTGTTGCTCGACTACATATGACCAATTGAATGTGGAAGAGTTGCATTTAAAGTGAACAAATTAGACCTTGTGCACCTGAATCTCAAATGTTTTAAGATAATCCAGCATTATCTAATAGAAATTACTTGGTTAGGTACAGGGCTATCATTTTGGCTACATACAAATATAGAAGCAGGACATACACAATATACAGACGTAGGTGGAACTTCATGGATATATCTGTTTGGAAAAATAAGTTTCATGATTCAGCCGATGTTTAAAATCAAAGTACATCTTAGGAGAAACTTAAAAAGGTTTAAAAAAATACAGACAGCAGCATATTTGCTGCTAATACTCAAGATGTAGAAGTCTCGCTTGAGAAGGTAGGTGGGTGATACTTGCCATAATGTGCCCTGATGTGACTGCTAATTATTAACTAGACTTATTTCTAGAAGCCCAGAGCAATCAATCATTCTCTCAATACAATGTTGATGCCATAACTCTATGGATGGTCAACTTGAAACTTTACCTGTTTCTCTGCACAGAATTAGGCTGAAAGTAGTACCAGCACTTTGTTACTTCAGATTTCCAGCATCTGCAGAATTTTGCTGTTGGAACAATGCTACCAGCAATCTCATGCTGATAAGGTCCAGAATTTTTTTTATAATGAAGTAAACAAACTACAGAAAAACTCTCAAATTTTAAATCTGGTCACTCTACCAATACATGCATAATAAAGCACACACTCATACTTCATGCTACGTGTATCTCAGATCACACGTACTGCACTAGTCTGTGTTCACCAATTGAAAATTGCAGTTATCTACATTTGAATTCCAACATTATCATACTGTGGCTCAGTGGTCAGCACTGCTGCCTCACAGCACCAGGCACCCAGGTTCGATTCCACCCTCAGGTGATATGTCTGTGTGGAGTTTGCACATTCTCCCAGTGTCTGCGTGCTCCGTTTCCTCCCACAGTCCAAAGATGTGCAGGTTAGGTGGATTAGCCATGCTAAATTGCCCATAGTGTTCAGGGAGGTGTAGATTAGGGGGATAGGTCTGGGTGGGACGCTCTGTGTCAGTGTGGACTTGTTGGGCTGAAGGCCCTGTTTTCACACTGTAGGATTCTATGATCATATAATTAGCAACATCTTTAAACTTCATTCTGTTGCATTAAATTTATCACACATCCACATCCTCATTAGTTGAGTATACTGCTTTTGAGGCATTAGCAACTTGTTAGTGAGTCTCCTGTAGCCCAGTCCAGGTCTACATATCAAGTAGTTGTCTTGGGACAGGTTAATGCTTAACTATTACTAGTTGAATTTCATTCACATCAATGATATACCCCATACTAAATTTAAAACTTCTCCAGAATGATATGTTTACCTAGAAAATAAACAGCACTAGACCAAACAGATTGGAAGTTTTATTTATAATGTACTGACATGACCAAAAATATTCTTGAATATTCATTTTGATTTCAGTTGAGAACCATTAAGTAACACCCACATCTCTACATGTCAGACTTTTTGATAGCATTGATAGAATCCCTACGGTGTGGAAACAGGCCCTTGGGCCCAAGTCTATATTGACTCAGAGCATCCCACCCCCTATAACCCACCTAATCTAACCTACACATCCCTGAACACTATGGGCAATATAGCATGGCCAATCCACCAAGCCCGCACATCTTTGGACTGTGGGAGGAAGCTGGAGTACCCGGAGGAAACCCATGTAGACATGGGAAGAATGTGCAAACACGACACAGACAGTCGCCAGGAGGCTGGAATTGAACCTGGGTTTGCAGTGCTGTGTGGCAGCAGTGCTAACCATTAAGCCACCATGCTGCCCCAACTGCAAATCGCACTTGAGCCAGAGAACCTGCAATCTCCTGATCCATAGTCAGGCGTGTTATCGATTGCACCACTGGCCCTGTCTTGTGTGGTGAACCAAAATGTTTTTGATGCAGATTATGCTGTTTTTCTTCAATTTTGCATTCATAGCTGTTATGCTCACACAATAGGAATTCAAAAAAATTTTATGCGGTAGCGGCAAGTTGTAACTAACCAACACGAGGGAAGTACACACTTGGAAGGGCATAGTAAATGAAGCTGTGCTAACTCAGCCCTATCAAGGGAGGTCATACTTGACAAATCCGTTAGAACTCAAGGTGGTAGTGAACAAGTTAAAGGTGAGTCAGTAGACGTGATCTATTTGATTTCCAGAAGGCCTTTCACAAGGTGTTGCAAAAAAGGCTGCTGAATAAGAACCCATGGTGTTAGGGGCAAGGTATGTCATGGATAGAGGACTGGCGTCTGCTAAAGGCAGACAATTGTAAAAAAGGGGTCTTTTTCAGGAGTGCAGGCAGTGACTACTGGAGCTCTGCAGGGATCAGCATTAGGACCACAACTATTCACAATTTGGATAAAGGAACTGAGGGGCATTGTTGCAAAGTTTGCAGGTGACAAAAGTAGGTGGAGGGACATGTAGCGTTGAAGTGGCTGGAAGGCTGCAGATGTCCATATTAGTGTACAAGATGATGAGAGGCATAGATAGAGTGGATAGTCAGACACTTTTTCCCCCAAGGGTAGAAATGGCTGGGGGGGGGGGGCACAGCGCATAATTTTAAGGTGATTGGAGGAAGGTATAGAGGAGACGTCAGAGGTAGGTTCTTCACACAGAGTGGTGGGCATGTGGAATGCGCTGCCGGCAGTGGTAATGGAGTCAGATACTTGAGACTTTTAAGCAACTCTTGGATAGGCACATGGAGGATAGTAAAATGTCAGGTACACATGGTAGATTGATCTTAGTAAGACAATAGGTCAGCACAACATCGTGGACCGAAGGGCCTGTACTGTTCTATGTTCTAAGGATAGGCTAGGAAAGTGGGCAAAGAAGTGGCAGATAGAATATAAATGTGAGAAAGTGTAAAGTTATGCACTTTGATAGAATAGAGGTGAATGAAGAGGTACTGACTATTTTCTAAACAGAAAAGTCTTTGGAAATCTGAAGCACAGAAGGGACTTAGGAGTCCTAGTTCAGGATTCTCTAAAAGCTGACATGCATGTTCAGTCAGCAGTTCAGAAGACAAATGCAAAGTTAACATTCATTTCAAGTGGTCCACAATTTAAGATCAGGGACATGCTGCTGAGGCACTAGTCAGACTGGATTTGGAATACTGAGAGCACCTGGAGGAGGCAGAATAGGGTTGAGAAACATATCAGGCATGATTAAATGGCAGAACAGTCTTGATGAGGTGAATGGCCTGAATGTGCATCCATGTCTTACGGTCTGCCAATGTCATGAATGCATTTAAATGCAGCTTTTACTTCACTTCGCAGCCCAAGAAAATGTTCCTCAATTCAAGTCTGTTGATTTGTCAAAGCCTCACTCTGGGAGACTTTAGCATGTAAGCTTACCTAGTGGTGCAGTGAACTTATTCAGACAGTGCCACCATAAGCTACAAATTTTTCAGAGATGTAACACACTCTATTCACATAGACGGATACCGAGATATACAGGTCCAAATCACAAAGGGCAGAACAAAGTGATTAGCAGACTGGTGATTGCTTACTCAGCTGGAGTGGGAGAGGAAGATGACCAAATAGGAGAAATGAACACTTGTGTAAGTAACAACGAAAACAGCATTCAAGTAGCAAGTCAGTGGAGTCACAACCATCTGCAGAGTATCAAAAGTCAGTCATCCTTATTTGTCTACACTGCTACTTAACCGCACCATTAACACAGGTGTTAGATCGCAAAAGTCTCTTCTCCCGCAATAAAATTGAAGCAACAGATTGGAAATAGTAGTATTCACAGTTCTAGCTGGCTCACATAAACCTATGATGGGCAGACTTGATATGACCACAGCATTGTGACTAGAATCTTCATGAATGGTTTGTATTTTGTAGAAACGTTCCATGCATCAATAGACTGTGAGACAAGACATTAGATTGAATAGTGAAGACATTTAGTAATTACATACCTATCTTTGACATCTTATTTCTGAGGAGATGCTTGCTAATCATAGGACATGCATCACAACTGCTTATTACTAGAATGAACGGTCGCTAATGATGCCAAGTTCCAAGTTTAACTTCTAGAATGATGATGGGAATTTTATTGTTGATTTTTGATTCAGTCACATGAGGTGGACTTTGCAGGCTTGGCCAGCATTTATTCACCCTCTCTATTTGCTGTCCAGAAGGTGATGAGCTGCTTTCTTGAACTGCCGGAATCTCACCTTGCTTTTCAATCTGGAAGTACAGCTTTCCAGTATGTATAAAATATTTAATGAGGTTGTGCACGTGATAAGTGGAAGGAAAAGTAGAATACATTCACAAATCAGTTGAGTTCTTTAAACACAGATCATCTTGACTCCTAGGTGTCACTTGCAACTCAAAAGGGCACAGCCAAGGAAGGGGTCAAGTCTCACTCTGGACACACAAACTTACCTAATATTAGTAATACTGTACAAGGGCTTTTGTCAGAAACTGCAATTTTTCAGAGGAGACTATACCCCATCCACCAAGTCTACTCACTCATGCAAAAGATCCAAATCATTTGCTATTAATAATAGGAAACTTCAGTGATTCCCACCAACATTTAACACATTTTCATACTGAGCCTACTTTATGAAGTTGACAAAGTAATTTTGTGTCTGCAAAATACTTTGGAACAGCAGAAGATATCTGCCTAAATACAGTTTTTCCCCACTATTCAAATAAAGTAATGTATGGTGCTAAGAACCTCGACAGAGCCAACTCATGCTCTCTCTACAACCAATGAAAAGATAAAATTTTAATTGACAACTTAGAATTAACAGAAAAAGTTGGGAACTATGAGTGAACTGCTTGTGCTGCTCATCCACCATCACTAGAACAGTGCAGAGGCTTAGTGATGACAGATATAATCATAATACATCAGCACAAATGGATACTACAGCACCAGCTAATAATGTGCAAGTATGTCATGTGCAAGTCAGACTGGGTAAGAAGAGACTTCCTCCCTGTAAGCAGGATAGCCAAACAGATTTATTTAAAACCCCAATCCAGTTTCACGAGGTTTTATTGCATGTTTAATTAAGAGAATTTAAATTCCTCCAACTGTCACAATAGGATTGAACTAATTAAGCTCTGGATTAATGGTCCAATAGCTATTATCACAATGCTACTGCCCCCATACAACTAAAACAAAATGTTTCATGGAAGAATATTGCACCAAATAGTTGACGACATTCAGGCTGAATTTATTAAATATTTATTTCCATTTGCAAAAAATGTGTCCCCTTTTGCTTCAATGTTTAGTCATTCTGTTGCATTAATATGAAAAAGTAATTAGTTTATGATTGTTATACCAAGACAGAAAATGTGGCTGTAATCTTTCAACATGGAAGCTAGGAAAAAAGTATGCAAATATAGTTAGTTGAGACAAAAATCGAAGAAAGCAAATTAATTGTTCAATAAAACATTTCAATTTTAGTTATCAAATTCAATATTTTCAGAGACCATATCTACAACAGGTTGAACTCAGCAACATTTTAGTTCATACACATGAACAAATTCCATTAAATACTTCTGGAATTGAAGTTTAAAGCTACATTCAGTGAAAGCTTTGGATAGTTTGCAGTGGGATAAACAAAGGCCAGTTATGTAAAAATTTATTAAAAACTTTAAAAAAATCACTGTAGTAATAACCAAGTTAATATTCAGGGAATATTACCAACAAAAGATCTAACCTTTGCTCCCACTCCCTATTTATGTATGGTGTGACAATGAACTTCAAATACCATTGTTTCACATGTGGAGAGGAAGTAAAACAGGATTTACCATGTCATGGTTCGCTTCCGACTACATCTGTCTGGAATGAGATGTAGCCAGTGGACAATTTCAATTTTGTTATAAATTATGCATTAACACTACGTTGTTACTCTGCATAATTGAAGAACAAAACCAACAGCTTGAAGTTACAATTATGGGAAGAAAATTAAAGTTATGATGCATACATCTTTCTCAATCTTACCATTCCAGAAATTGAGCATTAACGTAGTATGCAACTTGCCACAGTAAAAGTGGAAGACGACTTCTTATCCAATCTGTAAATTAAGCAGATTAGTTATTCTCTTGACTTGATCCAAGAGAATGAATTTCTCCTTTCATTAAATGCAAGGATGATAGAAGTCAAACTTTACCTACACTCAGCACTTTTCTTTCACGTTTGACTGCTAGTCTTATTACAAGTGCTTAGTCTGCCCTGATGACCCTTCTAGTAGCTATGGCTGAGTTGGTTCCATAGGTTGTAGGCTCTTGCTAGACTCTCTTCCATACTTCAGCTGTCATTCAAGGCAAAGCTAGCCTTAGATAACGAAGATTCCTAACAGCACAGCATTTCCTGTTTTTCCTTCCTCTCGATGATGTGGCTCTTGCTCCTGCCTTGCCATTCTTTAATTATGCTGACTTGTCCAAATGCTGCAGTAGTTCTGTCTTAGTGGATCTCCATGCTTCACTGTTCTAACGTAGCTCCACTGCAGATATTCATAGCCTTTTCATTGTCCTCTTATAATACCTTGATTTCTGTAACTTATAGAAATGATCTATATACCATGCAAATCTAATTCTAAAGTGATTTAGAAATTTAATCTTACATATTGTTGCAATGCATGCAATTCTATCAGTTGTTAAAACGATTTGATGTATATGCGTACATTAAGTTTGAAAAGCTTCAGCTAGTGATAGCTTTTTAGGTTGTGACTTCTGTTATTCTCCAGAGAGCCACCAAGGTATTCCTCACATTCATCCACTCAAAATACTGCCAGGTTTTACATTTTTAACTTCAAAGTAGTGACAGTTTCCACTAAAATGAACAACAAAACAGGACCATTTTGTGCACTGGAAATTGCAGCTCACCAATATCACCAGAATTGGTCTGACGTTAAGTAAACACTGCTTTCTAAAAAAAAGTTGATGACTATATTAAAATAAATATAATACCAATACCTTGTGTTATTGTACACAATCCTAATTGCCATACAAAATTGCAGAAAGGAATCAATAATCTGGTTTGAAGGGCCCCAAAACACTTCCTGTAACTGAATATGGAAATACTTCAACCATTTACATTCAAAAATAAGCACAAGATTTTGTAAGCAAATTGTGTCACTTATGCTATGAAACATCAAGTTAGAATGAAAAGATAATCATAATCAGTCAGGTCATTTCAATTTGTTACAAGAATAAACATGCAAATCTGGTGACAGCATAATATGAGCCAATTCAGCCATTTCCTGCAAAATCATGTAAATTTTACATTTACGGTGACTCTTAACCAAAGGACACATTCCTATCCATATTTGAGAAATAGCTCCACTTTTGAAGTGTAGATCATACAGACACAGGCAATCAATAATGATGTTCACACATGGTTCTTGATTCCAAATTCAGTTAGAAGACAACAGAAAGAAAATTCAAACATAAATCGGACAACTGAATTTCAATTCAGAAGTGTTTGCATATTTTCTGATGTGCACTTTCCCCACAGGTTTGACTCAAGGAGGAATTATTTCATATTTACTAATCTAATTCAAACAAATAACATGCTGTACTCGAACATCAGTAACTAATCAGGTGCGCCTAAGATGATTTTAAAATGTAAAGACCTATTCTGTTGCACCATATCAACTTAAGTTATTCTTCCTTAGAACTCGAGTTTGGCAGACCTAACATGTCAATTTAGCTTCTGGACTTCCCGTAAGCTCCAGCGTGTTGACAAGCCTAAAAAGTAAATAGAATATCTTTCTGGATTAAGAATGGAGAAAAACTTACTACACAAATCATTTAGTTAAAAAGTTCTCATCCTTTTTATTCCCAATTCTACCACCACAAATTACATGGCTCAACAGCTATGGTAATGAGGAAAATAAAGACATTACTAGAACATAGTATTTAAAAAAAAATCTCAGGAATGTACATCTAACAGCAACTACATTGCAACAAACAACTGCACTTTTTGCAATCTCTCTACTGGAAACAGTCCTGAACAAGAAGTGATTTTATGTTAATGCTGCAGTGACTTTTCTGACTACTGGACCATCGCTCTTCCTGTGGGTAGCCTTTAATATGAACTTGGTCGATATTCTGTCTCAAAGTAACCTGCAGCTTTCCTGACAACTCCTGGCTCATCCTCTCCTGCTAAGAACTGTTGCCTGTTGAATGATACAGGACAAGAGTTATTTATTGTATTGTAAATTGTAGTTACTACATTTTCATGCAATTGGTGTTGAAGCTTACCTTTCAGCAAATGTGGTCAGTATCTTCTGCCATAACCACCGCTACCTCCTCCACTTCCTCCACCACCACCACCAGATCCATAACCACCTAAAAGAAAATGAAAGCCTTACGGTGACTACTAGTGAATTTTAACTTGCATGAGTTAAAACAAAGTCTTATTTTTGGAATGGAGATTTCCAATCAGCACGTATACCCAGGTTTTTCCCCAGAACAGGCATAATTTGGAACAGATCTAGGGAATAATATATTCACTACTGATCTAAAGAAGGTACATTGTTTTAAAGAGTGTTCCCTTACAGATTAGGTGGAAGAAATTTCATACCACCCTACAGTATAATTCATACAATGCCACAAAAGGCTAAAAATCAAACTACATGTTTTGCCATGAGCCCAATCCCTCTAGTTTTAACCTTCAGAACTCCCAGGTTACTTAACTGCAACACAAACTTTATTTTTGTATAGGTTACAACCTGGTGACTATAGACTGTGATATGACCAACGTAATACAAATGCCTTGAATGCAAATTTCCATCAAGGGGCCTTCTTACATACAGTAAAAGTGCTCACCGCTATAAGGACCAGAGTTCCGACCATAATTGCTATTCTTCATGGGTCCGTAATTTGACGATTGGTTAGGATAGTTTCCAAAATCATTGTAGTTCCCACCGCCACCGCCACCACCAAAATGCCCTAAAAGTAACAGGCCACAGTTTAACTCACTGCTTCTGTACATCTTATTCATTAATCATCAGTAGTCAAAATCTTACCTCCAAAGTTTCCACCTTCATTGTAGTTGTCGTAGCCACCACCACCACCATATCCTCCTCCACCTCCACCACCACCTTGGTTGCCAAAACCTGGGCCACCACCGCCATATCCTCCTCCTCCTCCTCCTCCTCCTCTACCACAGTAACCTTGGCCACCTCCAAAATTGCCACCTGAAGAACATTAGTAGGTACTTGTATTAAAAACCCAAGAATTGATATGTTTCTTTACCCAGATCTCCTACACCAATCTTTTACCCAAGTGTTGGTCTGATGAATCCTGCCCAGGCTACGACTACCCTTTTCAAGCAGTAAATTAGTCATCCAAGTGACTTTTATTATAATTTCGCCAATTTTCCCTCACCCATTTTGGTGCTCAGTCCATCCTGACTAAAATCACAATGTTAGTTTTTTTGCATCATAGTACACTAATACTTTTAAATCGTTGATCTCGAACCTATAAATGTTCGACTTCCGGGAAATTTTGGCGGGGGTGGTAGAAGCTAATTTGAGACTTAAAGAATGCTACGTCAATGTAAAGTATTTCAATTTTAAAAATTACACTTTCTTCTTGTTCTTCAAACCAATTAGTACAGCTGGAAAATAAAGTCACGAAATGCAAAATGATTTTAATCATAGTTGTAACTACAGTAATCTTCAACTTATTACAATTAAGTGAAATTCAAATGTTTTTATTTTACTTATTCTGTTTTTATAAAGATTTCACACTCATCTAGTGTAGGTTTCATAACTTAAATTATAGTGGAGTCACTTCATTCGCAACTATGCTTACCTGCGATCAAAAAAACTAGTAAGAAATATGGAAGGAGGAAAAGCATCTACATGAATGTAAGCCAAACTAAGATATGAAAGATGCCAATCACATACTGTGACATATTCCCTGGACTGTGAAGTAGATGGCACACATGCATTATGATACTTACTGGAGTGTTTGCATGAGAGTTGATAGTAGTTGCCACACTGCTGCAGGAAAGCTTTATAATAATGAAGTGTGATATAAATCGTACATAGTATTTTGTTAAAAGAAATTTTCCGGTAGGAAACCTCAACGTGCATTAAGAATATTGTTTGTATGGTCATTCGTTTTCCACTGTACGTATTTAAATTTTGGATGGTTGGAAGTCAGTGGTCAGGTTCCAATAAGAAGTAGGTTCAGCACTTGCAAGATTTTACAAAAACATAAGCCCCACACTGACAGGATCTTATGAGGAGTAGAGGTCACTACTTTCTCTTGTGATTTTCCCACCCTACCAAGATCATTTCCATGCTAAATTAGCGAGAAGCAAAACTCATTCGCAATAAAATGCAACGCAATGGACATTGGTGACTGCAGTGATTAAAGTCATCATTAGTTTTAAAAGGCACCTTAATATTCTGAACTTAGTTAGGGTTTTAAAAAAATTCAAAAAATTCTTAAAAATGCAAACTCAATTTGTCAATTAAAAGCTATTAAACAGATACATTACACAGGTTAATAAGAAAAGTTTCAAAGTTGCAAAGTCAAAATTTCTCAAATACAAAATTAACCAATCACAATCAGAGAAAACTGACAAATGCAAATATCCAGTGGAGGATTAGAGCAGCTAAAATATTGATATCTCAAACCATGACTTACCATCACCAAACCCATTATAGCCACCACCACCACTCCCTCCATAATCATCGCGGCCACCTCCAAAATTTCCCATTCCTACGGAGGTGGGGGAAAACAAAAGGAAAGAAAAAAAAAAGCTGAAGACAATATACTCTCAATCTACTACATCTTCATCCTGGCCCAGTCACCCAAGATTATACATTTGGGACTCAAGAATTGCACACAAATTAACATATTAATATATACAAGTGATTCCTATCAGGTTAAAGGAATCACTCAAATGTTGAGCTACTTTGATAACCCAAAAATTATTCAATAAAGTTCATTTTAAAAGTCTGAATAGAAATACTGGATGATAAATTTAGAATTTTCTCTACGGGATTTTGAGAAGTCTAAGCTGGCATACCTCTTCCACTGAAATTTCCTCCACGGTTGAAATTGCCTCCCCCATTTCCACCTCCAAAATTACCACCACCGCGGCCCATATAATGGCCAGGGCTATTGCCACCTCCAGAACTACCGCGTCCTTAGAAAGGAGAAAGAGAATGTAAATAATTAAGTTAATGTTAAATTGCTTTCTTTCCTTTACTCCAACCATCCTAACTTTTCCAATTACCTCTTTGGCCAGATCCAATCCCCTGCATCTCCTGTCGTGAAAGCGCTTTTCTCACTTCACAGTTGTGTCCATTCACGGTGTGATATTTTTGAACTAGAAACAAGAAGATCAGTTTCATTAGTTTTCTAAAATGTCACTGCAAGTTTAAAAGTGACACTACCCAGCTCAAAGAATCATGACATAGAACCTTTTATCACAGCAGTGGTTCAGTCAATCCAGTATCCTTGTACCAGCTCTTGAAAGAATCGTCCAAATAAATCTCTCATTGCAGCTAACTGCCTTTTGAAAACGTCTACAGAATTGGACTTTTCAGAGAATTAAAAACTTCAACTTGCACCAGGAAAAGGAAGTGGAAAACGTAAAAACTTGAAATTCAAGAGAAATTTTATTACTACTAAGTTAGAATTATTTTGCCCCATCTATTGAATCACAACAACATTCACGTAACTGAAGATGCATAGAACAGTTTCAATTTAGGTCATTGGAAGACTTCTACACCAAGGTCTCTGTTCTACCCTCTGCAACTGGATCCTTGACTTCTTGGCCTACAGACTGCAATCAGTGAGAAGGCAACAACAACTCCACGATAATCCTCAACATTGACCCCTCGCAAAGCTGCGTACTCAGTCTTTTACCATACTCCCTATACACTCAACTATTGCCAAATTTCATTCTAACTCCATTCACAAGTTCACAGCTGATACTACCACTGTAGGCTGAACCTCAAACAATGACAAGACATAATACACGAAAGAGACAGAATGCTTATTGGTGTGGTGTAAAGATAACAAATCTCTTCCTCAGTCAGCAAAATGAAACAGCTGGTCATTGACTTCAGGAAGCAAGGTGGAGGGCAGGTCCATCTATATTGGTGCTAATATGGAGACAGTCAAGAGCATCAAGTTCCAAAGAGAGATGATCACTAACAATCCGACCTGGTCCAGCCACATTGATGGGACAGTCAAAACACACAATAACAGCTCTAGTTTTTAAGGTGGCTAAGGAAACTGGGCATGTCTCTAAAGACTCTTACTAATTTTTAACAGATGTACAGGTTCTTATGGTAACTACTCTGCCCCAGAACTGTAAGAAACTACAGAGAGTTGTGAACACAGCCCAGTCCGTTATGCAAGCCAACTTTCCATCCATACTTCCCAGTGGCTCTGGAAGGGAGCCAATATAACCAAAGACTCCTCCCACTCCAGTTATAACTTCTTTCAACCTTTTTCATCAGGCAGAGACACAAAAGCTTAAATACACATACCAACAGATTTAAGTACAGCTTCTTCCCTGCTGTCATTACACTTCTTAAATGAACCTCTCAAATTTTAAACTTAATGATGATCTCACTTTGTGTGCCTTCTCTGCAGCCGTAACATTGTATTCCTCACTCTGTTCTATTACCCTAATACACTTCGTACAGTATGACTTGCCTGTATTGCATGCAAAACTTTTCACTGTACCTAGGTACGTGTGACAATAAAAAAAAATCAAAAACACACAACTGGACCAGAAACCCTACTGAGAGCAAGTTGGTCTTCCTAAAGGAAGCAACTAAAACTAGTTAACATTAGGTCAGAGTAAGAATTTTCGAGGCTCTTGTGGCACACTGGTAGTGTCGGGAACGCTGGACCAGAAGACTCAGGTCCAAATTCCATTTGTTGCAGAATTGTTAACATCTCTTAACAGGTGGTTTGGAAATAAACACCCAAATAAACTTCCACTCAATTGAAAACTATTGCATTTGATAATGTGAAACTAGCAGAACACAGAACCTTTTTAAGGCATTCTTAGGCAAGGTGGTAGGTTTTTGTCTTGAGTCAAGAGGTCTGGATTCAAGTCCCACCCGCCCCAAAGATGTCTAATATCATCTATAATGAAGATAACTACAGAATACGTATTAAAAAAGAATTTTTGGTGGGGGTCTTGAGGCACAGTCCTAGCACCCGGAGTCCTGAGCCAAGAGGCCTGCATTTGAGTACCATCTGCTCCACAGATGAACAATTGCATCTCTGAACTGATGATTAAAAAGAAAAAAAAAAAGTATGCTTGCTGTTCCATCAAATGCAATGGCTGAAGCCTGGACTCCCTAAACTACTGTTTTGCAAAAGAGCCTAGCATAATAATGATGGTTCACAGTTGTACCAAGTAGTCCATCTGTCCCATGCAAAAGCAGGGATCCAAATTCCAACAGCAGCTTCTAGCCAAGTAATAACATGCTGCACTGTTTAAAGATGTAAATTCCTAGATCTTATTTGATGACTGATGCGAACAGTGACAGGACCATATTCAGATTACATATCAGCACAGGGTGCAAGGGTTATTTTCCTAAGTGCCCTCAAACTCAAGCAGATCTACTGCAAAGATGTATAGTTAGCATCACAAGCAAAGCATTTTCAGGGCCACTGTCTGTACATGCTTTTTATATGTTCAAACACAGTAGATTGAATGTGGTATTGTTAAATGCGTTTGGTGGACAAAAGACCAAGCAACTAAGTCCAAGGACAGAAAGTTGGGATACCAACTATACCTTGTTTCTGTCCTGCTTAATTTGTTGACACTACTGCAACAAGTAAGCCACTCACCGACAATTTTGTCGACAGAGTCATGATCATCAAATGTGACAAAGGCAAACCCTCGCTTTTTTCCACTTCCACGATCAGTCATAACTTCAATATTTTCAATCTTGCCATACTTCTCAAAATAATCTCTCAGATGATATTCCTCAGTATCTTCTTTGATACCACCAACAAATATTTTTTTCACTGTTAAATGGGCACCAGGTTTTGTAGAATCCTGCAAACAAAATCATAAGTTAATGCTGTTCTTCATTTGTGAAAATCATATGTGTTCCCATAAATTACAACTTACCTCTCTTGACACTGCTCTTTTTGGTTCTACAACACGACCATCAACTTTGTGTGGCCGTGCAGACATTGCAGCATCCACCTCCGACACAGAGGAGTAAGTGACAAACCCAAATCCTCTTGAACGTTTTGTTTGTGGTTCTCTCATAACCTAAAAACAAAGTTAAAACAATTTAGAGTAAAGTGGAAATAGATATATTTAGGCATATATGACCCATTTCTTTGTTGTTATGTGATTGAGCTAAATTAAAATGGCTTTCAATGTAACTTCAGAAAAGGTGCCATGTCTATGCAAAAAACTACTCACCAACAACCAAAACACGACAGAAGATGCAACAACAGTTAATATTAACCAACATCAATACAAAATATGCCAAAGGTGGACAACAATGAGCCAGCTGAAAACTGACTGAACGACAGAAAAGACCTCCAGCATCGGACTCTAACTCAACACAATAAGATGATGGTCAACAGTCCAATAAACATTTTTCAATAAAGTGCCCTTACCCCCATCCACTTTCATTAATGCTGACAGTTCACCCCCATTCACAATTCCTTCACAAATAGAACAACCGTGACACACCATAAGAAGATCTGGACAATATCCAGGATTTGGCTGGCAACTGCAGGTATCATTCACATTACAAAAGCACCAGACAACAACCATTCCGAGCAAAAGAATGGTCTGCCATTTCCATCAGTAGCAAGGCAATCACTGTTCTACACAATGTTTGCGTAAAAGTGCAAAGGGAAGTGTGGCTGTCACCAACATGGAGAAAGTCAAACTGAACCAGTTATACCAACACAGCAAGAGTGCCCTGGCAACTGATCCTCAAAACCTATCCATTGTCTAGAAAGCCATCAGCAGTGATGCACATTCTCCACTTGGTCTGCAACCCAGCTGCCCTGAAGATGCTTTACATCAAAGTAGGCCAACTTATTCAACTAGTTCTTTGAACAGGCGTCTGTATCCAGTGGCTGCCGTACATATGAAGTTACAAATATTACTTCGGCAAAGTCATATTCTGAGGTAAGAAAAGACCAATAGTTGCTGTAGAGGTATATCCAAACTGTGCACTATCCTAACTTTGATTTAATTTACAATGTCGACAGAATCCTTAATCCCTCACCTATCACCCAGAATCACCACAAGGATTACAGTGTTTCAAGAAGGCCAACCTTTCTGAAAAAAAAAAAGGACATGTTGTAAATCACCCACTTTGAGAGAATTGAGACAAATCTGACTTATGGCTTTTATAGGAGGAAAGTTTTGGAATAATTTGTATTCAAAGAATGATCCACTTGTACAAAATCTTAACACATTTAGAACATTCTTAAAAATCTTATCAGCATTGTTGCGGTTCGCAGAATGCCTCAAGTTGAAAACAGTCAAATAATCTTACCACACAATCTGTTAACTGTCCCCATTGCTCAAAATGCTCCTTTAAACTCTCTTCATTAGTTTCAAAACTCAAGCCACCAATGAACAGCTTGCGTAACTGCTCTGGTTCTTTAGGTTCTTGACCCTGCAAAACAAAGTTTTATTGTATGTAAAATGCAAACAAACAGCTACTGATCATGATTTCCAGAACACAAATGAGGCAACTAGAATGTCAACTATTAAGCTATAACTCCTTTCTATAGACTGATTTTCAGCAGGATTTTAAAAGACATATAAAGTGAGATTCTTCAGTTTTATGAACTGGAGTATAACACAAAGATAATAACAGGATTATAAACTAAAATGATTTTGGCAAATAATTACATGAATCTGTAGCTTGCTAGACACCTTATTGCCTCTCTCGGGACAAATTTGCACTGATGTACATTGAAAAAGATCAGACTCAAGTCTTTTGAAGATCAGCTTGAGATATTCATATCATTTAGATCCAGAATTAAGTTTTGAACCATTTGTCCTCCAGCCACAACACCTTTTAGCAATATATTGAGCAACATTCAATTTTTCCCATGTAAGCATGGCGAATGTTGTGGGTTAATCACTCAGGTGCATATTCTTGCATTCAATTCAGCAGCAATGAGATGCATCAACTTGTTGACTAGCACATAGTATTCTGCTGTGGGGCACGATGGTGCAAGTGCTGGGGTTCAGAGTGTTACCCTAGATCAAACCAGTTAATAGGCTGATTCTGATTTTGACCTTTTCTACTGCTTTGCTCATGACATTTGCAGGACTCAGTCGAGTCCAAAGCATATGAGGTTGATGTGATCTACTTGGATTTTCAGAAGGTCTTTGACAAGGTGCCGCACAGGAGGCTGCTAATTAAGATAAAAGTCCACGGTGTTAGGGGCAAGGTACTGGCATGGAGAGAAGATTGGCAGACTAGCAGAAACAGAACGGAGAAAAAGGAGCCTTTTCAGGTCAGCAGCCAGTGGCTTGTGGAGTTCCACAGTGGGTATTGTTGGGAACACAACTATTCACAGTATCTACAATATTAGGGCTAGAATGCACGAGCAAGGACATGCTGTTCAGGCTGTATAACATTCTGGTCAACTGCATTTGGAATACTGTGAGCGGTTTTGGGCCCCATATTTAAGGAGGAACATACTGGCCTTGTCGGGGGTATCCAGAGGAGGCATACAGAATGATCCTGGAGATGAAGAACTTGTCATACAAGGAGTAGTTTGGTTAATACTCTGAGTTCAGGTGAACAGGGGCATCTTATTGAAACTTATAGACAGCATGGATACAGCAGGTATGGAGGTATTTCCAGTCAAAGGAGAGACTAGGACCTGAGGGCAAAGCCTCAGAGTGAAGGGAAGCCATTTTAGGAATGGGTGAAGGAGGAATTTCATTAGCCGGAGGGTGTAAATGTCATTATCACAGAAGGAAGGTCGGAGGCCAAATCACTGAGTGTACCAAGGGGATCAAAGATGATAGGGAGAAGTCAGAAGAACGGGGTTGAGAAAACAAATCAGCCATGATCGAATGGTGCAGTAGACTTGAAGAGTAGACACAACTGCTCCTATTTCTTACTGTTGAGATCATTTTTACCTAATGACCATGCACGTAGTAATGGACTTTTTTGGCATATGTTTTGTGAAGGTAGAAAACACTGGAATTTTTAAAAAAATTCAGTGAATGAAGGCATCACTGGCTGCGCAAGTGTTTATTGCCCATCCTAGAGGGCAGTTAACAGTTAGTCACATTGCTGTGCGTCTGGAGTTGCACGTAGTTCAGTTAAGGATGGCAGTTTCTTTCCCTAAATGACATCAGTGAACCAGATGCATTTTTCTGACAATGATTTAATGCTCATCTATTGAATTCAAATTCAACGAACAATCCGCTGTGGCAAGACTTGAACCTAGGTCCCCAAAACATTACCAAGGTCTCTGGATTAAGAGTCCAACAATAATACCACAAGGCCAGATATAGTTTGAGGGATTTAGCAGGAGGCACCAACTGCAATGCAAGTCTGCCAACTTTGCAAATCAAAGTTAACATCCCAATGCAGTGCTTAAGCTGCACTTTTGAGGTGATGTTATAACATGGAGCCAAACAGATACTCCGATGGAAGTAAAACATCCCACAATATAAATTCAAAGATTTAATGATTTCAAAAGAAAATAGAGTGCTACAGGGATGCAGTAAAAGTATGAGACAGAATGGAAGACAAAGAGTTGATACGGAGACATATGAGCTGTATGGCGTCCTGTGTCGTAAAATAACTCCAAGAGGAGGAGTTATGACAGGTGCCCTAACCAGTGTCTGTCCCTCCTCATCTGGTCACTATCACATCACTGTTTGAGAGTTCGATTTGCTCATATTAGCTTCTGCTTTTCCTACACTGACAACTTCTTTAAGACCTTAAAGTTAAATGGTTGCAAAAAGTGCAAATAAATGCCTTTTTAAAAACCTGGCAATTGCTGATGAAATAAAGCAATAGGATCTCGAACTATGCCCATTTTTCCTTTACTTGACCCTGAATGTCAGGAACTCCAACTGCAGTTGTGACCACAATATCACATCAAAAGCCTCCTTCAATAAACACAAGTGGTCAAAAGTATCAGAACAAAGGAACCCCAATGTCTCATGCTGATAACACAGGAGCTTTATAACGCAGTTATAAGGAGAGCATGGTGCAGCACGGCGGCTCAGTGGTTGGCAGTGCTGCCTCACAGTGCCAGGGATCCGGGTTCAATTCCACCCTCGGGCGACTGTCTATGTGGAGTTTGCATGTTCTCCCCGTGTCTGTGTGGGTTTCCTCCCACAATCCAAAGATGTGCAGGCTAGGTGAATTGCCCACACTAAATTGCCCACAGTGTTCAGGGATGTGTAGATTAGGTGGGTTTATAGGGGAATGGGTCTGGGTGGAATGCTCTGTGGATCGGTGTGGACTTGTTGGGCCAAAGGGCCTGTTTCCACACTATATGGATTCTATGAAGTATAGAATATCAAAGCTTAGATGCAAGAATTCCTTGACAAGAGTCAACGAGGCACAGATTTTTGCTGAATACTCAATAAAATGATAAAGAATAAAAAGGCTCAAGGACACCCCGCAAAAAGTATGACTCTGAAGGGAGTAGGTCATGATGTGGGGTACTCCGCCGCAGATCCGGAGAGATAACAACAAACATAGGAATTACGAGGGGAGAAGATTATTCAGCCCTTCGAGCCCAGCCTGTAATTTAACATGATCATAGTGGCCTCAGCTCCACTTTCCTGCCTGTTTCCCATAGCTTTTTACCTCGATTTTCATCAGATCTGAAACGCAACCTCTGTACTTTCAGATTTAATTTTGAAAATCACGATGCGAAACGAAGCCAGTACGGCAACCAGGTTGCTTCGTTAAGTTCGAGTAGAACCGGTTCCATTTGGTGTGGCCACAGCGCCAGCCGCCGACCTGCCTCCCACCGACCACAGGATCAGCCATTCAATGAGCTTCACTCCTGGGGTTGAAGCCGGTTTGTACTAAGGCTGGCCGGAGGTAACCTCGACCGTTGTATTTTTAAAGCAAACGCAACCTTTCCCCCCCCCTCCCCCACCCCTTCTGAATATTCAACCAACAGCACAGCCGCCATCTTGAAGACAGTCGGAGAGTCCATGTTATAGCAGATGGTAGAGACAGACCCAGGGCACAGGCTCAGGGCCGCCATTAACGATGACATTTGGCAAGGCGAAACAGCACCGTCAACCAAACAAATACGGTCTAAGAAGAGAGCCCAAACGTGAAATTTTAAGGCTCCGTTGAGAGACAGAGACAACAGGAAATGCCGTTCTTACCTCCATTATTGACAAGGAAGCTTGTGGATCGAGAGAGCGCGAAACAAACGCAAAATCTTTTATTGAAGCCCAGCAAACGCTGCGGCACGGAAACCCCACCCAATCCCTACGTCATGCCAAGACACGCCTCCCTACCGCGTCACTCAGCTTCATCGTATTCTTCTTCATGACTCCACCCCCTTATCACGTCATACAGATTGACACCGCCCTATTTACCTACGCAACACACATTGATGCCCCACCCCTGTCGGCCGGATGCTTACAGCGGCCTCCTCACCAACGGATTTCACTCAGCCCGACATACCTGCCAAAGCGTTTCTCTCTCAAATCGTCGACTGAACCACTACCACCCACCACCCACACTCAAGTCAAACCCCGCCCTCTCACGTCACCTGCGAGAAACGTCGCCCCCGTCGCGTGGGCCGGAAATCCCTCTCCCAACCGGCGTCAGACACTGAAGAGCCGTCCATCACCGTCTTTCTGAGATGCCCTCGCGTGCGCACAATGACCCCGCCCCATCGCCTCAACGGCCGCTTGGCCACGCCCCCATACGTCTTTCCCCTTCTCCGCGCCTCAACTGGTCATCAATGGCCCCGCCCCTGCGCGCCTCCAGGCCTGACCCCGCCCACTCGCTGCCAATCATTCCGACCCCGCCTCCAGAACGAAGGCTTCCCGCGACCTCTTCCCCCTGACGGGGCCCATAGCCACGAACGCCGCCTGAGAACCCGCCCTAAACAACTCTCGCCCCGTCCCTTGCACGAAGACCGACCGTTGTCCGGCCCTTTTGCTGTCACTCATTCTGACCCCGCCCCAGGACTGCATCAACTAGATACTAATACCCCTCACTTTCCCGGGGTTGCTTCCTTCCGTGTTGCAAGGTCACATTTATGTTGTGGTGTTGGATAACGCAGTTAAGATGGTGGGCGTTGGGAGCACAAATGGCACAAAACGTATCTGTGGGTGTGGCTTAGAGTGCAGTTATTGTCTGAACCACGAGGTGGGCGGCCATTTGTTTAGGTTTATGGCGGCATTTAACAATTGGTCTCCACCTTCTTCCCTCCCCCCCGCTGCCTCTATCCTGCTTGGGCAACATAGAGTGCCTCCATTTTGTTTGTGTGTTCTGGCTCTGTTTAGAGGAAATGCTGGAAAATGGCATTACGATAGATGCTTCATGACCGGCGCAGTGGGTGTAAGGAAATGTTCTTTGCTGTGAAGGAAGCTGTGAACAGTTTCCCAAACAGGGTACTTTTATCATGTATTTAAAACTGTGGACTCTAAGATATAATTTGTACTCTGAAATCATAACTAACGAAGTTAGACATTTTCGCAACAGTTGCACCCGCCACCATCCCCCACGCTCATCCTTGCCAGGGAAAATAAAAGAAACCCCCTAATATCATGCAGTATTTTTGTTGGTAATAGAGCGCGGAAGGGGGATCGTCGTGTCCCTGCTGGGCGTCAAACATCCATTTTAATCCCATTTTCCAGCATTTGGCAGTTTCGCGCCACCTAAAAACATAACTCCATGTTGTGCATTTTCACAAGTATCACCTGATGAGTATGACCGTGAAGTGTACATGAAGGATCTTGTGCAGTGGTAATGAGCTAGAGCCTAGATTCCTACTTGCTTCAGAAATGATTCATACAATTTCTTAACAGGCTTTTTTAAAAAAAAAGTCTGAACCCAAAACCAAAACAAATTGTTGGAAAACCTCAGCAGCATCTGGAGAGAGGAACAGAGTTAATGTTTTGGGTCCAATGACCCTTCATCAGAACCATCTACACCTGAAACGTTAATCCTGCTTTCTCTTTACAGATGCTGCCAGACCTGAGTTTTTCAAGCAGTTTCTATTTTTGTTTCTGGTTGCCAGTATCTGCATTCTTTTTGGATTTTTGTTCCATGAATGCTCCTACCCTACTGTCCTCAAGTAGTCCATGTTGATGTAGTTGTCAAGAACAATAATCCAACTAAAATGTACAATTTTCTTGTTGCCAGGTTTTTGTTTTGTCCAACAAGCAGAGCTGTTTCTTCCACAGTACACTGGCTGTGGCCATCTAGTTTGGAGTCAGCTCTTGAACTGAGTAGATTCTAATCTCGTATTTTTTTCTTTTTCGTGTGTGTAGGTGTAAAACCAGTGAAAACACCAGGTGTGTAAATAACTTTATTAATATGCCCACCAGCAGGTAAAATGTCCATGTGGCCAAAGAACCAGTGACAAGCAGAGCTCCAATCCGGTCAATGTGTATGTGAAAGAAAAAGTGAGGGGGAGGGTAGGGATCAAATCAAACGGGAGGCTGGAAGAACACAGCAAGCCAGGCAGCATCTAATGGAGGTAGAGAAGAAGTTACCATTTCGGGTATTACCCTTCTTCAGGACTCGATGTGCAGGTAGGGGGAGCTGCAGATAAAGAGAGAGATGGGGGAAGGTAGTGGAGTAGTGATGATAGGTGGACACCAGGTAGGTATGACCTGGCTGGTCAATGGGAGGAATGAATCTGGTTGGTAGCTGGAATGGAGGGGAGGATAGGGTGCTGGAAAGGGAGCCAGGGGATGGGTGGGAAATTAGAGAGCTCAATGCTAAATCCTCTAGTCTGCAGGGTGCCCAGGCAGAAAATAAGGTGTTGTTGTTCTTCTGAGGAACATTGAGTTCTATAATTTCATGTAGCCTTCCCATCATTTCACCAGGTCATACTTACTACTGGTGTCCACCTATTACCACTGCTATTTTCCCTCTCCAGTCTTTATCTGCAGCTCCCCCTACCCCTACATCCAGCCCCGAAGGAGGCTGATACCTGAAACATTGACCTTTCCTTCCGATGCTGCCTAGCTTGTTGTGTTTGTTCCAGCCTCCTGTTTGTCTGCCTTGGATTCTGGCATCTGCAGGTTGTTTTTTGTCTTTAACCAGGGATCAAAATGGAATTGGAAGAGGAAATAAAGCACTCCACACCCCATGATCAGCACTTCTCTCGAAAGGCACTGAGACTGTTGGTGGATACTGTGTACTCCTTATCCAGGGACTCCTAGGTCCGAAAATAGCTGTGGAAGAGGGGCAGGCAGTTGGCCCTAATGCCTGGACCTGTTAATTGCAAGGTCATCTATTCAACTCAGAAATATTCAATCCATTTGTGTCTTCTAACAATTGGATTCCTAATTGATAATCACATATGAAGTTTCAAGCACTGGCATGGAATTAAACTGAATATTTACACCTGGAATATTACAAACAAAATCAAAAATTGCTGGAAAAACTTGGGTCTGGCAGCATCTGTGGCAAGTGTTATGAAGCAGAGGTCAACCCCACACTGATAAATAAATCCAAAACACCCAGAGAGGCTTACCCCACCTCATAATCTGTTAAAAGAAGTGTGAAAAGTGGTATAACCTGCTCCTCACGACCTACTCAGTTATAAAGGGAAGGTTAAATGAGATGAACTCCTGACATTTGCTCTGTAATCAACAAGTAACAATTTATTTATCTAACTGTAACAATGAACATATTAAGAGAACTACTAACAAACTGAACAATGTCTCCTCAACCACTGACTATTCCCGAATAACACAAAATTCTAATGATATGCTGTTCCATTAAATATGAGTCCCACTTATATAAACCAAAATAATAAAAAAAAATTAAAACTTAATCTTTCAAAATTACAGCCAGGATATGTCTTCCAGAATGCCCCATGCCCTCACTGCTGATCTTCAGTCAGGAGCGCCTTTATCTGTTGAATTCTTGTGTCAAGAATATTAGCTACGAGTGAAGTTTCACATTTAGTTTGATGATGGTTTTCTGAGAGCTAAGAGAGTTCTGTGAGGGACAACGATTTTTCTCTTTAGAGCTACAGGGCTGTTAACTCTATTAGATGCCAGTTGCTCTCATGCTGATTTTCAACTAACCTCTTTTATACCCTTGATGACCTATCAATTTCTTACAATAGGATTGGTCTTACATTGTCAAAGCCATTAGATTTCACTCTCGAACTGCCTGGTTTAAATTAATTGGCTGACATTCAAACTGGTTGCCTTCATAACAAAACAAAAGTAGTGCCTGGCTGTCAACCACACAGCCTTTTGATACAAATGTTTCAATTTCTCTATGCATCTGCTGTTGCCTGTAGATATTTTTAAAAATCTCCAAGCCTAGAAAAGCACATCATCTTTTAAAGGGACCATGCACTCTTTTCCCCGCCCCCCCCTTATAATTTTACAAACATTAAATACTCTATCCAACTTCTCAACAAGAGAAAGCAGAGTTATTGTTTTGGATCCAGTGACCCCTCCTCAGAACAGGTCCTTCTGGTGTGCTGATTCTGATGTTAGCATAGATTTCAGATTTCAGAAGTCACTGCTGCGTATGGACCTTGGAGCTCTACACAGAGAGAATTAGAGGGAATGTAGCCTCCATGCCAGCTGGATATGTTTTCCATGGGGATGTTTATGAAATATGATGGTGGGTGCTAAAGTGTCAACTTTCGACATACCCACTTCCAAGTCCTCATAGATCAGTAGGTGACTGAGTGCCAAAATTGAATGGACAATTAATCTTGATATCAAACAAATTAACCTGAATTATTCTTCCCATGCCGTAACATGCTCCATGCAGGTAGGAGCATGGCAATAAGGATTTCCTCTTTTTGATGCAGATGGTTAAAAGGCAGGAAGGAGATGGGTCGGTCCTCTGGAGAGGTACCCTGAATGGATCAGGGCACCCAAGAATGCCAAGATGATGTCCTATCTTTATACTCCCGGCCTGGCTTTGAAGTCTGTCCACTAACCTCGTTGTTCTTCCTCCTGAGCTCCCCAATTCCTTTCTGCCAAACACCTGGGACTTAATCTGGGATCCATTTGTTTTGTTTTTGGGCCTGTTTGCAGTGGCCTCTGCTGGATTCTGGCATTGCTTAGATGGTAAAGCTGCCCTCTGATCAGATCAGCTGGCGGCTCTTGAAGGCAGGACTTCCTGCCCATTGACAGGCGAATAGAATAGAATATCCTCTATTGTCACGTGTACTCCAATAGTGAAGTACAGGAGTATGGTGAAAAGTTTTACAATGGCTGCATCTTATGGCACCATCTTAGCTACAAGTACCTAGGTACAAATCTTGGATACAAAGAAGAATAAAAAGAAAAGTAATAGCATTATTTTGATTGTCAAAAAAAGTTAGAAATAAGATAGTTAGAACATAGTTAAATGACATTACAGTCCAGTAAAGAGTTTCAAAAAGCAGGAGCTCAGCATGTAGTCTGACAGCCCACGTCAGGCTCAAGTCCAACAACTGTCCCGTTCCACTCCAACCGCCAGTCCGCTCCTCATGGGCAGTCAGCTGCAACAACGTATGTTGCGCTGCACTGGGACTTGGTTCCCCTCGCACTGCTCCTGGTTTCGTTTGTCCCGCATTGTACTGTGACTTGCTTCCCCTCGTGCTGCACTGGGACTCGTTTCCCCTTGTGCTGCTCCAGGTCTTGTTCGCCTTGCATTCTACTTGGGCTTGCTTCCCCTTGCACTGCCCCAGGACTCGTTTCTCTATGTGCTGCTCAGGGACTGCAAAAAACAGAGAAAAAAGGAAAGAAAAAGAACAGGCGGAGTAGAGGAGCTGTGGTGGAATATCCTACTTTGCCATTATCTTCCCACTGTGACCTTGTTTATGCCACTCCAATGTTTTATTGCATGAAGTGGGCTTTCCTTAAGTGGATTGGTTTGAAATTGTCTTTCGTAATGGTCCTGGTGGCTGAGTCTTACACTTATCTACATCTACAACCCCACCCCATTAAATTAAGCTCATAAAGTAAGTGGTACCATATAAGAGTGTATAGGCACATGTGGGCATCAAGATTTTTATAGCTATATTTTAGAAGTTGGAAGAACATATTAAGAGAATCGTCAGTGCAACATATAAGATCTTGGACCTCATAGGTAGAGGCAGACAAGAGCTGTTCCTGACTGAAGGGGACAATAAGTAATTTCAAAAGGAAATTGGATAGATCTTGAAGAATATAAGCTTAGAAAGTTATATGGATCAGCTGGGGGTTGGTATTGGTTTAATTTCTCTGTAGAGAGCAGACATGAACTTGATGGGTTGAATGGCTTCCTTCCTTACTCCTTAACGCTTATGTCAGTTTGAACCAGCATAATAATTCCACTATCTACTACTTTAGTTACTTCCTTAAACATTCTGGTAGGTATATTAGCTTTTATGTATCTATATTTGTTGTCTTTAACCAGCTTAAATTTCTCTAAGTTCTCAGCCCCCCTGTCCTTAATTATAGATTCCAATAACTTCCCACAACAGATTTTCAAGAGTTTTAGTAACATGATTAGTCAAGGGTAATATTCTTATCAAGATATTGGGGGAAACAGACATGCATCTGCAGTACCTTTTATCTCTGGTAGAAAGAGAACAACTGTTTCTGCTGTTTGTAGAATCTTAAGTAAAAGACGTAATCTAACTATAGGGTGTTAGAAAATTGAAACTCTCTTTCGAAAATGATGTTGGATGAGCTGTTAATTTTAAATCAAGATTGATAGGTCTTGGCTACTAAGGGTACTAAAGTATGTGGGGACATGGAGCTAAGTCACAGTCAGACCGTATCTTACTGAATGGCATAACAAGTTCAAGAAGCAAAACCTTTTATTCTAGATCCTCTGTTCCCTTAAAAGAGAGAGGAAATAGACTTAGAGATGGTTGGAACTGCCGATGCTGGAGTTAGAGATAACAAGGTGTAGAGCTGGATGAACACAACAGGCCAGGCAGCATCAGAGGAGCAGGAAAACTGACGTTTTGGGTCTGGACC
>JAHRHZ010000144.1:37576602-37599762 GCA_024137785.1 Ginglymostoma cirratum
CTGGATGAACACAGCAGGCCAGGCAGCATCAGAGGAGCAGGAAAGCTAACGTTTCGGGTCTGGAAGAAGGTCCAGACCCAAAACGTCAGTTTTCCTGCTCCTCTGATGCTGCCTGGCCTGTTGTGTTCATCCAGCTCTACACCTTATATGAGGAAATAGACTTGTTGACTGACTACTTTGTGGAACATTTCACATTTGAAGAAACGGTTAATATGCCTGATATTCCAGGAAACAAATAATGCGCTTATCCCCTGACCTTTTCTTGCAACTCTTTTCTGGATCCTCTCTGTTACATTCTTTCTAATGTGTAAAACAGAATTGGTGTATACAGAGCTCTGACTGATAGCATTTTATAAATGTTCATCAAACCTTCCTTGCTTTTGTCCTAGCTGAGATGATGAAATTAATGTTTAAACCTCATACTTGCTGCTTTGCACAGCTTAATACAGTTTAAAGTCACATTATAGACAAAATAGCGCCCAAGTTATAAAATATAAACAGAAATTGCTGAAGAAACTCACCAGGTCTGGTAGCATCTGTGCAGAGAAAGCAGAGTCAATTTATAAATATTTGCTTTACTGATTTATAACCTTACATATATGCACTAATATGTAACTTAATGTGCATTAGAAAGAAAAAATTGCACTTTGCTGGGGATTATGTCTGTTTTACATGACAATTGCAAATGAGTAAGCTTTTCAAAAATATGCTTTATTCACAAAAAAATCTTTGTATACATACACATAGTCACTAGAGAAGTTCGATTCTATGGAGTCTTTGCATATTGAGAACAAAAACCAAAGACATTTCTTACTTATACAAGACTATATTTACATATATTTGAGGCACTGGGAGGGTCTGATGACTGGATGGATCCCTGTTGTACTTCAGTAGAAAGACCTGAGACAGTGCTCTTTCCCCATTGTGCCTTGGCCACTGCTGCCCTAAACTTCAGTGCGTGCCTCAGCACATGGTCCTTGGAGTGTACCAATTTGCAACACTCGGTTGAGGTCAACTCCTTGTTTTGGAAGACTAACAAATTTCAGGCAGACCAAGCAGTGTCTTTCACCGAGTTGATGGTCCTCCAGGCATAGTCAATGGTTGTCTCGGTGTGCGTCCCAGGGAACAGACCATAGAGCGCACTGTCCTGCGTAACGGAGCTGCTCAGGATGAACCTCGACAAAAATCACTGCATCTTTTTCCAGGATAACAAGGCGTGGGGCTGGATGAACACAGCAGGCCGAGCAGCATCATAGGAGCAGGAAAATTTGACGTTTCAGACCTAGACCCTTCTCTAGGCCGGAAACGTCAAGTTTTCCTGCTCCTATGATGCTGCTCGGCCTGCTGTGTTCATCCAGCCCCACGCCTTGTTATCTCGGATTCTCCAGCATCTGCAGTACCTTTTATCTCTGATGCATCTTTTTCCAGCCTTCTTTGCAAAAGCATGGTCCAACAGGAGATGTGTGACTGTGTCTACCCCACACTCCCCATCCGCTTCAAGGGCAACATGCAATGGTGCACAGAGTCCGGGCGTACATGAAGGATCTCACAGATAGTGCCCTTCTCACCATCAGCCAAGTGATGTCTTGTTGCTTGTTAGAAAGTTCTGGCATTAAAACATTCTGCCAAATGACTTTGACGGTCTGCTCAGGGAACAACCCAACTGATCCACCCTGTACTTTTCCCACAGGGTCTTGAGGACACTACATGCTGACCACTTCCTGAGGGACTTGTGGTCAAAGGTGTTTTACCTTGCAAATTTCTCCATGAAGTTCAAGTGATACGGAACAGTCCAACTACTTGGAGTGTTCTGTGGCAGCGAGGCCAGATCCATTCTTTGGAACATTGGGGACATATAGAACCTCATTAGGTAGTGACACTTGATGTTTGCGTAGTAAACGTCTATGCACAGTTTGATGCATCCACACACGAAGGTGGCCATCAGGATGAGGGTGGCATTGAGTATGTTTTTCCCCCCTTATCCAGAGCTTTGTACATGGTGCCCCTGCGGACATGGCCCATCTTAGATCTCCAGATGAAGTGGAATCTCTTTCCAGAACATGCTAAGGAGCAAAACAATGCTTTACAAATCTGGGTGCCTTACTAGGATAGTCACTCTTTATACACTGTGTGAATACAGTACAAAAAAAACTATAATCAATATTCAAACATTTATATAAGGTACAGGAGGATAATTCACTTACACCTTTAATGTGACAGAATTATAATCATCCTCTAAATTCTTATATGTTTACTGGAAATATCTGAATATATTGAATTTCTATTAAAAAAGGGAATAACTAATTCATGTCTTATATGTTTTTGTTGCAAAAGCCATAGAAAACAGCCATGAATTTTATGTAATGGCTTGGTGTTAACAATAATGAAGATCAATAAATTAAGCATTTAAACCTGAGAATAAAAGGGAGGGAAGAAGTACAAGATAATTTATTTGTGGCCATCCAGAGTATTGCAAATGAGATCAATAAAGTACAGCAGGACAGAAATTACTATTAGTGATTATTGTACAAATCCTAATGCATCTATATAAAATCCCCCCCTACATATTAGTGGAGACTTTAACCCATTTAAACTAAATAGGTTAATTACTTCCTGAAACACAAAGGGAAGAATCTTATACTAATACAATAAACTTTCACTTGGTAATATTGTCAAACATAATTTCTGCCCTGCGTCATTCCATAAAAGGAAACCCCATTTTTATAATGGATTAAAACGGCCACAACGCCATAACATTGACATATATTGAATAAAGTCAAAGTAGCTATTGAAAATAAGTTAGTCTGTGAGACAAATACAATAAGAATCAGTGTTTGTTGAGTTTCATAACTATTTGTGGAATCTATTAAGACTCTGAACAACATGGGATATGACAAGAATCTGGGAGAATTGTGTAAGAAGTCCATCAAGGCTTTTCTTCACATTAGATGCAAAAAGTTGCATTTTCCTACAGAGGTCTGGGTGTCGAGGTGAATTCTTGCTAGGTAGTGCTAAGATGCTTATTAATGGGGATCATAGCTCACTGTCACAGCCATTAAGACTGAATCATTCACACCTGGTACAACATCTCAGGATATGGTCAAAGGCAGCAGTCTCATGCACCGTACCCACCTTGTCAATCCACAAAATACCAGCATCTCTGCACCAATATTGCACATCTCCGATCCAATTATAACATGGTTCTGCACTTCAATGCTGTAGTACATACTGCTGGGTACGTCAGAGTGAGCAAGGGATGCTGTTGCATGCATTAAAGAGAGTGGTAGAGAATGAGCCTTTTTGGGAGTTGGGTACAGTAACAGTCATAAAGGGAATGTGAGGTAGCAGAATGAAGATGGTCACTGATCTTCCTACACTGCTTGGTGTTGTTCCAGATGGCTGAGACTGCACTGAAACAAGTGGTAGCCTGAGGCCAGGGTGGCAGTGTCTGGTGTTATGGCTGTTACTACCAGTTCTGAGAACTTGTCAGCCCCCTCTGCACCACCCCATCCACTAGGCTGTTCAGGTTCCTGTCCACAAAATGGGGCACCAATTTCCTCTTCTTTGTCAAGCCTGGGGCAAATGTCACAAACTGACCATGCTTTCCTTGTGTGCAGCAGCCTTTTAAAGATAGCGGTGCCAAAGATGACAGTCTATTCCAAGAGCTCTAGCCAATGGCCAATACTTTTGGCTACAGTGAATGGGAGAATTGGGTGAGCGTTAGATAAGAGGAATACCACATAGGGGTGTGGTAGGTAGTGAAGTTTTAGTTAGGCAGATCTGTGATTATAGTGTGAGAAAACCTGCTAGGTCTCATGATGAGAAATCCTCCATGAAACTCAATGAAACCAATATATTGCTGCTGCACAAAAGCGCACAGAGGACATAAGCAGCAGGAAACAGGCAGAGAGAGTCATTATCCTGCAGATGTTGGAGCTTCAGTGCCTTTGTAGCCTGCATCCTGCATATCTCCAAGGAGACAGTGAAATGCTGGAAAGTCTGGTTCTAATTACATTGCTGATCATTCTAAAGATAACAGTAGCCTTGAATTTCTTTCAGTTGGGGTTATTCAGGCATTGACCAGAATCCATTACAACATTTCACAAGCATCAGCGCACCATTGCATCAAGCTGGTGACAGCTACACTTTTTGAGCGTGCAAATGATGAATTTAAATCAGTGCAGTGAAACTTGATTCCCAGAAGTGCAGAGATCATCGATTGCACACGTATGGTCATCAAAGCTCTACTGAGACAGTTAGGGGGATTGTTCATGTCTAAATGCAGCAACACCTGTCAGATTTCAGACTTGAACTTATAGGTGGCAAGCAACATTTGTGTCACACAAGTGGCACGAAATTACCATCTCCACCAAGGGAGAATCTAACCATTTCACTATGATATTCACTGAATCCCCAGCATTAATATTGTGAGGGTTACCATTGACCAGAAACTGAACTGGACTAGCCATATAAATACAATGGCCAGGAGAGTCGATTAGAGGTTAGGAATAATAAAATTACTTCTCTTTGTTTAAAACCATGAAATCTTCCGGCTTAACAAGGCGTGGGGCTGGATGAACACAGCAGGCCAAGCAGCATCATAGGAGCAGGAAAACTTGACGTTTCGGGCCGAGACCCTTCATCAGAAATGGGGGAGGGGAAGAGGGTGGTCTGAAATAAATAGGGAGAGAGGGGGAGGCGGATAGAAGATGGATAGAGGAGAGGATAGGTGGAGAGGAGGCAGACAGGTCGAAGAGGCGGGGATGGAGCCAGTAAAGGTGAGTGTAGGTGGGGGGGTAGGGAGGAGATAGGTCAGTCCAGGGAGGACGGACAGGTCAAGGGGGCGGGATGATGTTAGTAGATAGGAGATGGGGTGGGGCTTGAGGTGGGAGGAGGGGATAGGTGAGAAGAAAAACAGGTTAGGGAGGTGGAGATGAGCTGGGCTGGTTTTGGGATGCGGTTGGGGGAGGGGAGATTTTGAAGCTTGTGAAATCCACATTGATACCATTGGGCTGCAGGGTTCCCAGGCCGAATATGATTTGTTGTTCCTGCAGCCTTCGGGTGGCATCACTGTGGCATTGTAGGAGGCCCAGGATGGACATGTCGTCTGAGGAATGGGAGGGGGAGTTGAAATGGTTCGCGACTGGGAGGTGCAGTTGTTTGTTGAGAACTGAGCGCAGGTGTTCTGCAAAGTGGTCCCCAAGCCTCCGCTTGGTTTCCCCGATGTAGAGGAAGCCACAAAGGGTACAGCGGATGCAGTATACCACATTGGCAGATGTGCAGGTGAACATCTGCCTGACATGGAAAGTCTTCTTGGGGCCTGGGATTGGGGTGAGGGAGGAGGTGTGGGGGCAGGTGTAGCACTTCCTGCGGTTGCAGGGAAAAGTGCCGGGTGTGGGGGGGCCTTGGGGACCCCTTTGCAGAACCAAGCGGAGGCTTGAGGACCGCTTTGCAGAACTCTACATCGGGGAAATCAAGCGGAGGCTTGGGGACCACTTTGCAGAACACCTGCGCTCAGTTCTCAACAAACAACTGCACCTCCCAGTCGCGAACCATTTCAACTCCCCCTCCCATTCCTCAGACGACATGTCCATCCTGGGCCTCCTGCAATGCCACAGTGATGCCACCCGAAGGCTGCAGGAACAACAAATCATATTCGGCCTGGGAACCCTGCAGCCCAATGGTATCAATGTGGATTTCACAAGCTTCAAAATCTCCCCTCCCCCAACCGCATCCCAAAACCAGCCCAGCTCATCTCCACCTCCCTAACCTGTTTTTCTTCTCACCTATCCCCTCCTCCCACCTCAAGCCCCACCCCATCTCCTATCTACTAACATCATCCCGCCCCCTTGACCTGTCCGTCCTCCCTGGACTGACCTATCTCCTCCCTACCCCCCCACCTACACTCACCTTTACTGGCTCCATCCCCGCCTCTTCGACCTGTCTGCCTCCTCTCCACCTATCCTCTCCTCTATCCATCCTCTATCCGCCTCCCCCTCTCTCCCTATTTATTTCAGACCACCCTCTTCCCCTCCCCCATTTCTGATGAAGGGTCTCGGCCCGAAATGTCAAGTTTTCCTGCTCCTATGATGCTGCTTGGCCTGCTGTGTTCATCCAGCCCCACGCCTTGTTATCTGAGATTCTCCAGCATCTGCAGTACCTTTTATCTCTGATAAAATCTTCTGGCTTTATTCCTTTAGTAAATAACTAGGATGACAAATTTTGTCTACCTAAAGCAACAGCTACCAGTCCCTAACGGAAACATAACAACAGTGAGTAGTTCACCTCCTGACTTGCCAAAACTTATCCATCATCTACAAGGCAGTAATTAGGATATGCGATAGAAAATGGTTCATGAGCCTGGACGACTGCAGATCCAACAACACTCGAGTTCAGCACCATCTGGAACAAAGCATACAGCTTGATTCATCCATGTTCAGCATTCAATCCCTCCACTACATCAATGGCATCAGAATGTACCATCCAGAAGATGCACAGCTGAAACTCACCCTGCTCCTTTGACAGCACTTGGTAAACCAATGCCTTCTACTACCTCGAAGGACACGCACAGAAGATACATGGGAATGCCATATCCTGCATGTTCCCCTTTGAGCCACAACCAAAATCAAGCTGCATTGGAACTTACTTGACTGTTCCTTCACTGTTGCTAGTACAAATCCTGCCAATGCTGACATCTGGTCCCATAACCATTCCACTGTACGTACACACACACACACACACACACAAACACACACACACACACACACACACATGGACTGAAGAGCAGAAAGCATATAGGGCCTAGCAATAAATGCTGGCTTAACCAGCGATGCCACATCCCTTGAACAAGCGTTTAAAAAATCAGACCACATCTCTTGGGAAACATTACAGTTCACCAGCCCATGTGGAGACAAGTAATGAAATTTGTTTTTATGTTTCTCAAGAACCGGTTTTGCCAAACCCGCAAGATCTTACATGTCCAAATGACGGTTGAAGGTTGCACCACCTGCTGAAATTCCCCTGGAATGAACAAAAGCTAGTTCTGTAAATGGCCGTGTCAGTTTCACATTGGGCTCTTCTGTTATGAGAGGACCCACATAAGACACTTACAGTTTGAACATGCTCTATTATTGAGCAATCTTACACCACCACTAGTTTTAACGTCTTCTGGTGAAGTTTAATGAAAAGTACTATTGTGTATTATGAGAAGTTAAGTAATATGCCCTTAATTTATGGGCAAATAAAATATCAAAAAACGTAAATCTGAATCATGTGTGTTGGTTCCCATACTTAGGTGACACAAGTAACATGAAGTTGGTCATTTTTGTTGATACTTTGTAACATTTCCGATGTGTGAGTATAAAATTGTTGGCCTGTAACTTGGGAGACTAAGGACATTAAAAAAGTTGTTAAGTGTACCAAATGGCTGCCAAAACATTAACCCATATACTTGTAGCATATGTAGTATTTTATTTGCCAAATATTTAAAATGAGGTTTTGTACAATTGACAAACTGAAAATAGCACACTGATTGAATACTGTGGAGATAACGGTTCATTATGGGAAAAATTCTAATGTATCCTGAGACCTGTAATTTTGTTGTTTCAGTTAGGGACTGGTAGCTCTTGCTTAAGGTAGACAACATTTGTTATCCTAGTTATTTACTATGGGAATAAAGCCAGAAGATTTCATGGTTTTAAATGAAGGGAGGGAATTTAACTATACAAGAGTCATAAAGCAACCAGTCAATGCTATCTATATAATATTCTAACAACTAGAAATAACATGAGATAAACATGAAGTCAGAGGCCAACTGTGGTCGAACACACCACTAACTGCATTTTAAATGGCAGATATAACCAACTCAGGTAACAAAGATCCAAGGATTAGACAACTTTTAAAAAGACATTGTTGGGTAGAGCTGGAAAGGCTAAGTTTATTACCCAGCTCTTGTGAGTCTGTGAAGGTGATAGTTCATGAATTGTTGCAGTGCTTGTTATCATGATGATACCATGTCGTACTGCCTCAATGATGACAAATAAAGCCCTCAGTATAACCAAGTCAGATGCAGTTGGAAAGGAATTTACAATGATGTTATTCCAAACATGGCTGGTCTTGTTTTTCATAGAATCCCTACAGTGTGGGAACAGGTCCTTTGGCCCAATAGGTCCACGCCGACCCTTGGATTTTCCACCCAGACTCAACCCCCTATAAAGCACCTAATCTACACATCCCTGAACACTATGGGCAATTTAGCAGGCCAACCCACCTAGGCTGCACATCTTTCGACTGTGGGAGGAAACCCATATAGACACAGGGAGAATGTACAAACTCCACACAGACAGTCACCTGAGTGTGGAATCGAACCCAGGTTCCTGGCACTGTGAGACAGCAGTGCTAACCACTGAGCCACCATGCCCTGTGGTAGAGGCAGACAACTACTCTCAACGTAGAGAAATTGCTACAGTCCACCCTGTAAATCATACAGACTCCAACTACAGTGCAATTGATGATGGAAGGTGGTTTTGAGGGGTGGGGGGTATTAAGCGATAGACAACGTGCTAATCAACTGATGTTACTCTTTTCTAGATTATATTGATCTTCTAAAGCATTGCGTATCTATCCAAATGGGTAGTGCGCATGCTACCACACTCCTGACTTGAGCCCTGTATATATTGGAAGAGCTTTGAGGACTCAGAAGAAGACCCACTCATCACAGAGTACTCAGCCTTTGTCTTGCTATTGTAATAATGTTTCTAAACTGGTTAAACTTCTGGTGCCTAACATTTTGCTGGTGATACCACTGAATGTCATGAGAGGTGGCTGAGCTTTTGTGTAACATGATCATCATCTGATGATAAGGCAAGGTGAAAGTTACCTGCCATTTGTCAGCAAAAGTCTGTTTATTGTCATAACCTGTTGTATCCTGGCATACGTTTCCCAAGGAATTCTTGCGCTAATGGCCATGGGCTGTGATGACTCACTGATATGTTGTTTTATGTCAGGGATGAGTCTAAACATTGAAGAGTTTTATCTTTGCTATGGGTCCTGAGTGCGATACTATGTCAAATGCTACTTTACTGCCAAAAGCAACTGTTCTTGCCTCACCTTTAATATTCAGTTCTTGTATCTCTGTTTAGATCACAATTCTGACAAGCCATCAGACTCAGTGATTATGATAGAACATGGCCTGAACATTGTAAGCAAGAAGATATTGTTGGATGGTAGTGTTGATGAATTATTTTATTAACTCGCTGATGATTTGAGAGGATTCTGATATGGCGGGAAACGGGTAGATTAGAATGATGATAATTGGTTTACAGTAATACAATGTTCACATTGTCTAGTAGATGCTAGTGACATAGCTATAGTGATTGTATAGGGTAGCAGCTAGCTATGATGTGCAGGACTTTCCTCGCTGCAGCTGGGATGTATCACGACCATGGGTCAGAATCTTAAAGTATTGTGGTTGTGAATTTTTTTTTTTAGAAAAGGAGGGCTGATACAGCCATAAATGGCTACACCTCTAAAATACGTGACTGTCTGGAGAGAGAGAAACCTATGGAATGTCACACCTATGGATGTGAGAAGAACTTCAAAAAACAGCCTTTCAAAGAAGGAAGAGATACGTCAAAATAGACTGGACTGTGTTCACTTGCAGCTACAATGATAGTAATTGTCTGATGACCCCCGCCCGCTCAAAATCAAGCCACTCTATGTGGATTATGTCCCATACTGCGGAAACATTTTGTGTTTTTGTCTTTGAAGAAAACACAAGGATAGGCATTAAAAATAAAAACAATTTTGACTCTACCGGAGTGAACCAGCCTAGGTACAAGTATTAGCATTCTGTGAAGGTCACAGTCAAAAACTATCCCTCTTCGCTCCTGGCTTGCAGGTAAGAGGACTCTCTCACTATGAGTGTTAGCTAACTTGCAAGCTAGACAAATAGAAACAGGACAATAAAGGACTGTCTTTTGTTGTGAACATGATAAAGCAAACAAAGTCATAAAGAATCAGAACTACAGAATTTCAATCAACCTGCAAAACTAAAGATGATGAAACTGACTGTTTAACTACCAATATCAAGGCTACCAGTAACATCCACTGCAATGGTTTCAGTTTCAAATGTCTACTCTTTTTGAACAATTCAGGGACTAATCTGCATTTTTTTTAACATTTATCTTTTGCACTCATCTCTTACTTCTAAACTGTGTGTGTGTATATGTTGTGTTGGTATTTCTTCTCTATGAAATAATTCATAAAGTCATTCTTTTTGTTAATTTATGAAAATCTGGTTAAGTCGGCTCCATTTAAAACACAAGTCCAATTGTTCTGGGCAAAAAGTATCCTCAAGGAAAGGGATCCTTTATCAATTAACCGGGTTGCAATCAACTGTGCTGATGGCTGAATAAAGAAGAGGAGCCAGATCATCCTTCCTCCCCTGGGGCTTTGGGTTGGGGGTATCCCATCTACACCTTAAAAGCTGAGGAACCTTGACTGGGGTCTGGGCATAACATTAAACACCTCTTACTTTATTTTGTCCTATGGAGTTATCAAAATTATGTGGACCTCAGGAGGAGGCTTAGTAAGATTGTCTGTTTGTCATTTTTAGTTACATATTCTTCAAAAATGTCAGCAGTGTCTTTCCACTCACGCTGATCTTCAGGAGCCTCCTCTTCTCATTAATTGTTTGATTGTCCACTACAGTTCTTGGATTAGGTGTGATAGGCAATAGAGTTCACTTTGATCCTTTGCTTGTGAAACCACTTAGCTCTAACCATTGCTCACTGCTTTCATGCTATTTGTGATACTATACAATTCCACTACAGATAGCCCACAGCAACTAGCTTGACTAGCTTTGACCAGGTTTGGTTAACTGTGCATTGATTTAAATATTAGTTTGTCCCACTTTAGCAGCCAGGCTGTGATCCATTACATGAAGGAGGTTAAGCTCACTGTAGTAGACATGACTTTGTCTTAATGAGATTGGTCACTTCTCTCAGTGTTATCACAGGTAGACATGTCAGTTACAGGTCAATCTATTCGGATAAAGTCAAAAGGTTACTTCCGTGTGTTGATTTCTTCACAAGACAGGCCTGATGTGTTGGCTATGTAGTTTAGGACTTGGCAAGTTTAGTCAGGAATAATACAAATTAGCTACTTTGTACACCACCAGCACACATTCTGTGCCCTTAGTTCTTCCAGGTCTTCCACCAACAATATTCAACATGGTGAAGTATTTAAGGATCATTTGAGACGTCACAATAAGTATTAACCATGAAAAAACTTCCCTGACGTCGTATTAAATCCTGGGAACTCCCGGAACCATATCCACTTGACAATATTAGCCCTAAACCTCTGGTGGGATGGTTCATTGTGAGCAATGGTGAAGGAGAGGCCTGTGATATAAGCTCATTAATATGACTATAAATGTGACTATGTCAGGCTACTGCTGAACTATTATGTATAACAGATTGATAAACTGAGTACCAGCCCCCAGAAGTTTCTCAAGAAGGCTTTGTAAGATTGTGTAGGTTAAATTTGCCTAATACTTGTCTCAACACAAAGACTGGATCAATGTCAACAGCTATACCGAGATAACAAGCATGGAGCTGGATGAACACAGCAGGTCAAGCAGCATCATAGGAGCAGGAAAACTTGACGTTTCGGGCCTATACCTATTGTTTTCCTTAGCTCTGAAATTAGCACTTAAATTGCTGGCTTGCTGGGCTACTTCAGAAAATAGTTAAGAGTCATGTGTTGGCGAGTAAGGCTGGCAGACTTCCTTTACTAATGGACTTTCTTGCATCAATTGGATTTTAACAATAATCGGGCAACCCAAAGCTGCAGGACTTGAATCATGACCTTTAGATGCATTTTATCTGTTTAGTTCCTGAGTATAGAGATAGCCTAGAAACATCAACTCAAGGCTAATTCAAAATATAACATAGTTACTTGTTGATGTCAAATCCTAAGTACTTGATTTTAATTGACACTTAACAGATTTGGCTGGAGAACGTCAATAGTTGCATATTAACGTACTGCAAAAGTACAAAATACACAGCTATTCATTCCTGTAAGTGGTGTTAAGCAACAATATATGTTAAAACGTTGATTACAGCGCTGTTAGAAAGGAATAGAAGCAAGTAGAAGCAAATAATGTTTTGCTTTTTCAACTGTTCCATTGATTACATTCTTTAGTTTACATTTTTTGATTGGGATTGCATTGTTTTATTAAGCTAGGTATAATAGGCCTTATCATGCGGAAAGAGGTTTGGTTGCCATGGTATTCTTTTTTGTAGGAGATGAAATATGTAAATATATTGTTATAAATTATGAATCACAGACTGTGACCAATGAATTCCAGATGAACTGTGTATAGGAGTTCCAGAACATTTATTTTGAAATTAACCTAATAATGAGATTTTAAATCTATAACAATTTTCATGCGTCAGTGCATACTTTTAATTAAGATGCCAGCAGTGAAACTTCTATGGATTTCATTTGTTGATGATGAAAATAATTCAAGTCAACATTTTCCCTCTCCTGGTGGATTGACCCAAGCGTTAGCATTCCTGCCACCCACCAGCATTGGTCTCATTGTGTTGCTAAAGAATATATATAAAGAGGTGCTGATATAAGAAAAACATTAACTATATTTAAAAATAAATCTAATTGTGGTTTCCTCTTGCCGTGAAGCTGCAAGAAAAGTAGATCATGTGATATTTCATCACTTCCTGTGATGATGTATATTGTCTTATTAGCATATAACATTGTCAGATTTAACCCCTTAACTACATCATAAGCTTGGGGGAGGCATGAGGTTAGTAACTTGCTTCAGGATTCCTAGCCTCTGGCCTGCTTTTGTAACAACTGTATTTATATGAAGTGATTCTGAGAGTTTCAGCAAAGATGGTTAGATTCTCTTTTATTGGAGATGATCGTACCTAACATTGTTTGGCATGACTGTTACTTGCCTCCTGTCAGTCCAAAATTGAATATTGTACAGTTCTTGCTGTGTTTGGTCTGCTTTAGTATCTGGGTAGTAAATGGTGTTGAACATTGAGCAATTATTAGTGAACATCCCTATTTTTGATGTTATGAGAGAGCGAAAGGTCATTGATGAACCTGTTAAAGGTGGTTGGGCCTATGAGACTGCCCTGCGGAACTCATACAGAGATGTCGTGGAACTGTGATGGCTGACCTCCAACAACCACAGCCATCTTCCTATGTGCCAAGTATAACTCCAACTAGTGGAGAGTTTTCCCTGGATTCATATTAATTCCTGTTTTGCTCGGGCTCCTTCATGCCACACTCAGACAAATGCAGCCTTAATGTTAAGGGCTGTCACTCTAACATCACCTCTGGAATTCAGTACTTCTGTCCATCTTTGAACCAAGCCTGTAATGAGGTCAGGAGCTGAGTGGCTCTGGTAGAACCTAAACTGGGTGCCACTGAGATTATTGCAGAGTAGGTGCTGCATGATAGCACTGTTGATGACACCTTCCATCACTTTGCTGATGATTGAGAGTAGACTGATGTGGTGGTAATTGGCCGAGTTGGATTTGTCCTGCTTTTAATGTACAGGATATACCGGGGCAATTTTCCACATTGTCAGGTAGATGCTAGTGTTATAACTGTACTGGAACAGCTTGCCTAGTGTTGCGGTAAGTTCTGGAGCACAAGTCTTCAGTACTGTTGCTGGAATGTTGTCTGGGCCCATTGCCTTTGCATTATCCAGTGCCTTCAACAGTTCTTGATATCACATGGAGTAAATTGACTTAGCTAAAGACTGGCATCGGTAATGCTTGGGACCTCTGGACAAGGCCGAGATGGATCATCCACTCGGACTTCTGGCTGAAGATTGTTTTGTTTTTTGTGTACATGACGTACCTAGGCAACGTTCCACATTGTCAGGTAGATGCCAGTGTTACAGCAGTACTGCCCTCCTGCACTCTTCATTGAGCCAGGATATTCCGATTTTAATGGTAATGGTAGAGTGGAGATATGGTGAGCCAAGAAGTAGCACATTGTGTTGGAGTACAATTCTGCTGTTGCTAATCACCCAAAGTGCTTTGTGGATACCCAGTCTTAAGTTCCTAGATCTGTTCAAAGCTTGTCCCATTTAGCACGATGCCACAAAACATGAGGGTATTCTCAATTTGAAGATGAGACTTTGTCTGGACAAGGGTGGTGTTTTGGTCACTTTTACCGATACTGGTATGGATAGATGGATCTGCGGCTGGCAGGTTGGTAAGGATGAGGTCAAGTATGTATTTCCCTCTTATTGCTTCCTTCAGGACTTGCTATAGACCCAGTCTAGCAGCTTTAGGACCTGAGCAGTTTGATCAGTAATGATGCTTCCAAGCCACTCTTGATGGTTGACTTTGAAGTCACCCACCCAGAATACATGGTGTGCTTTTCCACGCTCAGTTCTTCCTTCAAGTGTTGTTCAACATGGAGGAAAACTGATTAATCAGCTGAAGGAGGATGATAGGTAATAAGCAGCAGGAGGTTTCCTTTACCATGTTTGACCTGATGCCATGAGACATCACGTAGTCTGCATTCAATGTTGAAGATTCCAAGGGCAACTCACTCCTGATTATTTTCTAGTGTGTCACTACCTCTGCTGGATCTATCCTGCCAATGGGACAGAACCTATCTGGGGATGCTGATGGCAGTGTCTTTAAGGTACGATTCTATGTGTAGGACTTTGTCAGGCTGTTGTTTGACTAGTTTGTGGAACATTTCTCCCCATTTTGACACTAGTTCCCAGACGTTGGTAAGGTTGCATGATTGACAGGGTTGAGATGCCATTGTCATTTCAGGTGCCTAAACTGATACCAGGTGGTCCATCAGTTTCACTCCTGAAGTGTTACTGGATTGTTTCTTGGGAAGTCTCATGTTAGACTTAAGAATAAGTATGCATTACTGTTTAGCAACTTGGAACTTAGCAATAGAATAACAATAGTCAAATATGAGTAACTTTCAAGTGGGATGGGCTCTCCAGTGTGGATGGTGAGAGTGACTTCCAATTGATGAATGTGATTTGCTTTTGAACTGGGCCTATGGGGGTCATCAAGCGAGCGCATGGAATGTTAATGATGTCCAAGTAACTGACATATGTTTGTGATGCAGCTGATTCTGTGGCTTCTGCGTGGAGGATCTGATCATTCTGTTTTTCAGAAACAGAAAAATTTGGTAAGCAACTACCAGGAGATGGAAGCTCCACAAATATCCACACAGTCAATGATGGGGTGGCCATGCACCTCAGCGCAAAAAAGAGAAGTCTAAAACTTTTGCAACCATTTTCAACCAGAAGTGGCAAGTAGGTAAGCCACCATCTCAGCTTCCTCCTAAGGTCCCAGCATCTTGGATGCCAGTCATCAGCCAAGTCAATTCAGTCCACATAATATCAAGAAATGGCTGAAAGTATTGGATACTGCAATGGTTATGCAGTATACAAAAACAAAGGCAGTGCGAAAAGAAGCTTCATGACCTTCTCTGCTCCACCAGGATAAGTGCCACATGCTTGTCTCTGTGACCTCACATGCACTCTATCTGGGCTACTACACCCACCTCCCACCAATGCTCATCCTTGCCATTCTCACTATTACCTTCAATATCTTCCTCCACTCACTCTTATTTGCCTCCAACTTTCCAGACTGTTAATCTTGCCCTATCTCTATGCTGCCTAATCACTTGCTCAGGGCACCACACCATCTTTTGACCACATGTAGGACTAACACCTGTGCCAACCACTTTTATTTCACTCAATCCCTCCCTTTCTCTCATTCTGAGAGAAGACAATAGAGCAGAAAGGACCTAGATGAAGGGATAGCTGCTTACCCATTGTGTGAAAACAATCCTGCCCCTTACAAGGGAAGACCAGAACTGTTCCTGCACAGATGCCAAGACGTTCAGGTACTGCCAACTGAGTAAGTACCACCTGTCACATTAATCCCACTGTCAGTGATATTAATTGCACACCACTTAAAGCCATTTTCCACAATGCCACCTCTATTTTGTGTCTTCTGGGTACCAAAGGGATGTTCACAACGTCGGTGAAGAAATGATCTGCTCTGGGGGAAGTCATTTCCTAGACTTCTGAGACTTCCAAGGCCTCCCAAGGTGGGAATATCAGCAAGGTTACCTATTCACCTCCCACCAGCCTTAATTTTGTTCCCATTCAGAAGTGCCAAATACTCATAAATTTCGAACTTTTCCATGAGAGGTGAAATTATATCAATCAGTTGACTAGAATTTAATACATGTAACTCCAGAGAGGTGCAAATGGTGATATTTTGGTATGAAATAGCTGTGAGTCACTTATATGCAGATTTCAATCAGCAGGTACCTGCTTTCACTTCAATGTTGAGAATGTTTGCTAAAACTTTCCAGGAAATTCCAAGCCACAATATAAAGTCTTGAACAGTCCTTCAGGGTTCTGTTATCTGCTTATCTACTGTCTCATAAGTTAAGCCATTATGTTTAAGCCTATGGTTGTTTTGAAAACAGCTTCTATGCCTTTGAAAGAGGAACTGCAATAGAATTGTGAGAAACCCAGTCAGGATGCAACAATGACATTAGGGGACTATGGGCTAAATTTTCTTTATTGTGCATTGTGGGGAAAAAAGCGTTGCAATGCATTTTGTGACTCAAATTTATTTAGTTGCAATGGAAAGAATTGTATTTCATGTCCTCCCTTCTGTTTTCTGTTCTCTATCCCTGACCTGCTGTTAACAAAGCCAAGATTGATTAATGCAGTGCCCAAGACTTGGCAAAGCAATGTTATTTTTGTTAAAATGGTGGAACTGCTAGATTTCTGTGCTGGATAATTTCCCACTGTTCCAATGGAATACTGGCAATATATCTTTTGAAACATAATTTATTTTATATTTGATTTTAAAAAGTTACTCAGACCTCATTGTCACAAGTCATTATATTAGATGCTTTCCATTTTTTACTTGGAAAGAGATGTTGGCTGTATCTGTTGCCTTCTGAATATACTGCCAGAACATCAATATTTTACTGTGAACATTGAACTGAAATGACTTGAATTAGTTGGTTATTGCAGTCTGGAAATTATTCTTGACAGCATTAGTGAATGGTTTCCTAACTTGCTGACATGAGAGCTGTCTGCTATGTTAATACCAGTTCAAACATTTTAATTTAAACTAAAATAATGTCTCTGTTAACATAGGCGTCAGAAGATAATCGTACAAGTGTATAAACAGATAATTTTTATACAGTTCTGTGCTCTTGGTGTAGAGGTAAATGAGTGGATGGAAAACCATGCATGCAATTAGTTGACTGTACTGTCTGGAATGACAAACACAACAACACTTCACTCACCCTTCTTGAGCAGCAGATGTCTACGTCATAATCTGCCAAATGGTGTCTACTGTGCACTACTTACATTCATTTCGTACCTGTTTATTGAGATCACCTATTCTTTCTTTGGCTTTCTGTTTCGTTTTCTTCCCGCAGTCTTTGCAAAAGATGTAGAGCATTTTGAACCATTTTTAGGTTTCAAAACACCGGAAGAATTTTCCACCCTGTACAAATTCTTAGTGTTTGAGTGTTCATGTATCTTCTAAAATTTCTAAGCTGCCCGTTTAATATTTCAGCGTTTGGTAGCACAACATTTCCTTTCTCTTGTATGAACACAATCCCTGAATGTTAGCTAATATATGTACAGAATGTATTTTAATCATTTGAATGGTATAAACATGAGGAAATGCTTGAGGTCAGACAACTACACCAGGAATGTGAAGTATTTATGAAGCGCAGTGTTGTAGTATCACTGCGACAGCATCTCTACAACTGTAAAGCATTTATTCAATAGCTGATATTCCTATTTTGAAAATAAGTATTTTAACAAGCTAATGCACAAAGAAAATTGACGATGTGGAGTTGCGTTCAAACTTGGTTATGATCACGTCACAGTCCAATAGACTGCAATGGACACTACCAAGGCTCATACATATGTAAGAGCCAACTGGCCAAGGTAAAAGAGTAAAACACACTTGAGGATTCAATGTCATTAACAGAGACAAAACCATGAAAAAAAGCAGGTAATGAAGAAATACTGAAAAAAAATGCAAAGATCCAAGCACATTTGATCAATATGGTGAGGCCACCTTTGGAATATGGCATACAGTTCTGTTCGCCCTTCTATAGGAAGGAACTTGAGAGGGTGCAGGAAAGATTTACAGGGATGTTGCCGGGGCCGGAGGGTTTGAGCTATAGTGGGTGGCTGAATAGGCTGGGGCTTTTCTCCCTGGAGCATCAGAGGCTGAGGGGTGACCTTTATAGACGTTTATAAAAACATGAGTGGTGTGGATAGGGTGAATAGCCTAGGGTGGGTGATTCTGAAACTGGAGGGCATAGCTTCAAGGTGAGAGGGCAAAGATTTAAAAAGGACCTGAGGATAACTTGTTCATGCAGATAGTGATGCATGTATGGAACAAGCTGCCAGAGGAGATGGTGGAGGCGGGTGCAATTACAGCATTTAAAAGGTATTTAGATGGGTACATAAATTGGAAGGGTTTAGAGGGATATGGGCCAAACGGTGGCAAATAGGACTAGGTCAGATTGGGATGTTTGGTTGGTATGGAAAAGTCCAACTGAAGGGTCTGCTTCTATGATCCATGACTCTAATATTTACATATCAAGCAGTATTCGATCTACATTATGAATATCTTGATAGTTAATAATGTACATCACCTCTAATGACTGAAGCTAGTTTTGGATCGTCATAACAGTGCCTCACCACAAGGTGGTAGAACCTGCCTATTTTTTAAAATCCAGCTCCCAGCATGGTAAGTCGAGCTGGCTTTCCAAATCAGTAAAGAATATAATAATAAATTCCATTAATGCACTACACTGTGACAAAAATTAATCACCATATGACATTTTACTCTTTTAAAGTATGAGTTTTATTGGAATAAACAACATTAAACTTGAAGTTCTTTTCCAAACATCTGCTCCAAATCAATATATTGTATAGAACCTAAAACGTAGAAAACATCACAAGGAGCTTCATCTAGACATAATCAGATTAAAATAGACATCAACTAGTGAAGGCATTATTAGGAGACACGACCAAATACTACATCAAAAAATCAGATTTAAGGAGGATCTTAAAGGAGATGACGGTGATGGAGAGGTTGAAAGGTCTTAAGGAGGAATTCCATAGTTTAGGGACATCAGTGACTGGAGGCGTGTCTCCCAATGGAGGAATGAAGTGAAAAGTTTGCATGCATATCTCGAGTTAGAATAATAAGGTGTTCCTAGTGGGCTGCAGGCATGGAGGAGTTTATAGAGGAAGGAAAGAACAAGGCACATTCTATCAAGAGGAGCAGTAATTTGCTTCCAGGATTGGGAGTGTGACATCATTTCAAGGTCCCGACCTTGAAATTCTGCTCTGAGGGAAGTAGTCACACCCTGCAATTTTCCACAATGGTAGGTAGTTCTTTGGAGAAGAGATTAGGTGTCCGATCAACAGATGCTAGTGGAGGCAGCATTTTGAAAGTGAGGGCCTGATTTAAAGAGACGCCAGCTCTAGTGCAACAGGAAGAGAAACAAAGGTCTGGCAGCCGGAGTAAGCAGCCCTACACTCTACAGATACTGGTCTTGAGCTGTTACTAGAGGCAGTGAGGTAAATTTGTTCCCAAAGGATGGCAGGAGAAGGCTCTTTAGCCAAATGAAATAGAACTGGCTGGGAGTGGCTGAAGTACCTTCTGGAAGACTCTGTGCAGTGCCACAAGAGGTTTAATGACCTTCTCACGCTGGCAACGTGAATGCCACATGTAACCCTGATGGTGGAGCTCTTCACCTTCCAACAGACACCAGCTGAGGCCATATGCTGCTTCTAAACAAAGGAGGAGTATGTGTTCAGGGTTCTTATTCTCTGTTAAGAATGGGTCAGATCCATACTGCTCCTGAGGATCTGCCAATAGTGAAGCATGTTGCTTCTTATGTAGCTAAGCCACTGCCTTTTGCCAGTGAGGCTAACAGTGCCTTATCTCTCTCTGTCTTTGCAGCAGAAAAGAGCACACAATGCAAAACAGTGGGCACAGACATGAGATGGAGTGTCTGAACTTACCACTGTTACCAGCCTGAAAGGGGTAGTAAATGAAATTGTCAGGATGGCCCTGGAGGGCAAGGTGGGGAATGAAGGTTTTTTTTTTCTTCTTTATTCGTTCATGGGATGAGGGCATCACTGGCCAGGCAGCATTTATTGCCCAGAGGGCTGTTCAGATACAACCACATTGCTGTGGGCCTGGAGTCACATGCAGCCCAGACCAGGTAAGGATGGCAGTTTCCTTCCCTAAAGGACATTACTAAACCAGACGGGTTTGTCCAACAATTGTCAATGGATTCACAGTCATCAGTAGATTCTTAATTCCAGAAATTTATTGAATTCAGATTCCACGATCTGCCATGGCAGGATTCGAACCTGGGTCCCCAGAATGTTATCTGGATCTCTGGGTTAATGGTCCAGGAATAATATCACTAAGGCCATCGCCTCTCCTATATAAGCTATAGGAATAACTTCAGTTGCAGCACGAGTAGCAACTTGGTGAAGGTGCCCAGCTGGCTGCTTGACCACCACATTACATCAAAAAGGGAGTGCCCACTGTGCCCCCTTCCCATTCCAGGCCCATATCAATCATTCAACCTTTTATTGATTTCATTGGAGTTCATTGCAGTACTTGGCATGATATATGTTGAAGCGATGTCACTAGGGGAATCCAGGATTAAGGGGAAAAGGTAGGGAAGCAGAGTTGAGGGTTATTGCCCTACTTCTGCTTCCATGGCTTTGTTTCTCCTCCTGCAACAGCATCCACAAAAGTTTCATTAGGGATGAACACTTTGGCCATCATAGCCACTAACATCTGCATCATTAAAATGCAAACATTTATGTTGTGAATACCAATGACATTGTTTCACATCATCTTTGACTGACGTTTAAACCCTAAGCACATTCACTTTGCATGCATTGCAATTGGACAATGAAATGATTGGAAATTAAATGTAGCTGTAATTTGCAAACACGGTCTTCATGTATTTAACATCCTAGCATCTAGCAGACATGATGCCTGTGCTGATGCCCATTAAGGTGACACTGACTGCACCCACCCTGGACCTTATCCAGCCATTTCCCAGTCTCACATTGAGAGAATGGCAAACAATGGCAGGGAATGCAACTTGTGATGGACACCATCAGCACCAGGCTCTTCCTAGTCACAAGGTACCCACCCAGAGCCTCCATGCCTCCTTTAACATTGTATTGTTTTAAAAGCCCATTCTCCCCTTGCTGAGACCCCATATTGAACTTGGTCTGCCATTGTCCTTCCTGACCCAAGCCCTGACCTTGCACCTCAACGATGCCCACCATGGTCTTCTATGCTCCCCTTGATGAAGCCACAGTGGTGTTCATTGTCAACAACCACCCCCACCAATACCATCTTAAAGCCTACCATGCCCTCTGATGTTGTTCCACTTTGTTCCTTATACCTTGAGTTTCCCACTGTCACTGTCCTTATCCCCATTTCAATGCTTTCCCTTAGCCTTGACTGCTCCATCCCTTTTGTCAGTTTTCTCCCCTTTGCCCCAAGTATCCCATGCTTCAATTCCCCTGAGTGTTTGTGATGGTTCTACAGGACTGACTGTTGCTCACTCCCCAGACTGTAGTCGGGCATATTCCCTGACCTTGCCTGGCCCAAGCTGATGACTGACTGGGACCAAGCCCCTGAACTGTGTGCAGACTGTGCCTGTGACTGACCGTACCAAGACCCTCTGACCAACAGCTGCTTCCATCACTGGACAGAGAACACGTTGCCCACCCACTTTCCCACATGGCCATTTGGTTGAATAAAAGTGCAGTGTGTTTGCTGCACAGGCAGCTGGCTCATGCTACAACTGTTAGATTGATGTCTTGGTGAGCAGTACAATAAGATATCACTTCCACCCCGGACTGATCTTTATTGACAAGCATGTCAAACAGACTGTCTGTGTGTCTTTGCGAAAGATTACCTCAGTAAAGCAGAACTTGTAGCTTTTAAGCTCTTCTTGAAATGCCAGCCTCCTACCAGCATGGCAAAGCAAGGCATGAATGCTGCAAACATGCTGGTAGATGCTAAGTGAGCAGGCACTAAGAGGGCAAGCAAGCAATCCTGAAATACAACTTTGTCCAATCTGTGAGCTGTATTACTATCCCTGCATGCAAAGTGTCCTTGCAGCAACCTTTCAATACTAATTGACTTTCCTATGTGTCGTGGAGGTGGATCAGAGAGAGGTGCCATGAGGATCTTGATGCCAAATATTAATGCCAGTGTGCATGGACAAGATGTGCATGTGTTTGCTACCCATGGATTGTGCCCTGACATGATTGTCATGCTAACCAACATGGAGGCCCTTCTAAGCCAGCAACAAGCTGAAGTCAGAAGTTACTTGCTCTGACTTCCATATTGAGAATTCTCAATGTTTGGTGTTTAGAAATTTGGGAAGCTGCATGTTAATGAAGTAAGATGCTCTATTAATAAGGTGTTTAAAAGTAATAATCCCTCTTATTAGGCAACTCACTGCTGCCCAGCGAGAACTTGCTTTGAAGTACAGTATTTGCAGAAAAATGGAGCAAATGGCTACCAATGTGGAGGTATCCCACCATACCCCAAGTCATTCATGCCCCTATAAGATTCTGCCCAATGGAGGCATAGGCAGTTATCTTCCAAAATCCAATAGATTGTAGATAGGTTCCTGCAGACTTGAAAGTAACATTTGCAACCCCACTATTCAAGAAAGGAGGGGAGAGATAGAATAGTAATCTACAGACCTGTCAGTTTGTCATCACTTACTTGTAACATGGATGAAGGAAGACCAGTGGATGTGGTATATTTGGATTTACAGAAAGGGTTTGATAAGGTCCCACATAGGAGGTTAGCAAATAAATTAGAGCACATTGGAGAAAATCTGCTGATGCAGAGAGCGAGAGTAGAAAGGTGACAGGCTGTACCTATCAGGGATCAGTACCTGCAGCACAGTTGTTCATGAACATGGAAACATAGAAAATAGGGGATAACAGGGTGTGGAGCTGGATGAACACAGCAGGCCAAGCAGCATCATAGGAGCTTTCCTGCTCCTATGATG
>JAHRHZ010000144.1:37600162-37624892 GCA_024137785.1 Ginglymostoma cirratum
CATCATAGGAGCTTTCCTGCTCCTATGATGCTGCTTGGCCTGCTGTGTTCATCCAGCTCCACACCTTGTTATCTCGGATTCTCCAGCATCTGCAGTACCTATTATCTCTGATACAACATAGAAAATAGGAGCAGGAATAGATCCTTTGGTCCTTTAAGCCTGCTCTGCCATTTGATATGATCAAGGCTGATTATCCAAATCACTATCCTATTGTCGTATTTTCCTCATTGATCTCTTTAGGCCTAAAAACTAGATCTAACTCCTTGAAAATATTCAATGTTTTGGCCACAACCACTTTCTGTGGCATAGAATTCCATAGGATCACCACACTCTGGACGAAGAAACTTCTCTTCATCTCAGTACTAAATGACCTACCCTGTATCTTTAAGTGTGACCCTGGTTCTGGAACAGTAATTTAATTTGATCTGATCTATTTATCATTGTCACATGTATCTAGATATAGTTAAAAGTTTTGTTTTGCATGCAATACAGGTAAAATAAACTATACAAAGATTGATAGAACAGAGCGAGGAATACAAAGTCACGGCCGCAAAGAAGGTGCCCCAAATGCAAGATCAACATTAGATTTGAAATTTGAGAAGTCCATTCAGAAGTAGACCATTGTTAGTAATTTTAACAGACTTAGAATTAAGGTTTAAAAGCGCAGAATGATTGTAAGAAACGTGAGAATAGGATCTGCTGTAGACAGCTTGCAAAGAGTAACTCTGTGTTGGCGCCATCTTGAATTCTAGACTCCCTGGTCATCAGGGACTTCCTTCCTGCCTTTTCTTTGTCTAGTGCTGTTAGAATTTTATGAGTTTCTATAAGATTTCACCTCATTCTTCTAAACGCCAGTGAATACAGTCCTAACTGATCCAGTCTCTCTTCATACTTCAGTCCTGCCGACCCAGGAGTCAGTCAGGTAAATCTTCCCTCCATAGCCTGAACAATCAATTTGGCTGTGGGGAGCAAATGTTATATTTCCAAATTTGCTGATGACACAAAATTAGGTGGAGACGTGAGTTGGAAAGAAGATATAAGGAAGCTTCAAGGAGATTTAAACAGGCTAAGTAAAAGGCAATGATCTTGGCAGATGGAATATTATGTGAATAAGTGCTGCCATGGTCTGAAAGTGCAGCTATAGGTTTGGCTAGGACAGGTTACCTTATGACAGAGAAGGTGGAGGGGTGATTTAGTTGACTGCAATAAAAAAGTGCCAGTTTCATGGAGAGCCATATGTAGAAGAACTTTGAGCAGATTCATGAGGAAACTACTGACGAGCGCAGAGTGTATGCAACACTCTGTAGCATAGACCAATTAGTGGTGTTGATGACATACGAGGTGTGGATTGAATGCCTGTTGCACATGAAATGGTACTCCCCTCCAGTGATCTGGTGCACCAACCATAGGCTGAGGTCTGAGAACAATGAGAGAGCCTGGCAAGGTGCCATCAGCATCGTCATTAGCCTCCTTGGGCCCTGTATTAAAGGGACTGTCAATGCAAGTGCACCCTGTGACAAAGGCCAGCCTGCATTGATGCTGGCCCAGACAAAGGAAACCCATCTTTAGCAGCACAGTTGTCTTCTCAATGGTGATCCTCATGAGCCGATGGCTGTGGTTGCAGCACATTTGTGCACGGATAAGTAGCCATTTCTTCAAGGGCTATCTCTTGTCTCCAAGATTCCATTTATAAGATTTACGTGGTAGCTTGAAACTACCCTTTGTAAATAAATTACCACAAGCTACCTTTAATTCAACCACCCATTCAGAAATCTCACAATCAAATACCGAAACAATTATTTAAATTTTATTGTGTTTAGCACCTAAAATAAGACTCGCAAGTAAGCAAGTTAAGCCTCACAACCCAACTTGGCTATTGCCTGATTAATGGTGGAATTTAGCTACAATTTCAACCAATGGTGCCTGTCTCTGTATGTGTCCAAGGTTTGATTCCTGTGCAGTGTTACTGTTTGAAGTTCTGCTCCTGAGGAATCCTGGAGTTGAATTCTTATACAATTTTCCATCCTTCAAGTTTGTAGTGTGACACTATTCATGATTCTTTAGATTCTTTCATCCACAATATTGACTACTGCTCTGGAGCTATCAAGTCTGCAGCTTGCCTTCTTATCAGAAGCAGCTTCCCTGTACCTCAGTACATTTGGTATCGACTGCCTGTTTGAAGACACAGGTTTCCTGAGATTGGCTCCTTAAATTATTTTGCAGGACAATGATTTGTCCTTATGGCATAAGGCAGCCAGTTATCAAATAGTTGTTAAAACGATTTTTGTTTATCTAGCTTTGACTCCTCCTTGTTACCGCCATGGCTGATGGCTTTCAATTCCTGTATAACAGTTTGTCCCTGTACCTTAGCAGTCTATTCAAGACAGAGTTATTGCTGCTTCTTTCAATCTGCAAACAGTTATTAAAGTTCTGAAGTTTACACTATCTGCGCTGCTGAAGGTTGAAAACTTCAAGATAGCTGACAGGATATCAAGTGCACTCATGCATAAAGTTTTGATTTAGTCACAGAGCAGTTTTTTTTATTTATTCATGGGATGAGAGTGTCGCTGACCAGGCAGCATTTATTGCCTATCCCAATTGCCCAGACGACAGTTTAGTGTCAACCACATTGCGGTGGGTCTGGTGTCACATGTAGGCCGGACCAGGTAAGGATGGCAGATTTCCTTCCCTAAAGGACATTAGTGAACCAGGTGGGTTTTTCCCAACAATTGGTTCATCATTAGATCCTTAATTCCAGATATTTACTGAACTCAAATTCCACCATCTGCCGTGGCAGGATTTGAACCCAGGTCCCCAGAATGTTATCTGGGTCTCTGGATTAACAGTCCAGCAATAATACTGGCAGGGCGCAGTGAACTGTTGTGTGGCGTGAGGCCTTCTTCAATGAGAGTACAAGTTTCAAACATCATTAGCTTGGATTGGTGCTCTCCAGCAGCGCTGATTCTCTGAAATGTTCAAGTAGCTTCTTCATTGGTGGCTGGGACACTTGATTTTGATATTTATTGTATTTCTGTCCCATGTTTCTCCACTCTGCCATTCTCAGGCCTGATATTTGGCCTCTGTTACCAAGGATGACAATCCTTATCACCACTTGCTCTAATCTTTGAAAACCTTAATTCTATATCCAGCTGTCATCTTGCTTGTACTCAGCTGCACTCACTGTGCATGTTATCCCCCTCCCATATAATGATACATGATCTCTGGACTCACTCTGCTACCTTTGCTCATCTGCTGAGACCTGAGTGCCTCTATTTATTGGTCTCTATTATCTGACCCACCTAATATCCTGGCACAGTCATAACTAGCTCAGTGCTATGTTACAGCCCCCTTGAACGTCACTGTCTCTGATCTAAGACCCCCAACAAATTCCAAACTGACCTTTAACAAAGCTTTAAGAAAATTTTATCTTTCTGGACGCATCTCTGTGGCAGGAGGCACTTGAATGCGTACCTTGTGACTCAGTGGCAGGAATATTACCGCAACATCACAACAGCTCGCATCACATCACATCACAACAAGCTGACAAGCTCGTTAGCAACCAAAAGAACTGTGGATGCTGGATATCCAAAACAAAAAAACGGAAATTGTTGGAAAAGCTGGTAGCATCTGTGGAGAGAAATCAGACTTGATGTTTTGGGTTCAGGGACCCTTCCTCAGAACTGGTTAGTTAGTTAGCAAATCAATTGGCCTCGCAGCGATCGAGGAAGAATATTGTGTCCCACCTTCCCTCCTCCTGATCAAGATCAGCTGCAGCAGGGCCAGCAACAGTAAATTGACGTGATGGCTACTGGGTCTAATATTTTGCATCCATCCACCTCTGCACTTACTTCTAAAGAGGCCTAAAACTCTTGCCAAGGATGTAAACTTAACATTTTTGAACTTGTGAGACTAGGAGCCATTCTAAATCATACAGGACAGGATTAATGGGCAAGTGGAATTTTGTATGGGATGGAATACATAACAACATAAGAACATAAGAACTGGGAGTAGGGGTAGGCCATTTGGCCCTTCAAGCCTGTTCCACCATTCAATAAGTTCATGGATGATCGTTTCATGGCCTCAGTTCCACTTACCCACCCCCTCATCATAACTCTTAGTTTCTTTACTATTCAAAAAAATTATCTATCTTGGCTTTAAAAACATTCAATGAGGAAGCCTCAGCCTCAACTACTTCACTGGGCAGGGAATTCCATAGATTAACAACCATTTGGGTGAAGAAGTTCCTCCTTGATTCAGTCCTAAATCTGATCCCCCTAATTTTAAGGCTATGCCCTCCTGTTCTAGTTTCACTCACCAGTGGAAACCTGTCTGCTGCTATCTTTTCTATTCCCTTAATAATTTTATATGTTTCTATAAGATTCCCCTTCATTCTTCTAAATTCCAATGAATATAATCCCAAGTCTATTCAGCCTTGCCTCATAAACCAACTCTCTTAACTCTGGAATCAACCTAGTGAATCTCCTCTGTACCACCTCCAGTCCCAGTACATCCTTTCTCAGTAAGGAGACCAAAACTGCATGCAGTACTCCAGTTGTGGCCTCTCCAGCTGGAACATAACCTCCCTGATTTTAAACTGAATCCCTCCGGCAATGAAGGACAAAATTCCATTTGCCTTCTTAATTGCCTGTTGTGCCCGCAAACCATCCTTCTGCGATTCGTGCACCAGGACACCCTGGTCCCTCTGCACTGCAGAATGCTGCAATTTTTTTACTACTCAAGTAATTGTCCCTTTTACTATTATTGCTACCAAAATGGATGACTTAATGTTTATCAACATTGAATTCCATCTGCCAGACCTTCGCCCACTCACTTAAACCATCTATATCGCTCTGCAAACTTTCAGAGTCTTCTGCACACTTTATTCTATCACTCATCTTAGTGTCAAACGTTGTCACACTACAAGTGGTCCCCAACTCCAAATCATTTATGTAAATTATAAACAATTGCAGTCCCAGCACTGATCCCTGAGGCACACCACTAGTCACTGTTCGCCAACCACTAATATACTTCTTTCTCCCTACACTTTGCTTCCTGCTAGAGAACCAACGCTCAATCCATGCCAATACATTGCCTGTAATACCGTGCGTCTTTATCTTATGAGCAGCCTTTTGTGGAGCACCTTATCGAATGCCTTATTGATATCCAGATACACCATATCTATTGGGTCCCTGTTGTCCACCACATACAGGCAACAGAGTTTTGTTTGTGGTGAATCTTATTGAAGCTGGACAATAGAAAGTCAGCATAGGTGAACATTAGAATAATCCTGACTAGAGGTGATTACAGCTTTGATGAAGTTTTCAGCAGCAAATGGACTAAGGTAAGGTCTGAGATGGATGAAGTCAAGGAGCTGGAAGTTGGCAGCCCTTGTGATAAAGTAGTATGTGATAGAACCTCAGTTTGGAGACAGATAAGGTGCACAGTCTGATTCATCTGGGGCAATGGCCAGGCTGTGGAATGGGATTGGTACCTAGGGAATAGCATTTCTGACAGGGCCCAATGTTATGGTTTCAGTCGACTGAATGTTTATTGGAGGATATTTTGACTCATCTAGAACTGGCTGATAGATAATCTGTTTAACAGTAAAAGGCAGTGGAGACATTGGAAAAGGTGGTGGACTAGCGCTACGTGCAGTCAGTGTGCATGTTGAACTTGATGCCTTGGGCTTAATCTCACCGCGTTTCATGGAGGGTTTTTTCTCCACAAGGCCTTTTTCATGCCATCTTCCAGGGAGGATGGACTGTTCCCGCCCTCTTGACCTGTGCGTCCTCCCTGGAATGACCTATCTCCTCCCTACCTCCCCACCTACACTCACTTTTACTGGCTCCATCCCCGCCTCTTTGACCTGTCTGTCTCCTCTCCACCTATCCTCTCCTCTATCCATCTTCTATCCACCTCCCCCTCTCACCCTATTTATTTCAGAACCCCCTTGCTCTCCCCCATTTCTGAAGAAGGGTCTAGGCCCGAAATGTCAGCCTTCCTGCTCCATTGATGCTGCTTGGCCTGCTGTGTTCATCCAGCTCCACACCTTGTTATTTCTATCCTACCCAGTCTCCTCCGTTGGCCTTGCCCTTGCTGATTAACTTTTACCATTGGATTGCTTCATGCTTCAAACTTACATTTCTAATACCAGGTTAAAATTCTTCCATGTTCTCAATTTCTCCTGTATCCCTAAACTCTTCATTCCCAGATGTAGACTCTTATGCATTCTCTGCTCCCTTTAACAAAATAAGTGAGGATCAATATATAAGCTATAAATGTCCCATGTCTGAAATTCTTCCTCTAAACTTTTTTACCTTATATTTTTCCTGTCCTAGTTAAGACCTTGTTTAGAATCAGCCTCTGAGACAAAACTGTTACTGTACCTAATAATTCATATCTTTGACTCAATGTATTTTTTTTGTGTTTCTGCTAAGTGTTTGGCAATTTTATCATATTAAAGACATGGTATGAAATTTTTGCTTAGTTGACTGGTTTGCATTGCTGGAGTGCTCAGAATATTTGGCACGAAGTAATTAAATGTGGTTTCTACTTGGACAGTGAGTTCCATTTCAATTTTACTGTAGTGAGCAGTTCCTGATTGGATCTTATACTTGCAGTAATGATGCCAGTATAACCTCTGTTTCCTAATTACATTCTTTCATTTTCCTTTACAGAAGATAAGACTAAATTCAGTAACATGCCAGAATAAAGTGAGTCACAAACATATCAACTGCAAGTTTGTCAAGGACCACAAGAAAGATCTTTGTGCCCCTTGGCTGTACTATGAATACCAAGGCATACATAGCTTGAAATTGTTTTTGAGAGTGCTCTGAGGTAGGGTCTGATATTACCAGTACAGTCGCTCAATAAAATATAACTCACAGTTTGTACATGAAAGCCTTTAAAAAAATGAAATTACACACAATTGTATGTCACACTTTATGCACGTTTCTGCTTTGTCTATCCATGTGCAGCGCACATTGAAATATGCTGGCTTTATTATGTATATTTGTGATATATTCTAAAGAATCATCACACAAAATCAGCGAATAGTTTAGACAATTTAACGATGGACTATAATTTATCATTATGATCCTGCCAGAGTGTTTGATTTTCTCGGCTTTAAGGAGAAACCAATAAAAAGCTTAAGATGCTGCAGGCTACTCTATTCCACAATGAACACTGGAGGTTATGTCAGCCCAAAGCACTCAAATAGATTATATCACTAGATTTTCAGCAGCAAAAATACTTTGTGCCCTTAATATTAATTCTAATTGGTATTATTACAAGACTTTTAATAGTTCAAGGAAAAAAAATACTGTCAGATTGTAGATGCTGTCTGTTCTTACTCCTGATTAAATCATCCACGTAGTGTTTATGAGTGAGGTGTGTAAAATTTCCTAACTGCGCAGGTTTTTGATAAAATCAATCCCATCGCCATCTGTCATACAGCACACTCTTGTTGCCGTATGAGCTAGCTAATTAAAAACAATCATTCTTTGTGTTCTCTTAATTTTTTGCTACAGATGTGCAGTGAGAGACAATTTGTGTCGGAAATATTCAATATTTATTTTAATTAATAATATTTTGTAATATTTTCATAGCAATGAGCAAGAATCATTTAGTTCATTTCACTGAGCTGTGTCAAAGGAAATGTTGGCACCTGAATAATGGCATTTAATTTAGTCACCATAAAGAGAGTTCACCAACTGGAAATCCACTTTGAATTTATAAAGAGACAAGCTTCCCCAAACAGTCCTGTGCACGTCGATTGCCCATTCTCACTGATGCACCTTTTGATGGTATTGAATTACTTCTGAAGTCAGTGCCGTGCAATTTCAGCAAAGGGTTGTTTTTGTGAAGAAATTTATTGGCAAAGTAAAAAAATTGCTTTTCTATATTTCGGGAGGAAGCAACTTCACACAGAGAGAATGAATATATTTTCAAAGCTGAACCAGGAGCCCAAAGCTCAGATAAATGCCAGGCCTAAACCAATGTCTCACTATGTTTAAAAACTATTATCCTAATATCCAGTATCCAATACAATTATCCTAATATATGTATCTGTCTCCTTCAGTAGTCCCCAGCATCACAGGTGTCAGTCTTCAGCCAATTTGATTTCCTCCAATGATATCAAGAAACAATTGGAGGCATTGGATACTGTATAGGCTATGGGCCCTGACAACATTCCAGCAGCAGTACTGAGGATTGTGATCCAGAACTTGCTGCTCCTCTAGACAAGCTCTTCCAGTACAGTTACAACACAGGCATCCACCTGATAAATTGTGGAAAATTGCCCAGGTATGTCCTGTACACAAAAAGCAAGACAAAGCCAACCTGATCAATTACTATCCAATCATTGGTAAAGTGATAGAAGGCGTCATCGACAGTGCTCAGGTTTCTTCTCGGTGTTGCTCGACGATGCAACAATTGCAATTAGTCCCACAGACCTCAGGTAAATTTATGGTTAGTCACTTCTTGGACTTACTGTTCTGTCGGTGTTGGTATTAACAGGTGATTGAAGAGTACACATGGGTCGTCCAGTCACCAATTTGCGCAAGTCATATCCTATCCCCTTGGACTCTGTCCTTGGATGTTCATGAGGACCATGGGTAGTAACTAATCTCATTGCTGGGACTGTGCCTTCAACTCTTTCTGCAGAGCTGCTTTGATGGTCCAGTTCAGGTGTTTATCTGTCTCTGATGACTGAGGCTTGTGTGAAACTTTTCATTTGGCTTCTCTCCTGAATAATTGCTCACATCACCCAGTTGGTGAAGTGACTTCCCTAGTCTGATTCCTCAACATCGGCCACTCCCTGTCTTGAAAATATTTCCCTAGCCAGGATTTTGGCAGGCCACAATGCTGTGGCTGTTATACGAGAAAGCCTGCTCCCGTTTGATGAAATTGTGCACTAACATCAGACAGTTCTTATATCCCCCTTTTTGTGGTAGGTAAAGGTCTGATGGTGGCCAACTGCTATGATCCCTCCACCCTTTGGATCATTCCCAAGTCCACCCTCCTGTTCTGTGGGTCTGGGTCATTTGTTAGATACATCAAACATCCCTTCACATAGTCCTCTATACACAACACCATTCTAAACCGCCATTCTATTTGTTTGATACCATCCTAAGCTTCCTCAGCATGTTGATGCACTGCACTAGGATATCTGTAGGCTAACTGTATCACTTTCTGTTGATGCTTCTCAGGCACCACCCACCTGTCTTCTTTGAATTACTTACCTCCTCTAACCTTACTGCCATGTCACTGGGCTCCCTAGTCCTTCCAGGCCTTTCTGTTCTTGTTGTGCCTGCATGATTGCACTCAGTGCACTATAGTTCATAGATATGGTTACAGTTCCCTCTATGTCTGGGGGGATGGGTTGCTCTCAATCCTAGGAATATCAATGTGGTGGATAGAATTCTCCATTTGGATCCTTAAGTTGAACCTTTGTGAGATCAGTGAGTAGGGGCAGCGATATAACGTCGCATTTGCCTGTAAAGGCTGCTACTATTCTGGACCCATAGAGATTCAAATGACTATCTTTCTTGGCTCCCTCTTCAGTCAGCTCATTGGCTTTTTTATTCCCTACCTACCTAAACTGAGCTTTTGAGTGGATGTAGTACTATTATTCTGGCTTTTAAGATTGCTTGAAGCATACAGCCTATCACCACTGGTTTCCCTTTTAGATGAAGTATAGCCTGTCCAAGCCCCATCTGGAAGGGAGGATTAAGGATGTCACTATAAGCGGCAGTCATGTGGCCTGGTGTGCTCTCCTTCTGACTTGAAGGAAACGCTTATTTCAGAGCAAAAGCTGGCAAGGAACAGGGATTGTGAGGGTCTAACCTATGCATGCACCATTGAAGGTGTATAGGACACTGAGGGAGATATACGTGTAGGAATTCACCCAGAGGACAACATCTATGTGAATGACTTGAGTTTGGTTCTTGAAGGGAAAAGGAGGTCAGGGAGTGGCATTTGGAGTACATCAGGCCACATGGGAGCCACTCATGATGCCATCCATAATCCTCCCTTCCAAAAAAAGCCTTGTCAGAGTATGGTGTGTGCTCAAGATATGTCATATGTGCCTGTATACACTGGTGTTATGTAGTTCAAAGCTGGCCCCGAGATGTTCGCATGTCGACAACATGGGGCAATGCACTGAAGACATAGGTGACATGGCCAGGACTGACCATGCACTTCCTGAATCAGAACTGCAGTTTGACTAGTCTCAGAATCTGCCACTTCCAGGGTAGACTGCTTCTTGGGTCCATAGCCCCTGCGGTGGGCACAAGGTGCAGGCCAGTATTTAGCTGGGAAAAAAGGACTTTTGACAAGCCTCTGTTCAGTCCCATTCGACTCCCTTTTGAAATAGGGCAGCAACCATACCTACACACGCCTCAATGAACTCCTTGCAGTATCCTGTTAAAGCCAGCAATGTTTGGAACCCTGACTCATCATTGGGTCATTTCAATTTCTTGCATTTCTCTTTGTCTATGACCCTTCCTCAGTCCCAAGAACTGAAGCCCCTCCTATCCAGTCTGAACTTTCTCAGGGTTAACCATGAGTCCACAACAGTTGCAGCAAGAGATTTGGGTGTTGCTCCTCAGTCCCTGAGATCAGCAACAAATCATCCATATATTGTACTAACTGACTGGGTGAACTGAATCCTCTGATCCCTGGGTCATGCACTGGTGGAATATCAAAGGACTGTTACAGAATCCTTCAGGTAAAGAGAAGCTGACCCTTAAAGGTGAACACAAATTTGTCCTGGTCCTCTTTCCTTGCTGGTAGGGATGAGGACCTGTTGAAATGTACAATACCATGAATACTTTAGCTTCCCAGAGTAAAGCTGCTATGAGATCAGCCACTGCTGCCACAGTTGCCACACAGGCTGGAATGTTCTTATTCAGCGCACAATCCTCTACCATCATTTGCCAGAATGCCTCAGGATTTTCCTGACAGGTCATATTGATGAGTTTACATTAGTTGCAACAGGGTGCAACACATCCAGTTCTACAAGTGACCCTGCCACAGTCTCCACACCTTTCTCTTCATCCTCTGGGGAGAGGTACTATCATGGAGGTTTAGACATAGGCTCCCCATCTATGTGCATGTCCCTGATCTGCATCCTCCCGTTGTCATGTTTTTGCTTGGCAAATGTATCTGTGTTCTCCAGGACCTGACTCTGATACCATGCTGGTATCATTGTCAAAAGTTCCTGTGCGTCAAAGGATTTCATTGAATGCAACCTCCCAACTCACTTTCAGGGGCAATTTCACTCAGCTCCCCTGTGTATTCCGAGAGTTGGTTTTCACCACAGTGTGTCATCAAGCAACCTTTTCTAAAGTATTGAACAATATCGCTACTTTCTGGTTTTATGCTAATGGTTGCATAACTTAAGAAAATGAATGGGCCACAGAAAAGTATTGAAATATCTTGAAAGACTGAAAAGACAATGAAATTGCCTGTTTGGGAGAGATTAGGAGAATTTTGAGGATTGCGTGGCTTTGGAACTCTATCTCAGAAGGCAGTCGATACAGGGGAATTGAATATTTTTAAGGTGGAGGTGGTTAGATTCTTGATAAACTGGAGAATCAAATATTATCGGCAGTGGATGGGAATGTGGAATTCAAAACACAAAACAGATCAGCTGTGATCTTATTATTGAATGGCAGAGTGGGGCAACTGGCCAACTTCTGCTCATATTTATGGAAAGATTGAAATGCATTGCCACCAATGTGGAAAGTTGTGAACTCGTGCACTTTGAAAATCAGGTAACAGTGGAAGTAAATAACATCATATAAAAGGCAATTGGAATTCTTTCACAAGTTGAACATACTGCAGGTGTGGGAAACCTGAAATAAAAATGGCAAAAGCTGGAAATTTTCAGCAGGTAGGCAGCATCTGTGGATAAAAAGTGAGTTAAGGTTTCAGTTCAATGACACTTCTATACACAAATGCTACACAACCTACTGAGCATCTCTTGCATTTTCTGTTTTTATTTCAAATGGAACCTTTGGTTCTGAATTGAAGCAGGACATGGAAAGCAAAGAGGTATGGGAATACTTGAAATATATCTTAACTAGACTGCAATTTCAGACATTTAGGAAGAATATAAAACATAGGAAAAGGTACAGTGTAGGTTTTCTGGACTGTTATCTAGGTTCAGCGGGTTACAGTATGGAGAAAGACTTGAGAAATTGCCTCTTGTTGCTGGATGATCTGACAGTGTCATGACAACAGCTGCAGTGCCTATCTTCTGGCCCTTTCAATAGCCATCCCTGATGTGCACCAGTCTAAGGTGCCAGCATTCTTTGGCTAGAGGTCAGGAGGCTAATAGCGATCTGATAGAAGTCTGCAAGTTTATATAAAGCTATGTTAAAGTAAATAGGTGGCAAGACACAATCAAGAGGATGCATATTTAAAATAATCATGAGATTCACAGAAGTTAGTATAATTACTTCACAGAGTGAAAAATGTAAGAGACAATGAGTGAATGGTAGATGAGATATTAGGTATGTTCATAGATAGAGGAGAGAAAGGGAACACTAGTATGATTACGTTGAAAAGAAAATAAAGCATACAGTCAGGTTAAAGAAAAAATGGTATATTTATACAATGAAGTATTGGAACTCGCAATCACAAAATGAGAATTACATACCAGAAGGTGAAATCTTTAACAGATGGATATAAAGAGATAACAACATCTAGTGTGTTGTCATCTTGATAAGACATGAAAGAGATCATAAATTGTTTAAAAATTAAGCATTTTTTAGAAAATAGACTTTGATGGACTAAAACATGCTGTCACCAATCATATAATGCAAGTTAACTACAATTCCAGAAAGCTGCAATCTGCTTAGAGCTTACCAACCTGCTGGAATCTTTCATCCTTCTGTTGTGTGAATTGTACAGTCAACAAACACCAAAAAACAGTCAACAATATCACTATCTGGCAAGTTCTGGTGAACAAAAAGCTATCAAACCTCTGCCTTTAGCCAAAGTGACCATCCTGTCAAATGACCAAAATTCTTCTGGTTTCTGAAAAGTTTAAGTGTAATTTCTGGACCTCCTTGCCTTGGTCTGGTAAGAATTAGTCTGCTAATAACATTCAATTCGCTCAGAAGCTAACCTATTGTTAATACCACTACCAGACTACAGACATAACTAAACCTGCCTCAAGCCCAAGCCTCCTCAAAATGTAATTCAAAAAGATACTTTGTATTTGTCAGAAATGTGGATCAAGTCTCTCTATGCACCAACCTCGTATTGCTGTATCCTTGTCAATTTTAAAAGGAATTCTGCAATTTGCTAGCTGAATCCACCTGAATCCGAGTTCCCACAGGAAAGAACCCTCACAGGATCCCAACTTGCTGGACTTGAAAAATCATGTGAATTCATATATCTTTGCATTACTTAAAAATTATCCTCATATAATAAACTCTTTCTTCCTTGCATGCTTGTGTGCTTGTATGTATTGTGAAAATTGTCTTCCAGGTTTGAATGGTGAATAAAGCAAACTTCTGATCTAACCCTAAAGAGAGATATTGTGGGTCATTTAAAAAATTGTACTTCACAAACAGTAGGCTAGAGGGTAAGGCAGCACAGCCAATTTAAAACATTAAAACAGTTTGCAAATGAGCTAAATTTGACTGAAGTGCACAAAGAAATCCAAGCAACTAATACTAAAAAAAATTGGAAGCAAAAAGGAAAATTCAGTAACCGAAACAATTTTTATAGCAAGTAAATAAGAGCAGAAATTTCCCTTAAGCTAACACTAGAGCAATGGTAAATTTCAATACAATACATGGGGTTGGATTTACATACCCATTCACTGTATGGGCATGTTAACATATGTTGGGCAGTTTGCCCTTCGCCTTCCCATTCACCCCCATATTACAAAATCAACAACCTGCCCACCGTATTTAAACAAACAATGAAGCATCAATTAAACCTTTTAAAAGCTTGGTTGACCTCAGTAGTGCACTGGCAAAGCCGTAAAATGGTTGGTGTGGGCAGCTGGGAAGGACTGATTGACCCATTTTTAAACAAAGGCTTTTAAGATGGTGTGACAGGAAGCAAAGAAGGGTAATACCTTTGGAGGCTGTCCATTTGCTCATTGGGAGCACCCCTTGAGAGGGCAGTACCCATCCCCACTTCCTTCCTACCTGCTTATCCTTTAAAACCCACCCCCTCAAATTGGGGAACCTCCCTTGGTCCAATAGCCATGACTATCCTGACTCCGCGGTCATCACTTTGTGGGTCTGCCTACAGTCCTGGCAGTGTCCATTACTGAGCTCTAGTGGCATTATTACAGCTGCTGGATAATCTGATAGACTGCCAGTTCTAGAGGCTGGGGCTACTTCCTCAGCGAGGGGGCTGAAGATGGACCCCCCACCTGCTCCCCAACACTGCACCCCCACCCCCCAAAACCCCCACCACTACCACCATGTGTTGCAGCCTGCCTGCACTGTGCTTTGGCTTTGGGTGAAATGTGGCAGTAAAATCTGGTTTTTCAGCTTACTGCTGACTTTCCTTCCAAGGGTGGATGGGGCCGAGCAAGTACAACCAGCTACCAGGTATCAGAAAGTTGGTTCAATGGGAGGAAATTGAGAAAACAGGAGGCAAACAGACAGGTTGTACTTAAAGACAAAGAGCTGAAGAGCACCCAAATATTCTGAAGAGAATAAACAAGCCTGTAAATATTGGAAACATAGAGGGGAAACCATTCGAGGTTTATTGAGGCCATCAGGTTAGTTTGGGTCAGTACAGAGCCCACAAGGACCGTGAAAGGCTAAGAAAAGAGCCTGATCAGTCAAAAAGCCTCAGGATGGATCCTATAGCCAGTGCAGAGGGACTGTACACACTGAACAATTTAAATTCTGCAGGAGGCTGGAGAAAGCTCAGGGACTCTGTAAGTGACAAAAGAACCCCTCAGGGGTGAAAGTGGTCAGGACTGGTTATCTGGAATTAAGAGGCTGCAGTCAGGACCGTAAAGTAAAAGGAATTGAACAAAAGAACCAGTAAAGTATAAAAGACTTGAGAGGAGTACATCAGAATTCAAATTGGAAAACACTTTGCTGAATTAAACAGGGATCAAGACAATTCCCACGCAGATGAACTGATAGTGAGAGAGATGCACAGTTGAAGAGTCACAGGATGGAGAACAGAAGCTAGCCAACCCCCTGAGAGCCAGGTGTCCCAAAAATATCACACAACTTAGGGACCGGGACATGATTTGAGGAAATGGTTGCTCCTTTATGCACGACCAGTTTCAACCACCCAAAAGGCAGCTCAGGAGAGGTTGATAAATCCCAGGCACTGAAAGCTGGGCACACAGTTAATTGAGGAGCTGGAAAAAGAATCAAAGATGCTCGTGTAGAAGTAGCAGAGGTTGAAGGAGAATGCAACCAAAGTATATTTTTTCTATGCTTCTTTCCAGGAACAAATAGGAACACAGAAAGCTCCCAGACAGAATATTTAAAAGGAAGGATATCTGGACCCCTACTGGATGAGCTGGAGGTCTGGCAAACTAAAATTTTCTTTACAAATTTGGAGGGGAGCAGGGAAGTTCCCAAATTGACCCACAACTAGTGAGAAAGTAGTCTCACACAGCTAAAATGTCACAGCAGAAGCTAACCAGTCTCCCAGGAGCAAGTATCTCAAAATGCCTTGGACAAAATAAGGATATAGAGCCCTAAATCAAGTAGAAAACTGAAAAGCAAAATCAAATCCACTCTCTGCTGGATAAGCAAGAAGTCTGGCTATGCAACGTTATGTTTACACATTTGGAGGGAGACTAGGAAAGTCTCTGGATAGTCAAGCACATGGGAGAGCCACAGGACAGTACAGCAGGAGCTGGGATAGCCACTTGAGGGAAGTAGTGTCCCAAAGAACACAGGACAGGTTGGGGACCAACTCTTCTCCAAAGTAACAGAACAAGGAAATTTGGAACATATGAAGTCAACCCCAATGTGACTACCAAAAAGGAAGTATTTGCAGCAATGACAGAATTGAACTCAGAGCCCAGTCAACTGGTCATATCTGCCAGAGGGTGGACAATGCCTGAGAACTGGTAGAAGGAATTGGTTGAGAAAGAGGACCTGCAGGATCCTTCACTGCCAGGCTGGTAGAAATATGCACCAGATTTGAAGAGTGACAATTAGATGTGATTCAACTGAGCAGTAGAGTAGGAGAACATGATTTATTTTTAATTTGCTCACAGAATGTGGGCAGTGCTGGGTAGGCCAGCATTTATTGCCCAGGGAGCAATTAAAACTCAACCACATTGCCGTAAGTCTGGGGTCACATGTAGACCAGGTAAGGATGGCAGATTGCCTACCCTAAAGGATATTAGAGACCAAGATGTCTCTTTCTTTGTGACAATCCACAGTGATCACATGGTCACCATTAGGGTAGCTTTTTAGTTCAGATTTCTATTGAATTCAAATTTCATCACCTGCCATCAGAACATAAGGCTGGGTTCTGGTTTACTCGGCCAATGACATTACCTCAACGCCACCAAATCTGATTATTGTACTGTTGTGACAGACTGTCATCAAAATCTGTACAGTTAGTACACAGGGCACATACTCAGAGAATTAGATGTGTTTTCACGGTAAAAATTAGAGGCAAGGACAGAAAAACACTATTTGCAGAATCAGATGAAGCCATACAGGATTTTGTAGATCAAGTAAAATCTAGAAGTTTAGAGTATGGATTGAGTATGAACACCAAAAACAGTGATAGTTAGAATGAATACCTCAAAAGCAGGTAGGATGGAGACTGAAATGAAGGGCATCTCAATGAAATAAAGTAGAAAAGTTTGTCTATTTAGGACAAATCATAACAGAAGATGGCAGCTGTGATGCAGAAATCAGAAGGAGGATAGAGATAGCCAGAAGTAATTTCCTGAAGATGAAAGGTGTGATAACAAGGGAAAAACTGCATGCCTCAGAAACCTGAATAATAAGTAAAGTTCTATGGAAAGAAAATAAACATCATTGAAATGGGGATGCTAAGGAAATGCTAAAAATTCTATCTACAGACCATAGACTAATAAACAGCTATTTGAAAATGCTAGAATGCAAAGAATTCCAAAATGTGATATCCAGAAAAGAAAATGTCAGTGTTTCACCATTTGATTGAAGCAGAGAAGCTATGGTGATCTCTTCTCGAGGGAAAAAGCAAGGGCAGTAGAGAGATGGCTTAACCTAGGTCTAGTTGGATGATGGATGTTACAAAGTGGTTGTAGATGAGCAACAGTGTATGTGTGAGGATGGCACAGGACAGATGAATGTGGGATGCCATGAGAGCAGAGCTCCTGATAGAAGTAGCTGCAAGCAGCATCAGCACAAAGATGTGTAGAAGCAAGGTCCACAATACATTTGAAAGGACTTAGCTGCTTAAAGCAAACACATATTGAGGAGTATGTTAGTGAGAATAGACAAGGTCACATGGAGAAAAACAATCTTATTATGTTAAGTAATCTTTTTCTGGTTTGTAATACTTCATGATTCTGCTTTAAGATACAAGGATGCTTTGTGCGTGGAAGTGTCTGATTTGAGGCAAAACTTTATTTGATATGCAAACTGGGCACCTGTGAAGTCTGCTGTTCATCTCAATATAAAGTTTTAGTAGCTTGTTACTGAGAGGAAAATCGAAAAATGCATTTGTTGTAATAGTTATCATTTCCATCTGCTTACTGTCTGCAAAATAAAGCATCTTAATGTTTTGAACCTGCTCTTGTATCATGAGCCAATCAATTTTCCTGACAGTGATTACAAGTGCAAATTGCAAAAAAAAACAGTTCAGATAATAGGGGAGTGTCACTGTTAGACCCACAGGTATTACAGCAATATTGTATTATTGGACAAACATGGATTCTGATGATAAAGGATATTGCGTTTGCTTACAGGGGTGATCATTAACACTGAATTCAAGAGAACCTTTAGAGCAGGCAAAAAATATATAAACAAAACAATATCTATTATAATTCTGAGGAACTGTATCATTGTGTGCATTAAATTCATCATTGGCAGTAACCCAAAATAGACCATCAATGGAAAAGGAAAATGGCTGCATTGTAAAAACTGCTCCCTTTCACTATCAGCTCAGCTGTTCTTAACCAGTTTCACTCTCTTTGTTTTAATTCACTTGTGAAATGTGAGGGCCTGGCTATTGCCCGTGTCTAGTAGCCCTTGAAAAGGTGGTGGTGAGCTGTCTTCTTGAACCACTGCAGTCCACCTGCTGTGAATTGATCCACAATGCCATTAGGGAGGGAATTCTAGGATTTTGACCCAGCAAAGGTGTAGGAACTGCGATATATTTCCAAGTCAGCTCGATGAATGTCTGGAAGGGGAACTTGCAGTTAGTGGTGTTCTCATGTATCTGCTGCAATTGTCCTTTTAGATAGAAGTGGTCGTGGGTTTCGAAGGTGCTGCCTGAGGATATTTGGTGAATTTCTGCAGTGCATCTTGTAAATAGTACGCACTGCTGCTACTGAGCGTCGGTGGCGGAGGGAGTGGATATTTGTAGATGTGGTGCCAATCAAGTGGGCTGCTTTGTCCTGGATGGTGTCAAGCTTTTTGAGTGTTGGGGCTGCACTCATCCAGGCAAATGAAGAGTATTTTATCTGACTTGTGCCTTTGGATGGTGGACAGGCCCTGGGGAGTAAGAAGGTGACTTACTCACTGCAGTACATTCCTAGCCTCTCAACTGCTCTTGTAGCCACTGGGTTTATTTAGTGAGTCCAATTGTGTCAATCCCGCAGGATGTTGATAGTGGGGTATTCAGTGGTTGCACCATTGAAAGTCATGGGGTGGTGGTTACATTGTCTCTTATTGGAGATAGTCATAGCCTAGCATTTGTGTGGTGTTAATGTTACTTGCCACTTGTCAGCCCAAGTCTGAATATTGTCCAGATCTTGTTGCAATCAAACATGGACTGCTTTAGTATCTGAGGAGTTGCGACTGGTGCTGTGCAATCATCTGTGAACATCCCCACTGCTAACTTTATGATGGCGGGAGGGTCATTGCTAAAACAGTTGAGGATGGTTGGGCCTATAACACTACCCTGAGGAACTCCTACAGATACGTCCTGCAGCTGAGATAGCTGACCTACAACAACCACAACTGTCTTCCTACATGCCAAGAATGACTCCAACTATGGAGAGTTTGATTCCAGTTTTGTTAGGGCTCCTTAATGCCACACTTAGTCAAACGCAGTCTTGATGTCCATGGCTGTCACTCTCACCTCATCTCACCTGTCTGTTTCAGTTGAATGAAACACAGCTGCAGCTATGGCATTCAAAAAATTGCAGAAAATAATAGATATTTTGCATATGAGGCATTTCTAGAGATCTTAATGATATTTCTGAGCAAATATATGCAATTTATGGGAAATGTATGAAATTAGTTCAGAGAAACATGAGATTCATGGGGAAATACATGAATCATAAATGACTTAACCTCATTTAAAATAACTGACAAGGGACTTTTAAATGGCTAACATGAATCTTACAGTTGTAGTCATGATGAAACTAGCAGCATTCACCACCATTACACTGTTAAACCGATAGCAACTTCTGGCATTCACACATGCAGAGGTAAATGCATCTGCTGCTTGACAGACTGCACTGATGCAGTCTTCATAAGGTCCAGTCAATGAAGAATCAATGATCTGATGTAGCTTTAACATTTTACAGCCTATTCTCTTGAAAAAAAAATCAAAAGAGATAAGTTGTCTAAAATCAAAAGCATTAAGATGTATAGAATAGCATAAAGCAGACCTTTTAATGGTGTACAACGTCATAACAACTGCTGAATAACTCCATTGGTCACGAAAAGCTAATTTTAGAAGTCTGCATATCATTCCTTTCATTCCATTGTAAAAAATCCAAAGATTAAAAGCTAATTGAGACTTTATTTTGTAATTGTGGTTTGATATATCAGCATTGAGATTAATTCCACATTTACATCCAATTTTTATAATGTATTTTGTAAAATGGTTAAGAATCGAATGATAAGCAGTGCATTTTGCTCTCTGGTTTGCTGACTTCAAATGCTGTGCCTTGAGTTAAACAGACCCGACAACAGTGTAGGAAGAAGCTCATTGCTGTTCTGTGCTTTGCAATGGCAGGTGTCACCATTTTCCCTCTGCTACCACACACTCACAGGGCAACTACACCCTCTAACTTTAACATTGCACATGCAACTCATCAAATCTCCTGGAGTATAACTTACACTGTTGCAGGCATTATGTCCATTCAACAACTCTCGCCCATTCTCCCAATCTGTTTTGCCATCAAGATTATTGTCATTGCCCCTGGTTGAGCAGCCAGAAAGATAAACCTGATGCACGCTGGTCCGACTTGTTTGCATACCTCAGAACAGTGCTCCAACACAACCAGTGCATCATTGTGTATTACTATGGTTTTTAACCGGTTTTTCCTTCTGGGGTGCCTACCTTTATTTGGTGATCAGACTATTAACTAAGAAAATTCAGGTCTTGTGACATGTTTTGACCCTGATTATACTCATACAGGACACAATGGGAGAGTGCATGCCAAGTATGGTTCAGCTGGCAACATAAACAGTATTCCTTAAAGGAATGATTTTACCTCATGTTGTGCTACTATCAGATCAATTCACTTACATGATCTATTTTTTTCAGATACTTGCTTGAAATGATGTCCAACATATTTTTGCTACAATCCCACCCACTTCATCTAATGGAACAATACCAGTTCAAGGCTGGCAGTTAAATTCATATGTTGTTCAGGATTCAGTTCAAACAGAAATTACGTATTAAGTGAGGGAATTCCATAAAAATGTCTTTCTACAGCATTTCATTTCTGATGTTTGTTTAATTCATTGCTTCTTCATCATAATCACATAGTGAAGGCTTGCAATATCAGGAAACATAGCTTTGAGAAAATGTTAGAATTTCACACCTTTTAACGCAGAAATTATTGCAAAGCCATTAAAATGACAGTACTGAGAAACTGTTAACATTTTAAATATGCATAAGCTAGAACATCAGGTTATACTGAAACGTTTCACAAAGATAGTTTAGAAATTTGTATTAACCATGTAGGAAGTGATGATTTGAGGAAGAAACACATTTCCAGTCGTTAAGTGGTAAAAGACAACATTTTGAGAAGTGTGAAAACTGCACACTAATCTCTGTGAGATCAGAATTTTGTAATATTTAACTATGGATAAATTGACAAAGGGTTGTGGCTCCTTTAAAAGCATGCAATTTTTTTCCTATTCATAATTTCATAATACAGGATATATCTTTCAAGTTACGCAAGTCCCTCACTTGATCATTGTGTGTTTCATATTTCCATATGCTTCCCAGTTGGATGGAAACTCCCTTTAGAGTTTGGTTATTAAGATCTAGTGCCAGAAGTGCTGTGTGACTGTGACAGCTTCCGCCATGTGCTATAATCCACGGTGAGGGACATTGACCTCATTTGGGCAGTGGTGACTTGGGTGACAAATTAGCTTCCTTTTCCTCCACTGTTCCACTTCCTCAAGAGCTTGTTTGAAGGTCACTGTACTTAAATGTTTGCTGTTTTCACATCAAATCTTTGAGAGAAACCTTTGTCTGTTTTTCTTTTGTTCAAATGAACCTTAGTTCCCAAGGTTCAAACCAGGAAATACAATTTTGGCACAAACATTGAAAGAGCAATCATTAACTGTTATAGTCATTCTATAGCACTATTAGAAAGCAAGCACACATTATGTCGGGAGTATTTTGAATACAAAATAAAATGAAAAATTAAAAATATTAAATTGTCAGGTGATTCTGTATGTGTGTCCGATCAATTGACAATGACATTGTGATTTCATTATCAACAATATCAGAACTGCTATCGCAAAATGTGATAGAGATGGGAACCTGCTGTGCTGGAAATATTGCAGCTAAATAGCTTTTTAAAAAACCTTAAGAGCAAAATCTTTTGTATAGAATCAGGCAAGAATGCTTCCTTCAATCTATAATATCATCAGCGCTGCTTTCGGGCTGCTGTTGTTAATGCAAACAAACCAAAATTCAAGAAGTGAACTGAAGACAATTCTCATAGAATTATAGATGCTGGGATTGCATTAATTTCAGTGCAGTGAGCCTCCAGACTCAATTTTGGGTTAGCATCTAGTGCCAACACTGCTGATTCTGGCCTGAAAACAGCTAAATTGCTGCCCCTCTGACTTGATTACAAAAGGAGACAAATTTAAGCTCTTTATTTTAATCATTTGAACTTGTACAAATTTATATATTTTAAATGTTTCAATAGTATGTATGAGGGATGTGAAATAACGTGCCTTATCTGTTTGTAACGGTGTATTTTGTTCGAACACTTACTGTTCTGAATTTTAGATTAAAGTCCAGCCCAGACTATAGTACTAAAACAGAAGTCTCCCCGCGTCTGTCTGTGAGGATCCTAAATAAAATTAGCTTGGACAGTTCAAATCAAATTTCTAGTGAATCTAGGAACCTGCCCATACTTTAACATGAAAGTAACAATCTGACATTGATTGGTTTGTGTGGAAGATGGAAACATCCACATACAGGCAGCAGGGGGCACTTAATCCACGTAGTTGGGAAGATGGGACAGCTTTGGCTTTTAATTAGCCGCGATGGTTCATCAGACCTGAAATGGTCTTGTGTTACATGAGACAAAAATATAAACTCGCACCTTAGCATTAATATGGCATACCTCCACGTTCAAAACTAAAAGCTTAAAATACTTTTATACAATATCAAGATTTTGAAATTAGAACTATTAATTCTGTGGGAATCCAGAGGTTAATAATTGATCTGAATTTTTCTGTGGGCCCAGGTTCAACGTTGTATGAGCAGTACTCGTTCCAACCAAAAGAGCAATTGCATCGGTCCTGAAACCTTTGTATGCTAGGCTGACGTGACCGTGCTTGTTGTGCCTCTATACTCAGCTTGTTCAATGTGAAAATGCAATTTTGACCACATATCTCATTGACAATACCCTAGGGGGAGATTGGACTGAGGGGAGGAGGTAAGGGTAGGGGTCAGCAATTCAGCCATTATTGAACCTAGGAGAACTCAGCGTTCATCTTGGCTGCAGAAGGGCTTTTTTAAAAAAATGTTTTTAAACTCACCTTCAACTGGACAGTTGGTAAATAATCCTGAAGGGTCACTGGACTCAAAACATTAACTTTGTTTCTCTCTCCACTGATGCTGCTGAATTTCTCCACCACTTTTTTATTTTTGTTTCAAGCTGATTTGCTCATTGAATAGTAACTCATTAAAGGGATCCTTCGCATGATCATATTGAAGAAGGTTTGAAGCGCTGAATGGCCTTCTCCTGTTCCTTTTTTTTATGTATCTAACGTGTTCAAGGTGCAGAATGTCTGTTTTAGGTATTTCCCTGAGGTGCTTAAAAATGGGCCCCGTGAATTTAGCAGGGGGGCCAATATTTCTGGCCAAATTGGACAAACATGTCTGGCCATCCCACAGTTAATTTGCCTGAAAACCAGGTGCATCAGATACTAACTTATAGAATCAAGGTCTATCCAGTGGTCTAAATTTATCCCTGGGGAGAATTGGAAATGCCAACAAATTATTTCATATCTAACCAACAGATGAATTCAGGTATGTTAACTTAGGGTAACCAAATGTTTGTGGCATCTGTCCATCTCGTAAGAAGATTGTTTATTCTGTGGTGGTGATTTCCGTGTTAAGCATTAGCTGGTGTTTCTCAGAATGTCGGCATGACTTTTTCTGCCACATTTGCTGCAGAGGAGGAGAACAGGCTTAGAAGGTGCGTGATTCGCTCGACTCCATTTTCCCTGGGCCTTTTCCTTGGCCAGCTGAGCTTTCAGTTTCTGCTTGCCTTCTCCAGTTGACTTTTGAACAGTCAACCTCCAATGTCACAACTGCGTCCTCGGTTGTCAGTGTCAGTGTTTCCTGTGCCTTATTCTGACTCCTGACACTCTGATTTCAGAGGAATAGCTTTGCGTAATTGGATCGTCATTCCTGTTAGCCATGCAATTTTTCAATGCTTTTCTTCTCAGCACTTCTCTCTCAGTCCTCTTGGATGGCATCTTGAACAGCTGGCTTAGCCTCATCTGCTGCTCGATTATCAACTTATCGACCTCACCATCTCCATTAGAAAGTGTGGTGAGCCCGGGGTGCATGGGAAGCACTGTGTGTCATCTAAAGAAGATGTAATGTGGAGAGCAACCTGTGGATGTGTGAGATGTACAGGGTTCATTTAAATAATTTGCACTGTCCATTATCCTCTGGATGATACTGTGGTGATATGACTCTTGGCAACATAATAGATGTTGCAAAGCTCCAATAAGTTCTTGCTCTTGAAGTTGCATTCCTAATCATTAACATTCCATGTTGAATTCCCAAAGTGGACAAATCCATCATTGTACTAATACTCTGACTGTAGAGTCACCGAATCAAAGAATTGTTATGTGCAAAGAGAGGTAATTCAGCCCAACATGGATTCTTGGAAGATTACTACCGGTGCTTCCACTATCTCTGTAGCTACTTCCTTTAAAATCCTAATATATAACCTAAATAAAAACCAAAAGAACTGCGGATGCTGTAAATCAGGAACAAAAACAAAGTTGCTGGAAAAGCTCAGCAGACCTGGCAGTGTCTGTGGAGGAGAAGACAGAGTTAACGTTTCGGGTCCGGTCACCCTTCCTCAGACCCTTCTGAGGAAGGGTGA
>JAHRHZ010000144.1:37625292-37661728 GCA_024137785.1 Ginglymostoma cirratum
CAGAAGGGTCTGAGGAAGGGTGACCGGACCCGAAACGTTAACTCTGTTTTCTCCTTCACAGACACTGCCAGACCTGCTGAGCTTTTCCAGCAACTTTGTTTTTGTTCCTAATATATAACCTATTGGGTTCGGTGGACTTGCCAGACTTTAGCCCCTTTACTTTCCATGGCATGTTTTCTCGAGGGATACTTACTGTGTTTATTTCCTCCCCCCTTTAGCCCCTTGATTATTTCATATTTCAGCAATACTATTCATACCCTTGACCCCATGAAGACTGATGCAATGTATTTATTCAACTCCTTGCCATTTCCTGGTTCCACATTATTATTTCCTCAGCCTTATTCTCTGAGGGGCAAATGCTCACGTTTGTCCCTCTCTTTCTTTGTATATATTTAAATAAGCTCCTTCTGTCTGTTTTTTTATTTTACTTGCTATTTTTCCCTCATAACTTATTTTCTAACCCTTAATTTTTCTGGTCATCTTTTGTTGGTTTTTAACACTTCCCTCTGGTTTACGACTCTTCTTTGCCACATTGTATGTTCTCTACTTTTACTATCCTTGACTTCTTTTGTTAACTATGAAATGTTTATCCCCATTCTAGAATTCTTCTTTTCCACTGTGATATATCTTTGCTGTGAGTCAGGAACTAATTTATTAAACAGCAGTCATTGTTTCTCAACTGTCCATCCTGTTAAACTATTTTTCCAGTCCATTCCAGCCAAGTCGGCTGGGCATCCCCATGTAATTACACCTATTTCAGTACAGCCATAGTTATTTCTAACCCAAGATTCTCACTCTCAAACAGAATGCTAAATTCTACCAAGGGGATATTTTACTCTGAGATCATTTATTGATTCTGCCTTTTGCAGATTACCACATGTAAAAATAGATTGATCTTTGATAAGTATGTTATTCTAGGAAACTGTCTCTCATATGGCACTTTCCTTGTAGTTGCCTTCAACAATTTGATTTTCCCAATCTAATGAAGATTGAAGTTACCTGTGAATAATGTATAGACTTTTTTTAACGTGCCCTCATTATCTGCTGATGTATTCCCTGTCTTACAGAACAGCTACAGTTAGGGAGTGTATAGACTACTACTAATCTTATCTTCCTCTCCTTGTAATTTCTTACCTCAACTCATATGGATTCTACATCATCTAATCCAAGATTGTTTCTTGCTATCATACTTTGTCCATCTGGTACTAACAAAGCTACCCCACCACCATTCTCTTCCAGCTTATCCTCTCAAAAAGTCACATGGCACAGAATATTTAGTTCCATTTTTGATCTCCTTGTAAACATGTCTCCATAAAGATAGTAAGAACAGACTGATTAACCTTTATATGTGCCATTAATTTATTCATTTAATTCTGAGTACTATGTATATTTAAGTAAAGAGCCATTAATTTTGCTCTTTTACCATTTGCCCTCTTTGACCCTATATACATGTTTTTCTCTGCTTGTACATTCTGTCCCTTCCAGCCTCACTCTGGATACCATTATCAAGATAATTGCCCTACAAATCTGCCATGCCCTTTTATTTGAAAGCCAATGTAGCCCGCTTCCTAACCCTAACCCATTGTAATTAGTTTAAAGGCCTCTCTACAGCTCTAGGTTTTTGGTTCACTGGGAGACTGGTCCCAGCATGGTTCAAGTGAAGCTCATTTGAGTGGAACAGCTCTGTTCTATCCCAGTACTTGTGCCAGTGTTTCACGAACTGAAACCAATTCCACCCACAGCAATCTTTAAGCTATGCATTTAACTCCTCAACTTCATTTATCCTATACCAATTTGCCCAAAGCTCAGGTAACAATCCTAAGATTATTACCTTAGAGATTCTGCTATTTTGTTTAGGTCTTAATTGCTCAAATTCATTGAATAGAACGTCCTTTCTGGTCTTACCAATCTCATTTGTACCAACATACACAATGACAACTGGACTCCTCCTGCCATACTCCAAATTCCTATCCAACCCTTGGGAGACGTCCTTGACCCTGGCACCAGGTATAGAAACACAGAAAATAGATGCAGGAATAAGACATTAAGCCCTTCAAGCCTATTCTGTTAATCAATATGATTACGGCTGACCATCCAACTCAGTACCATCTTCCTACTTTCTCCCCATATCCTTTGATCCCATATCCTAACTATTTCTTGAAAACATTCAATGTTTTGGCCTCAACCAACATCTGTGGCAGAGAATTTCACAGATTCACTGAAGAAATTTCTCCTCATCTCAGTTCTAAATGGCCTAGCCAAATCATTATACTGTGACCCCTGGTTCAGGACTCCCAGGTCATTGGGAACATCCTTCCTGTGTTTATCCTGTCTATTCCTGATAGACTTTTAAATATTTGCATGAGATCCACCCCTCATTCTTCTAAACTCCAGTGAATATATTCCTAACTGATCCAGTCTCTCTTCATATGTCATCCCAGGAATCAGTCTGGTAAACTTTTGTTGCACCCTCGCTATAGCTGGAACATCCCTCCTCAGATAAGGTGACCAAATTTGCCCACAATACTCCGGGTGTGTTCTTTCCACTGCCCAATACAATTGCAGCAAGAAATTCATCCTCCTGTATCTAAATCCTCTTGCTATGAAGGCCAACATACCAGTTGCCTTCTACACTGTTGGCTGCACCTGCGTGCTTACTTTCAGAGACTGGTGTCCAACCTATCGTTGTTCGGACAATAATGTGCTATCCTGTTTTTGCTACCAAAGTGAATAACCTCTCATTTATCCACATTAGACAACAAAGCTTTCAAGATTCATGCTCATGGCCACAGAGGACAGTATTTGTCCCTCATCCCCTACCACTGCTATATTCACGTTTCCTCCTGCTCCACTTGTATGGTTCAGTTTCATGCTGGAGTAATTTTCCATACTCCTCTCATGCTTCCCAAGACTCTAACTGGCCCAGACAATAGCCATTCATTTCTGTCCTTGAACCTGTGTCAGAACCACTCTCAGGCCAAGGAAACTAGTGTCAATTTCCAATATGAAAGGGAGATGGAAATCTGGGTAGAAAAGGACAAGTGATGAGTCAAGTTTCTCCTTGAAGGTGCTTAAAGGAGTCTTCACATGCTTGTGCCTGACTACCGGTGATACCCCATGGTATACCTTGTGTTCCGTTTCCCAACCAATCCTTCAGCATTCTGTAATTTACACAGCAACTTATAGTGTGGGGTGGCCAACTGTGCATAGCCTTACCTGAAACCTCGTAAAGTAATCGGCTGCACCAAGAAGTTCATGCAGTTCCTTCCCCATCTTAGGCCATGGCCACCCTTCTTGGATGTTCTCATTGTGATTGGTAAGGTCTTCCTTGGTAAAGCACTCTTCTGGTTTGACTTTCAAGTTAAACCGTGGCAAATGGGCTCAGTTACTATTTCGTCTTATAATTGTCTCTTCGACTGTCACGCCAAAGATGATGTATGCCATCCAGGCACACAAGGAGGGGCTGGAAATTAAAGTTTCCGAAAGCTTTACTTATCACATATATGATGATGGCAGGGGCATTAAATGTCATTTGTGTCTATTTGTAAAGTTCCCAGTGCCTGTTCAGAATGCCATCTTTTCATTGTAGCATTCAGCGATGGTCAGCTGGTTATAACTGCAGGCTAAATCAAGACCACAGAAACACTTTGCACATTTTAGAACTGGCTTCCTCAGAAATAAGCACAGCAGAAGCATTCTATTGAGTCCTTGTGTTGAGATGATGGAAGAGAGGTCAAAGTCAGAGTGAGCAGAGAATTACAATGACAGGTGACGAGAAGATCAGGATTATTCTCACAGCTGGAAATATCGAGGGCCCTGTCAATCACATTGGAGGGAAATTCCTGGTTGAGGAAACAGGAAGACATTTCAGAAGTAGTTTTATGGAATAATACATCATCAGAGCAGTTGTGATGAAGGTGGAGAACCTGTCAGAATAGAATATTTACAGGAAACAGTGTGTGAGGATGCACAGTCACATTCCATGGAGGCCAATTGAAAGTTGGCAATTCGACCAGTTTACAGCATATTGTCTTCCAGAGGTTAATCGCACCTTCCTTCACCCTATCACAGACACTCTCATCTCCTATTTGTGCTTTTATATTCCCACTCCCACCCTGTGTTTTCTATAAATTTATATTAATAAAAACTGATGATATTTTTATTCACTGGAGATTGGAGGAATCCATGTAACTGACGAAGAAGTTTCAAATGCAGGTTACGTTCAGCACAATTTTCACAACATTTTGCATTGATTTAAGAGAAGTCTTGCATTCACACTACAGTCAGAGATCAAATAAATTATCATACAGAACTTCAGTCTTTTATTGAGGATCTTATAAATAAACACTTTTGATACAAAGGCACAGATTGGTACCTTTCAACAGTTTTTATGTATTAAAATTTTAGAAGTTTGTGCAGCAGTGAAAACATCCAATGTTCAGCAATGTTTTTTTAAGGTCAGTTTCAGTATTCAGTGATTTAAAATCTGGTCACGTGCAGGTTGCAAATAGAGATTTTAAATTTTTTTTTGTAATAAACCTGTGTTCAACTGCTCTAATTAAACTGCACCAATTCACAAATCAAATAGATCCAGGAATCTTTCTTTTAATGCAAGGGAAAATATATCTTTCCATTCTAAATTGTTATCCAATTGTACTGGTCACTGGAAGATTTTATGTTTGCCACTATCCAAATAAGGTTGAGCAGAAACTTCAGAAACCTAGCTTAATTTTCAATTGAGCCTCTAATTGCTCCAAAAACTGAAACTCTAGTTGGAGTTGTTGGTTGGTTTGCCAAGCTGACTGGTTTTCATGCAAAAGTTTCGTCTCCCTTCTAGGTGACATTGTCAGTGCTGTGTAGCGTCAGTTGAAACTCTGTTGTTCCATCCCGCTCTGTATTTATATGGTGCGGTCTGTCATGGTGAGCAGCCAGCTCGGCAAGGCTGAGGTTCTTTGCTTTTCTTCTTCTCCTGATCAGCCAGGACTTTGAGGGATAAAACAGCAAGTGTTCGAGGGATAAGGCAGAATGAGCTCCAAGCACTATAGCAGTATGAATTTAGCAGTTGAAGTAATGAGTGTTTAGGGTTAAAGCAGCACACGCACTGGGAGATAATACAGTGAGGGCTCTGGAAGATAAAGTAGCAGTGCTCAGGAGTCATAACAGTCAGAGTATTTTGGCATAAAACAGCAAGTGTTTGGGAATCAAGGTAGTGGCTTTTGGAACTCAAGCAACATCTGGAGTTACTGGGCGCTTCCATGAATAGTATGTTCTGTGAGGTGGTCACACTGCAGGGTAAGAGAGGACAAGCAGAGAGGAAATGGATGACCACAAGTGTCTCAATTTCATCTCGTTCACTAATGAGTTTTCTGGTTTGGATGCTGTTGAGGCAGATGGTTCCTTAGAGGAATTTATCCAGAGCCAAGTCCATGGTAACATGGCAAGCTCAACCGTACAGGAAAGGAGGAAGAAATATAGAAGACCATCAGTGGTAAAGAATTCAAAAGTCAGGGAAACAAAGAGGTGTTTCTGTGATGACTGATGTGATTTCAGGATAATACATTGTCTCCCTGGTGACGGGGTCAAGGATGTCACTGAAGGGCTGCAGAACATTCTTACTGGGGAGGGGGCACAGCCAGAAGTTATGGTCCATATTGTACCAATGATATAGGTAGAAAATCGGATGAGGTCCAGAAGTCAAATTTTGGAGTGGTAGAAAATAAATTAAAAAGCAGGGCTTCAAAGGCAGTAATCTCAGGATCACTCTCAGTGTTATGTCTGTGTCTCGGTGTTATACTGCTACAGAAATAGCAGTACAGGACAAATATATATGTGGCTGGATTGGACGGTGCACGAAGCTGAACTTTAAATGTGCAAGGTAGCGAAACCAGTGTGACTTGTGCAAGGAGGATGAATTTTAACTTAACATGACTGGGACAAATATCCTGGCAGGGAGATTTGCGAGAGCTGTTGGGGAGGTTTAAAACTAGATGGCAAGTGGATCAACTCCTGAGATGGAATTCAGAAAAGAGTGAAAGGGGCTTTATAGTTCAGTGGTAATGTCCCTACCTCTGGGCCATGAGACTCAGATTCAAATCCAGCGCTGTGTCATAATATCACTGAACAGGTTGATTCAAAAATATCTCAGAAAGGAGTGAAAGCTGGAACTGGTTGGAAGAGGAGTACCGAGCAAACATGAAAGGCAGAGGAAACAAAGGTCAGAATCAAATAAAGTCAAAATATGGAAAATGTTAAAGAGATAAAATTAAAGACACACTATCTAAAAGCATGCAGCCTCAGCAACAAGGTAAAGGAATTGATGGAACAAATAGAAACAAATGGATAGAATCAAACTGCCATTACGGAGATGTAGCTGTGAAATGATGAAGGCTGAATAATCAGTACGCAAATGCATGAAAATTTAGGAATTACTGTTTGAAAGAGGATATACAGCCAAAAAAATGACTGAATATGTAAATTATATTTGTGAATAACTGAAAGGCCTATGTGGAATATCTTCAGTTTTGAGAGAATGTCACAGCTCAAAGGGACGAAAGAAGCCTTAAGGAGAAGGACTTCATAGGGGAAAATGCACTGCAAACTGAATTTTAATATCCAGCGAGTAATCTCAGATTTTGAACATGAGAACATGCGGTCGAGGAGGGCTACTGTTAAAAGGAAATAAGACTAATGCTACTTGTATCAACAAATTATTGGCTGTGATGTCCCATTGTGTACTCTTCATGGAACTCAGAGACTGATCTGTGCATAGGTGTGTTGCGTTATAATTTCTTCTTGAGTTTAATAATTGATAAACTCATCCTTTTGTTAACTTAATAAAGCCTAGGCAGATGGGCTTCTTTTAAAACATAAATTCATTTGGCTGGGTGAAAGGGAAAGGATTCTTTTTAAGATTAGCCTTGTTGCAACCAACCGTGAGGGAGGCTGAATAAAGAAAGGGAGCCAAGTCATCCCTCCTCACTCGGGAGTTTGATCTATTGGGATATCCCATTGGGAACTGGAATTAATTGGGAAACCTCACCTGGGGACAGGACATAATAAACTGGGGGCTAGTGTCCATAATTTGAACCCAGAAATGAAACAAAAGAATTAGAAAGGCTAAACTTTCTCTTTAAAGTCAATTATTTCTTAAAAATTACAAAAAGTTTTCTTGAGGCTGCACTGTTATGGAATGGGAATATATTCAATATCTTGTTGTTTCTAGGATAATTAAGGGGAGTTACTATTGACAATTTAAAAATTTTGTCCCTTGAGCAGTTAGAAGATTTAGCACAGCACTCAGGATTAGAAATTTGCCTGAAAGCCAGAAAATCTGAAATGTTAAAAAGAGCAGCCAACAGTTTGCAGGTGGAAATTGAGAATGATGAAATGGTTGGAGTCGCAATAGAGAGATTCACATTGAAGCAGCAGAAATCAGAACTTCAAGTAAAAGTGAGAGAAGGACAAGAGAGGGAGAGGAAAGGGAGACAGCAAGAGGTGAGGCAAAGAGGAAGGGAGAGTGAAACAGGAAAGACAGGAAAGAGAAAGGAGAGCTGATAGAGAATTTCAAGAAAAATGGCAGGAAAGGAAAGTTGCAGCTAAAGAATGAAACATGAATTGCTGGAAAAACACAACAGGTCTGGCAGCATCTGTGGAGAGAAAAACAGAATTACTATTTCAAGTGCAGCGACTCTTCTTGTTCTGGAGATAGGCCACTTGACTTGAAACGTAAACTCTGTTTCAACCCCTCAGATGCTGCCAGACCTGTTGAATTTCTCCAGCAATTTCTGGTTTTATTTGTTCCAGATATCCAGCACCTATCGTTCTTTGTTTTATTTTGTTGAACTTATACAGATCAAGCTGAGGGAACTAATCCTAGTATGTGCTTTGAAAACATCACAGACTCAGACTAATGGAGCATAGGCAAAATTCCTAATTTGGTGACTAAAGAGGTGTAAGCTTTCTTTAACTTTCTCAAGTAGATAGCAGAACAACTAAAGCAGCCAGTCCAACATTGATCTATACTATTGCAGAGACGGCTTTCAGGAAAATCTCATGAGGTTTACTCCCTCTTGCCTGATTACGAGGCAGTATAAAGCTTATCTTAAGTATGTATCAGTTAGTGTCAAAAATTCCACACCCTCAGGGAACAGCGGGAGAAGTTGTATCTGGAATTTGAAAGGCTTTAGCAGCTTGCTTTTGACCAGTGAAAATGGACACTTACGAAAATTTTTATTAAATATTTCTCCTGGAGGATTTTAAAAATTGTATAGCCTTACCAGTAAGAATAACTTGGAGGAACAGAGTAACTGGCAACAGGCAGGCTGCCACATCAAATTATGAGCTGAACCACAAACACTTGTTCCTGAAGAAAGTCTTCCCTAGTCATCCCTAGCCATAAAGAACTAGATCGAGTGATAGCAACCTGAGCACCTGTGGGTCCATCTGGGTCCTCCTCAGGACAGAAATGTTGGAACTGAGATGAAAAGTGAGGCCAGGAAGACCTCACGACTGAAAGGTAGGGCATGCCCAGACCAACTGCTGGAAGCTATGGGAAAGCCAGTGGGATTTAATGAAGCATATACACCACGTTCAGAGAATGGGAGACAGTTGGAGAGTATAGCAGACCAGTCTATGGCTCTGACTACAGCTGCAAATCCCAGGATGAGGTTAAGCAAATCCCTGACAGTTACTGGGATGATGTATCCACAGGAAGAATAGCCATAGTAGGCTATTAAAACTGTAGTGATACTGAGGGATACTGGAACCAGCTATTTAACTGATGGGAAAAGGCATGACCTATCCACCAGAAAGTGCTGCATATGCCAAGGTGCTGGCAAAAGGGATTGAATGTGACTATATGTCAATTCTCCTTTATCTGAATTGGAAGGACATGTGGTTGAGACCCACATTGAACTTCCTACTGCCTGGCTAATCAATACAGAAGTACGAAAACCAGAGATCCTGAGTCACCCACCTAGGTGAAAATCAGCCAGCAGACTCACTGTATTGAAGCGTTTCTGCAGACACAGGCCTGGCTGCTCCACACCAGCTCTATATGATATGGATGTGGGAGACAGCCCTCCCTTAAGTAACCATCCCTAGTGGCCAGGCCTAGAAAAGCTGGCTCAACTTTGGGAGGAAATTTTAGTATAATCCCATGTAAAGATTTATTGTGCAAAATCAAAGCATTTGGGAGAGGTGGTATGGGTTGAGAGTTGGTTAATAGACAAGAAACAGATGATAAGAATATATGGAGGGCCAGTGACAAGTGAGAAACCACAGCTATTGATAACATACATAAATGATTTGTATGAGTGAATAGAGCGTAACCCTTACAATTTTATTGACCTGCACAAAGCTAAGTGTGTGTGTGTGTGTGTGTGTGTGTGTGTGTGTGTGTTCAAGATGACGTAAAGTGGCATAAGGACAATTTAGACAAGTTGAGTGAGTGACAAATCATAGTGGATGATAAAAATGGTGTTTTCCACTTCGGTACAAATACCAGAATAGTAGAGTATTATTTAAATCGTGATTGATGAGGAAATGTTGAGGTACAAAGGGGCCTGAGTGTTTTTGTACATCAATCATTGAATATAAGCATGGAGATGTAGCAAGCATTTAGCAAAGCAAATGGTATGTTGACCTTTATTGCAGTAGTGTTGAGTACAGGAGCAAGGAAGTCTTACCTCAGCTATATAGGGTCCTGGTGAGACCACATCTAGAAAACCATCACAAATACCTTCCAGGAACTTGTTCTCGGCTACATTAGTGCTAATTAGGTTTACTCAGTCTATACGCAGATTGAAATCCCCATGATTACTGTCTTGTTCTTGTTACATGCTCCTCTAATTTCCTGATTTATACCATGCCCTGTTTTATTATTACTGTTTTGTAGTCTAAAATGATTCCTGCTATTGTTCACTACCCCTTGCTATTTCTTACCTCCACCCAAATGGATTCTACGTCCTGTACTTCTGATCTAACAGAGCTACCCCACCTCTTTTTTTCTTTTTGCTTATTGTGACATTCCGGGTTTTCCCTTAATGCTACGATTAATTCACACAGATCTGCCAGACAATCACTGAATTACATTGCTCAGAATTTACATTTTCAGTCAGTTTTTGACTGAGAGCCATTTTCATTTCATTACAAAGGGAGAAAAATAATTAAAGCTATAAAACAACAAACATAAACGCACACATACACTTACTCTCCTAGCCTTGATCAGTATTATCTTATCAGTTCTAACAGGGTCTCTTTACATTCTTCACAGGGTCTGCAATTACATTTGATTTCCTGGCAATGTGGGTGATTAGTAGTTAGTATGGTTGAAGGAACAGACCCCAGCAGAATAACCTGGTATTCTGGATCTTAAACATTTCCACAAAAAATAGCTGGTTGTGATTGGTATAGACTGTAGTTTCTGGATCCACTTTGGACATATATCTTAATAAACCAAAGGTTTCCTTTTCCCCTTTGGAATGCAATATCTGATGCTTGTTTAATATTTTGGGTAAGTACCCAATTGGCCTCACTATTCTGGATTTGCTTTCCTGAGGGACCACACACCCCAGATTACACTCCCATCAAAGCCAAAAAGCCGAGTCAAATACTCTTGGAGCTGCAAGTACAGGCTTGCTTTTTAAAACCATCTTCAGTTTTTCATAAGCTGTCTAGTATTTCTCAGTCCATACTAACATTTTTTTCTGTGGTAGGCCTGTTAGTGGTGTGACTACAGTCCTAAAGTTTGGTTTGAACTTTCAGGACAACATAAACATTCCCAAGAACTTCAAAAAACTCCCATTTAGCTGTAGGAATGGGAAACTGTAGTGCTGCTTGTTCCTTTGCAGGCCTGGCCAGTACTTGTCCTTTGCCCACTACATGTCCTAGATAGATCACTTGAGCCTTATCAAATTCATTGTTTGTGAGATTGGCCCCTAGATCAGTTGACTGTATTTTCTGGAGAAGAATTACTTTTTGCACGCAGTCAAGCCAGTGTCCATTGAGTAAATCTATCTTTGTAATCTAGACAGCTTTACTGATTCAATCCATGCAACTTTCAAGCCAGGGTATTGGGTAGGAGTTGGTTACAGTATTAACTATTCCGTAGTCATGCAGCTGTCTGGCTTGGGGTTCAGTCCAAATGGAGAGCTCCAGCTGTTGTTACTAGGCTGTAATATTTGATGCTCCAGCATAGCAACACAGAAAAACAAATACAGAAAATAGGAGCAGGATTAGACCTTTCAGCCCATTGAGCCTGCTCCACTATGCGATATGATCACTCTTGATTGCCTGTTTCATCGTAATAGTCTTGCTCTCTCCCTATATCCCTTGGCACATTTAACTTCCTCAAAGCAATCTATTTCTTACGTCAATATATTTATCAACTCCACAGCTTAATTTGATATAGAATTTCACAGGTTCACTACCTTCTCAGGTAGGAGGTTTCTCCTACCTCAGTCTGCAGATTGTGTGGAGGCAGTGTGGATAAATGGCATTGTTGTAGAAGGTCAGAAATGATCTGGTTGAATGGCAGTTTGGCCAAACAGTAAATTACTGCTGATATTTCCTTTGTTCCTATGTGAATAAGTAGGCACCTGAAACAAACAAATGGAGCATTGACTTGGTCTGCCTTCAGGAACATAGTTAAAATGGGGAAATGTAGTCTGATTGTCAGCGTGTTTCAATATTATACTGCTGAATCCTACTACTGCTCCACCACAATCAGAGCATTGGGAGTTTGCTTCTACGAAACATCTAACCAACCTTATGGGATGATTGACATTATAGCTGCTGTGGACAAAAATTCATAAGGATTCCATTCAGATTTTATTTGCAAGAAATAGTGTGTGCACAAATCCTGTAAGAATAATAGAACGACAGTACCTTCCTGCCGCTATCAATTTTTGTTGTGTTAGTTCTCACAGTCAGCACGTCATTAGTTCTTTAAAAGGTATGTTCATGGCATTAGCACTGCATCATAGCATGTGACCTGTTGGTGTAAATATGTCTACTGCATCTGACCTTAGATCACTTCAAGGATGACACACTACTGGAAGAATGTCCTTCTTTCATAGAATAATAGCTTAATTGTTGACCAAATACTTATGTACCTGAGGAATAAATTGTTTGTACATAACAGTTAATTATAATAAACGATTGTTGGATTCTTCAATACTATGACATCAACGCCCAGTTTCTTATGCATTGCTCAATATTGTAATCATTGCTGCTTCAGGTAAAATACCCTGCATGGTGTACTGCCTTTTTAAAAAAACAAACGACTTTTGTTTCTAATGACAATGATTGGGCATGAACGGTTTACAAATTCATTTTGTAGTGATTATCTGGATTTAGAATCTGTTGGTTACAGCAATGTCCTAATTAGCTTTTCCTTAAAAGAACACACAAGGTTCTATAACCTTCAAAGTCTAAATTGAATAGAATCCTCTGGGTGTAGCCTGAGTTTATTCAAACGTAAACTGGACTGTTCCTTTCCCATAATATGCTGTTCTCTGATTTTCTTCCTTCTTGCATTCTTACTTATCGAAATCTAGCCTTATTGTGCATGCTCTTCTCTTTTCCAAGACCTCAGAACTTTGGAACTTGTTATCCTCATTTTCTCAAATAACATACTGTAAACAGGTTTACTGTTACCACTCAGTTGACTTGGTTCATTTCTTTTCTCACGCTTTGAACTCTGGTAATATCCTGTATTGTGGATCTTTAGCAAGATTGCTGAACAAATAGCCTAAAGGTTATTAATTGCTTAAATATAAAAATTTATTTAAAGTTACTCAGCTACTCGTTGAACACACACATTTTATATCAAGAAATGCAATACAATGAAGAAAATCAGTAATGAATTACAGACATATTGAAGAGCAAACAGCAACATGATTAAACTTTCGTAACCTTTTGTATTTTAGAATGTAATTTACATGTTCTTACAGCTACAAAATATGAACCTTATTTACAATGTTATATGATTTAAATTGAGTGGTGGCAGGTGCAGCAACATATTGAACAACTGTATGGAGTAACTTTATATTCATGTAACAATTTAATTTTATACTAGTAGGTATTGGCATTAATAATTCATGTATTAAAAACACAATATTTTGCATTATGTAGGCAGCATACTTTTTACTGACATTTTGATTTATGTAAATATTCGTACAACATTCAAAGACGACAGATTTAGATTTTATGTGACAATATCAAATGGTTGATAATGAATCAGCAGTCCATTTTACATCACCCTGATTTTAATTTGTATTGAAGCCAAAGTTACTGATTTGATGACATTAACTTTATATGATTGTGTAAGTCTAAAATCACTCCCTAAGTAGTCTTTGCTCAGATGAAACACTTAAAATGAGCACCCTGAGACGATATGGCTATGGGAGCCAATACTGCCAGCCTCATTTGTCTCCTTATCATCCACATTTTCAGGAGTGGGGTGGCAATGGTCACCGAATATGAAACAGGGGTAGATTCCCTCCTGTCCTATGGACATAGATTAAAATTGTACATTTCTGTTATATATTACTGTACTGTCTTTAATGAGTTAGGACCTAATTGTATGTTTAAGAGTTCTAGTGGTCAACATTCACAACTGCAATTGAGAGTCAGCTATTGCATAATACAACACTGGCCTGAGCAGCCTCTTAGCCAGATAGCATAGAGATTTAGAATTCAACAAAGGTATCATTTTTCCAAGCTTAAAATGTAATTACTTCAAACATCTGATAACCAAACAAACAGCTGGAACACATAACCATCTCCTATCACTACACTAGAAAGGATATTGTACAGACTTGGAAGTGATCCTGCCACCTCTTCTTAACTGTATGGCTCAGTTATTCACTTGTTAAATTGGCTGAACTATTGTCAGAGCTTTAAGATACCTTGTGGAATAATGGAGCAACCATGAACTGGTAATTGTCCAATGATTGTTCCAGATGATGTTTGTAATCTTACCACAGTTGCTGAGCTAAATTGTGAAGGACATAATGACCTGCATTTATATATCACCTTTCATGATCATCAGACATCTCAATAAGCCTTACAGTCAATTACATTTTTTGAAGTATAGTTACTGTTACACTGGAGGATGAATCTGTACTTCACTTTTTCTATTGTTTGGGTACCCACCACAAGGCTTTCCATTAATTTTTGTCTCATCTTGCCAGTGTATGTCATTCACACTGGTAGGATGGGGGCAGGCTAAGTGGAAGACAAGCCCACGACTCGCCAGTATGGGACCAGGTCCTTTTTAGCTTCTGGACCTCCTTCCCGAAGATTGTGCCTACTTACCAGGCAAATGTGGTGGGAAGGATGTGGAGGGTGGCAAATGGGATCAAGAAATAGAGTAGCAGCAGAATCCAAGCACAGAACAGACACACAATAGATTCACCAGAATATTTCAGGGATAGTAGGAACTGCAGATGCTGGAGAATCTGAGATAACTAGGTGCAGAGCTGGATGAACTCAGCAGGCCAAGCAGCATCAGAGGAGCAGGAAAGCTGATGTTTCTGGATGAGACCCTTCTTCAGAAAATCTTTTTCGGAAGAAGGGTCTAGGCCCGAAACGTCAGCTTTCCTGCTCCTCTGTTCATGCTTGACCTGCTGTGTTCATTCAGTTCTACACCCTGTTATTTCACCAGAATATTATCAACTTTGAGGAAAGACTCAAGGTTGGGGCTTTTAATACTATTTTCCATATGAAAACCTTCATTATACTCACGTATGATCTAATCGAGATAATTGCCGAGAAAAGACACAGTTTGTCAAAACTTTATCGCGTACTCATTAGAATATTTTACAAGAATACAAATTCAAGCTGAAAACCAACATTCACCCTCATGAAGGGGCAGCGCTGATTTGTTTGCAAGTTTTCTCTGATTGGAAGAGATGACCAATGAGAATGCACCCTTCAATATTGTTTGGCAGTTAACAGCCAAGCTTTGTTACTCTATTTGGTCAGGGCATTGCCCAGTGAAAAGCTATTGCCTATTTTGTTGATTTGAAATACACGCAGTACGTGTACAAGTTTTTTTTGTCTGTAAACAGCAGGGATCTGCTCTTGATATATGTAGCTTGATATATATGTACCGATATATTGAAGTCAAGTGAACACTATTCCAGTCAACACTCAAGTGTACCTCACTGTGAGCCTGACGGACATTCAAAATTGATTATCAGCATGATTCCTTGAGCATTCAGGATTATCCAATAAATGCTGTCCAATTGCAGAATCACAGCTAATGTTATACACTGCATTACAAGTTTCACAAGTACAGGCTGTATGGTTATGGTGAGCACGTTGCTAACAAACATACTGTTTGATATGCTCTGCCAGCCTTTTGGATGTATAGCCTACATACTGAGCCTTGTGCTGGCACTGGCAACTTTATAAAGCTTGAGTAAATTGTGATAGGTGATTTCTATTAGTTAACAACATTAATGCTTTGCAAATTACCAAAACTTTAAACTTTACAACCTTGCACAGTGATTTAAATTTCATGCATTCCTCATAATGAGTCTATTGACATTTGACATGGTCAGAACCTCTTGACCTTTTTCACCATACAAAGTGGTACAGCTACTGTTCATGGTATAATTTGGTCAAGTGAAACATACATCTTTTCATGGTAACCAACAATATTCTTCAGTATGTTTTATACGTCCATTGTGTGCAAAATATGCTTGAAGGCTTTCCTTGGTTGGCTGATATCTTTTAATATTAATGAGCAGGGAATTATTTGAGGATCTGGCAATCGTTTACTACTCTTTGCTTTGGAACTGGCAATTCAATTGTTAACTGCCACCAAAGCTTTTCCTTGAATGTGAATGCTTTTGATGATACTTCCCAAGAAACATTCTTTAAAACTGATCAATTGGAAGCTCTGTTAACATAAGAAACGACTTACGACACCTCTTATTGAGAAACAAGACTGAAAATAAAGAAAAGGTACCAAACCCTGGTAGGAGAGTTGAGTGTTGAATGAAAGTTTGGCTAAAAAATGAGCTTTGAGACAATTTTTAGAGGTGATGGAGAAGTGAAGGGGTGGGAGGGGTGATAGTCCAAAGGTAGGGTGGAAGATTCGATCACCAATTGTAACGTTAGAGTCAGTAGGAAGAAGGATAAGGGAGACATGGGAAGCCCAAAAGTAGTTGCAAATTTAGTGTAGGATGTGGACATGTGGAGATTTGAAAACGAGCACAAAAGATTTTAAATTCAATGCTTTTGGAGGTCAGGAAGCCAAAAGAGGGTGAGCAAGGCTTGGTGTGAAATTGTATATAAGCAAATGTGTCTCAGAAAAAAATACATTTAAGGAGGATAGATCATCAGCAAGACAGGTATTTGAGTCATGGAGACAAAAACATGGATGTGGTTTTCAAAGGGAATAAAATTGAAGTAGAGAAAGTAGTAAGCAATTTCTTGAAGAGAGATATAGAAAGAATCTTTGATGTACCAAAGTGCTTCACAGCTAACTTGTTGCAAGGTGAAAAAAAGGAAGTCAATTTGCACATGGCAATTTTCAATGTACATAAATGAGATAAATCTGATTTTCATAGTGTTGGTTGGGGAAAATTGTTTGCCGATTAATACTTCTTTCAGTATCTCTTTCGAAGCGTGGGCCTCTGAGTTCTGTGTGAGGCAGTTAACTGGAAGTCAGAGTGACAACTTCCCAAACACATGGCACCTGCTAATGGCTGACCATCTTAGAGGGAATACTGGCCAGGATCCTGATCCCAACCACCTCAGTTTTCGACAATTAGCTGAGAAGCCAGAAAGTGTCTCAGGTTAAACTTTCTTTGAAAAGTTAATTGTCTGAACCTTTTAATAGTGGTTGAAGCTCCAACGCCAGGGTCGAAAATGGGAGCTACCCTCCAATGCTGGGGCCATATTCTTTCGGCAGTGGATAAATGAGGCTTGCCTCTTAGATCTGTTAGTGAGACTACAGCTGAAGGATGAGGGTGTCTAAATGCCCGGACTTCCTCAAAGAGTGGTGTGTTTGGGGAAGGCAGGCGAGGCAGGTGGGCACCAATGATCAGGGTAAGGGATCGTGATATCTTGGCTTTGACTTAGGCCTGTGGGCAGCCATTGTCATCAGAGGACACGTTACATGGACCATGAAGTATCCACCAAGGTAAGCCCAGCTCCATGACAATCTGCTCATCTGGTGATGGGCCCTTCCATGCTGGGACGTGTGAAAGATACCTACCAAGGAGAGACATGGCCCTTACTTGGATTATTAAGTGGATTGCTTTGGCCAAGGTGTTATACAGCTTCCCACTGGTGGGAAAACATTAGGTACCCCTCTGGCTTCTACCATCTCACATATTGTCAGCTGTTCTGCCTCCCAGATCATCTCCAGAATTATAGGAAAATTCAGGCCAGTACCTCTGGGAGAGTAATGTTTCACCAGTGCTTCACTTAAGTGTATGATCCCGGTGCTAGATATGTTGTTTGAAGGATGTGATACCATGGTTTCACTGTTTGCTTTTGCCGTCCTTAGCAGCCATGAATGTATTGGACTCAATGACAAGGGAGTGAAGTTTATAACAAGAATAATAAGCAATAACCTTGGACTTCCTGTTTCCACAGGACACAAAACGAAGCATGTCGGATGCTGAAATGGCTTAGCAATCCTCTGCTGGGGCTGATAGGCTTCACAGTTCATTATTCTGAGATTATTCTGGAAATTAAATAATTCTGGGCTCCTTTTCTCCAATACTAGTTATTTCCTTCCATTCATCAACCCTTTCTCTACATCCTCACTTCTTGGAACAAATAGAAAGACCTCATACATTTCCTGATTATAAAGATAGGTCATGAGCAATTCTTAGCTAACGCTGCTTCATCTTCTTCTACTTCTTATCCCCAAGTCAAGTCCTTTCAAGGTCCTCCTCAGTAAACCCTTGACCTTACCCACTCTCTCATGTACAATCTTGGATGGGATATATCAGAGAGGTCAGGAGCTGGGAGGAAGAAACAGGACAGAGTGAAAGAAGCCATTGAAAGGATGGTCACAGACGTAAATACAACAAAATAAGCATTCCATTGTTTGGATCAGTACTGGGAGAATGGGAGATCAGCAATTGAAGGAACAGGCATTCACTGAAAAATGAACCTTGGATTGTCTCTACCTTTCAGGATGCTCGGGAGGTAACATGATGATTTGGCTGAGGAGCATGATGTATGGCAGCTTTATGGTACACAAGCCAAATCTGAAACCAGTAACACCCAAGTTTAATTTGTCTCCACTCAACTGATCCTACTGAGGTAGTTTAAGGCTGTTATAGTTTGAATTAGAATCTCTGAACTTGGGATGGTGGGAAAAAGAGCCACCAAATTTTGAGAAAGAAAACACAGAACAAATTTAGAATCTTTAGGTTGCACAAAATGTTCAGCTTTAAACGTTCAATAATTTTTCCAGAGTTTAGCGACCTCAAACACTTCCTGCATCAAACTGTATGAAGCGCTTCCAAATATAATTCTTTCTTTTCCTGCATATTTACACTGATTTTCCTCTTTAGCATTCTTCATATTGTCGCTTCCTCCAGCTTCATATGTTGTAGTTTCTAGTTGGCATATTGCAGACCGTTAGGAATTTTTGTAAAAATTGCGCAAAGCCCAGATCAGAATAATCTTTATACTATTCTCTAGACTGTGTTGCTTGTGTGTTTATCAATACAATTCATGCAGCAATTTTCAAGTTCAATGTGCAACATGCAATTGCCACATATTATAAAAATTTTTCACCTTGATAGGATGGATATGGCCCATGCCTTACCCTGCAACAAAACATGCTCCACATTAAACACTCCATTTTCTAACAATCACTTTATTTTGCCTTTGTAAACAGTGGATTAAAGAAATTTTCCTGACAGAAATGCAATATACAGATGATTATTCGCTGAAGATTCATCATGAGTGCATATTCTTAAGAAAATTTGTGTTTTAACTTTAGCAACATTTACAAACCTCTACTCACAATTATATTTAATACTGCTTGTTGTTTGCTCTCTCAATAATTGTGAGGTCTCTTCTATCAATGTCATCTTGTATTGTTATATCCTTTCTGTTGCTAACACCCAATAAAAGGGTACTGAGATCTTTTTAAAACTAATGCAGTTATTTATTTATTTTTCTTGAGAAAAACATTTTTCTTTAAACAAATTATTGCTGAATGAGCAAAGATCCTTCTGAGTAGAGGCGTATACAAACTAAACAACTGCTTACTTTTGAACATGTAAATTTGATATTAGCTTTCCATCACAGTTTTCAAAAAGGAAACGGATGTGTATTTACAAAATGAAAATGCAAAATGCATGGGGAAATTAAACAGAGTAACTTGCTGCTTTACTGAGCCACTGAACTGTTGTGGGCTGAATCCCCTCCTTCTGTGCTGTAAAATTATATTAGCAATTTTTAGAAAAGAGCACAGAAGTCATAATGCTAATTATAACATACATTTTAATATCGTCTTTAGTTACTTTTGCTAAAGGTGCACTCAAATTGTTAATGCTTATTATACTGGAAATACTACTGATCTTGATTCACTTATCGAAACAGATAAATGTTAATAATAATAAAAAGTGATTTGTTTCATTTAATAACAGTAGCACTGACTATGTAGGAATTTCCGTAGGCACCAGCACAGTAACATCAACATCCATAAAAGTATATTCTCCACTTTGATACAATAACTTAGCAGATATCTGCTAGCTTGCACCAAGAAATCTCAATGGTTTATAAAGCGAGGATTTTCTGTACCATTCAAAATACTCAGTGCAAGCAGGAATGATTTTCCATGAATAATGAAAGGATGTGTGTTCTTTTCATTCATCATTTATAATGACTGCAGAGTTAAGAATTCCACCATTGCGAGATGTAAGGGTGTCTTTTCAGCCAAGAGTTTTGTTTATCTGCTTGTTTAAGTAGGAAAGCAAGCTCTATAAAAGATTTCAAGTGCTAGATTTTAGTAGCATCTTATGCCAGCCATAGTCTTTTCTTAATTTGATCATTCTGGAGGCTTGGTAAGATAAAAAAAATACACATTAACAAATGAAATAGTAAATCTTTACATAATGTCAGCAGTAGGCAGAACCTCCTTCTCCATTATCATGGAAGGCTATGGATGCATTGTAATGAAAAATGCTGGAGTCGACACAATTGCTCTTAATTTCTAAATAGATTCTGCTTGCATGTACTAGGCAGGCCCCTGGATGGCACTAGTAATTCACTGCTTTTCTAGTGGTAGTCCAGTCCATGTTTATGTCTTTCAAGCTATATAGAATACATATTGTCTATTCTAGAGATATTACTGCTAACAGAGTTTATCTGAAATCAATCTACAATTGTCATATTATCAATGGAGTTAGCACTATCTTCTTCACATGTAAGTGAATAGATGTAGTTATTTTATACATATATCCTTTTCAGGAAAAGGAAGGAAATCTTTTAACCTTTGCTTTAGATTGATTTAATACCTCAACTGAGCCACTGTATGCCAGAGAATAACAGACAGCATGTCACGTTAAGAAGGTAACTGTAATATTATTGTTATGTTAGATGCATAAAGCCACCAGATTGGTGCCAGTATTACTGATTAAAAGCCATGAATAAATTACAAGCAATGAAACACAAATAAAGCAAACTGAGCATTATTTTACTCCACTGTACTCAGTTGTAGAATAAAAAATTACTAATAACAGACAAAACCAACTCCTCTGTTAATATGAAACTGCTTTCTAGGTAACTTCTGTTACTTCAATTGAAAAGGAATCGTTCTGAGGAGTAGAATAATTTAAGGCTAAGTAGAGTATGACTTGTCATCAGAACGAACAGTTGGATAAACATTATTTTCAAGAAAACGATCCTTTAGTGGATCTTAATTTTTTTTTGAGATACAGTTACAAAGGGCAGCAACTGTGGTTTAGTGCCTTGACAAAATGTCCAATTTTCAAATATGAGCCCTGTAAGAAATTCTCAGCATATTATCTAGTTGTGGAGGTAACTCGTTGCTCCAGTTTTCAACACAAATGTGCCTCCAGCAGAGTGTCCATGGATAGCTTCCTCAGCAGGATGACTTACCTCTGTAATTCTGGGCACTGTGAGAAACTGCATTGAATGTATTACTGCTAACATTGAGAATAGCTAAAATTCTCAATGGTTAGAGTGGAACCTGAACATTTCTGAACTATACAGGTCAAATCTGCTCAGGACAAACTAACCGGCCAAAACTTTTTGGGGTTCCTCTAGCTTCAGTGGACATTTTTCAGAAACCTTGTTCACATATGCAGTGCTATAGAATACAATAGGAGTAGTTCCAGGTAGTTCCTGGAATCAATGTAATATGCAGGTAATTATAAACAAATCTCTCAAACAATTGGAAACTAAAGTTAGAGCAGTTTCGTACCATACAAACCAGATAAAAATTATTACCACAAAAATGTTTAACCTAGCTGACTGGTTTTCATGCAAATGTTTTGTCTTCCTTCTAGGTGACATCGTCAGTGCTGTGTAGCCTCTGTTGAAGCGCTGTTGTTCTGTCCCGCTCTGAATTCATATGATCTGGTCCGTCATGGTGGGCAGTCTTGTTTCCAGTTTTGGAGGTCCGATTTTCAACCATCGATGCAATTAACAAACATGGTGAAATAGACCCCATCTATGTACCACAATGGTACAAAACCGGAAACAAGACTGCCCCCCCAAGACAGATCAGACCATATAAATTCAGAGTGGGACAGAACAACAGCGCTCCAACAGAGGTTACACAGCTCTGACGATGTCACTTAGAAGGGAGACGAACTGGTTGCATGAAAACCAGTCAGCTTGACGAACCAACAAACAGCTCCAACTGCAACCCAAGCTACAGGTCTTCATTAAAACATTAGATGTTTAACCTAGTCAATGTCTACATATCTGCCGTGGAGCTGTATACCCATCCACTTCACATTAGTTGTTTTCCAATGCCACAACTTGACATTTTGGCTCTGTCATCAACAGGGACTTGGGAAGGTGTACGGAAGTCAAATTATTATAAAAGTACAACAAGACCAGGAAAGTTAATGCCCTGTTGTTATTAATGGCAAGAATCTCAACATATTGCATGATTACTTTGCAGTCAGTCAATGGTCACTTTGCTTTGGGAGCCTGTGGGAATGATAGCAGCAGGAACCAAGAGCCAAAGACTCTTGTTCATAATTTCTGGCACTAGATGGTAATTCTGAAATCATGAGAGCTAGGGGGAGGACTGGGAATTAGTTGGGATGTCCAGGAAGTCAGAGGGAGATGGTGCTGGTGTTAGATAGTGGTGGTAGTTATGGCTGAAGGAGTGGTTCATGATGAGAGCTGGTAAGTAGTTAGGATAGGGGTGTTTGGTGATTTGGAGGGTGACGGAATGTTGATTTGGAGGGGGAAGGGATGTTGGTGATTTGGAGGGGGAGGGGAGGTTGGTGATTAGGAGGGTGAGGGGAGGTTGGTGATTAGGAGGGTGAGGGGAGGTTGATGATTTGCAGGATGAGGGAGATTGATGATCAAACATAGGGAAGGCTGAAGACTTTCTTGATGGGTTTGTGGAGTGCAGTCCTGGCCCATAAGGAATGCTGAAAGAGATAAAAGGTACTGCAGATGCTGGAGAATCCGAGGTAACAAGCATGGGGCTGGATGAACACAGCAGGTCAAGCAGCATCATAGGAGCAGGAAGGGTCTAGGCCCGAAACGTCAAGTTTTCCTGCTCCTATGATGCTGAACCTGCTGTGTTCATCCAGCCCCATGCTTGTTATCTAGGAATGCTGAAAGAGTTGGCTTGTTTGGAAAGCCAGAAACACTGACTGAAGATCAACCATCAGGCAACCCATAGCTGGGATATCCACATCATTTAATCAACATTTACCTTGCAGTACTGATTATCTCATCAAGTAGTGACTTTGTTATGTTAATTGAGACACTGCCTGCTTTTCACAAGTGCATCATCAATGGTCTGATTCCTATACTTTAGCATTTAAAGTAGTGAGTATGATTCGGTTGCCCAGTCCTGATAATTTACCTCCGCCCATATCCCTGCCAACCGTTTCCCACTTATCACGAGGGACTGAAATCAAGACCATTTTGTGCTATATATTGAGAGGGAGGATAACTTATTCCTCTTTTTGACAAACATTAATCATTATATACTTGGTCCCTCACTTGGTCCACTCTGTAACTATCCTCAGAGTCCAAGATGATTATATCATGAAGCAAGATTGCTGAAATGAAAAAAATTGCTTTTAGAGCTCCACAGGAAGATCACTAACTATGAATATTTGCATTGCATTTGTTTCAACAGTTACAAAAAGATTGAAACCTATGTTTGTTATAAGTCCTTATATTTCAATGACACTATTCCTTTACAGACTACTTATCTGTAGTGATCAAGTAATTAGAGTGATAATAATAGAATGCAGGTACAAAGAATAAATCTGCTGATAGTCACATCTAATAACAGCAAGACCACAATGTTTTCATTTCCCATGGCATTTTAACACTGCGGTTCAGCTGCTAACTATAATCACATTGCCTCAGGTTCAAATTGTAAATGAAGCCTTTGGTGCCACTCGACTTGACGTGTCAGGAATGTTCACAGTCGAACAAACAAGTATGAGGCCTTGATTTCACATGGTGATACACAATAGAACATGGTGTATAGTGAAAACAAAATGTGCAGAACCACACTGCGGTACACAAGGTGATTTGTAACATCCATTTTATCAACATGAGACGGTACTTATCTGACTAGATTATTTAGTCATGGAGCCAGGTGTTCCACAGCGTTTGTGGTACTTTTGGCATTCCTTTGCAAAGGGCCTGAGAGGTTGCTTTGGTGTATAAAAGCTAAATTATTATGACTTGATTTTGATTATAATTAAGGAATACTTATAAATAAATTCAGGTCCAGAGTGGTGCTGGTTGGTGACAATTCTATATTGTATCATTCACAATCCGTCCAATAAGAAAGCAACCCTGCCAGCTCACGATAGGACTTAGCTTACATCCCAATTTTGACTGGCAAAAATTGGTAATGTTCATGCCACAAGGGCATTACTACTACCATGACAAAGTCCAACCATTCCCCTGACTTCGATAATTCACCATTGCTGGGTTTTCCCGCCTTCAGGAGAAATGGTGGGGGTGGGGGGGTAGTGAGCACCATGAATCAGAAACTGAACTGCACCAGCCACATCGACGTAGCTACACAGCTGGATGGTGACTGTACTTTGTGATGAGGGACTCATCTCCTGATCCCTTAATGCCTCTACACCATTTATTGGATTCAAACAAAAGTATGGCTGAATGCTCATTAACTGGGGACAGTTGAACAACAGTTAGGAAGCCAGTCACCATCCAAGAAAAGTTAATTCACTTAATTGATACTCTGTCCCTGGATTTAATATCCACTTCCTGAAGGCTAGCACACTGTGAGTGTGGGATGTACAATCTACAGGATGCATGACAGTGAATCAACAAGTTTCAACAACACCTTATAATCCTGTGATTTCTACAGCCAAGGAGGATGACAATCTTTGTGGAAAACTGTCCAGTCGCCTCAACATCCTGACTTGGACATAAATTGCTCTTCTTTCATTATTATTGTGCCAAAATTCCAGAATTCCCCACTTAATATCATCGTGTGAAATTAATCCAAGAATTGAAGTGGTTTAAGAACCAGGCAATCTTCACTGACAACTATGGATGGGCAATAAATGTAAACATCACTTACATCCCACAAATTAAATAAATAAAAATATCGTCAATAATTGTGCAATGGGTTAGTATTACAATACTTTAAATATTGAATATTTAGTGGACTTTGAGATACTATAATTTTCTGGCGTATCTCTGGGTTATGGAGATGGAAGGGCAAAGAATGCTGCTCCTGATTGCAATCCAGTTGAAATAGCCTCAATTAAATGCCAATGTTGTGTCCTTCTCCATATTCCCTCTTCACTTATCTTTGAGAAGTAAGTGTCATATTACCTAGCAATCTTGCCTCTGAGTCAGATGCTTAGGGTTTGAATCCCACTCCAGGACTTGATGGTTCTCGAAGCTGCATTCATAGCGTGTCCAGCAGGTAAATTATCAACCTGTAAATCCTTCTAACAGATCCATCGTGGGTGGTAAGGCAGGAAAATACCTTAGTCGACCATGCTTGCTATGGAGTGGCACCCATCAAACTGTAGCCTCTGGTAATAAGCAGGCAACCTGTTCCAAGAGAAACTAGTCTTGGAAAGAAACATACCTGAGGAAGGAAGGAACATCACCTTTATTAGAAATTCTGCAGCATTTCCTACTACAAACCTCAAATTTGATCTAAGCAATTATAGACCAGTTAACTTTGTCTCCCTTTTTAAAGCTGGGTATTACATTGGCCACTCTTCTGACCTCTGGCACACATCAAGCACCATAGAACTCTTAAATTTAATATTTAGGATTTTATCAATGTCCTTACTCGGAATCTTAGGATAAATCTCATCAGACTCCAGCATTTTGTCTTTGTGCAGACTTATGTGCCTGGAATATGCCTTTTATCTATCGTAGCATCAGTCACTTTGCAGTTAATCACTTAAGGATTCATCAAATTTTTAACATTTTTTTTCAGTCAGTCTGAAAAAGAACGTTTATTAAAATATGTCTGCTACTTTTGATAGTCATTTAAAATCTCTCTTATCTCTGGGGTCTCTCCTCACTGTCAACAAATCTCTCTCCATTGACAATCTTGTAAAATAACTCAGTACTTTTAATGAGATAACAAGGTGTACAGCTGGATGAATACAGCAGGCCAAGCAGCATCAGAGGAGCAGGAAGACTGATGTTCCGGGCCTAGACCCATTTTCTGAAGAAGGGCCTAGGCCCAAAATGTCAGCCTTCCTGCTCCTCTGATGCTGCTTGGCCTGCTGTGTTCATCCAGCTCTACACCTTGTTATCTCAGATTCTCCAGCATCTGCAGTTCCTACTGTCTCAGTACTTTTAATTGTCTTTTATATTCCCTCTTCGCTTTTCTCATCTACTTTTATATTAATTTCTTACTTTCTCCCAGTTTCGTTTCCTTTGTCTCATTATTATTATTATTATGATCCCTATTTGTTCCCTCTTCTTATGTTTTAATTGGCATATAAAATATTTATACAATGTACTCGTAATTAATAGTAATTTCCCTCGAGTTTAATGGTGTACTTTTATTTTGCACCTTTGCAATTCCTTTTCTGGAAACCTCTCACTGCCCCATTGTCTAATGTGGCAACTGTCTGTCCACTTCAGATAACTTGCTTCTTATCTTTTTAAAATTTAGCTTTAAACAATCCAATATCCTACTAATTATCACTTTCTGATTTTCGACTTGGATCTTAACAGACGACCACTCCCAGGGTGCTCACACAAGAATAAATTGACAGATCTAATCTATTTAATTACTATTATCACATTTGTCAGTTTACTGATATGCTGTTTGAAGAATCAATATGTGGATAAGTAAAATATCCTAGAAAAATAATTTTGTTATTCATATTCATCTCCCTTATTTGACTACAGATTGCCACTTCTATTCCTTTCCACCATTTACTGATCTGAAATACACCTTTATGAGTAGGACATTTCCCTTTTTTTCTTTTTGAACTCCAACATAACCCTGTCCTTGTTTACAGCAATCCTCTCCGAGCATGTGTTCCTCCTTTACCAACATTATCACTCTATCTTCTTTCTTGTCATGTTCTCTCTTTCCTAAGTATGTTCTATTCCATTCCACAAGTACTCTGTCCAAAAGCAGGCTCTTGTTTGCTAATGATAGATAACAAGTTGTGGGGCTGGATGAACACAGCAGGCCAAGCAGCATCATAAGAGCAGGAAAGCTTGACATTTCGGGCCTAGACCCTTCATCAGAAATGGGGGAGGGGAAGAGGGTTCTGAAATAAATAGGGAGAGAGGGGGAGGTGGATAGAGGATGGATAGAGGAGAGGATAGGTGGAGAGGAGGCAGACAAGTCGAAGAGGCGGGGATGGAGCCAGTAAAGGTGAGAGTAGGTAGGGGGGTAGGGAGGAGATAGGTCAGTCCAGGGAGGACGGACAGGTCAAGGGGGCGGGATGATGTTAGTAGATAGGAGATGGGGGTGGGGCTGGAGGTGGGAGGAGGGGATAGGTGAGAGGAAAAACAGGTTAGGGAGGCGGGGACGAGCTGGGCTGGTTTTGGGATGCGGTTGAGGGAGGGGAGGTTTTGAAGCTTGTGAAATCCACATTGATACCATTGGGCTGCAGGTTTCCTAGGCTGAATATGACTTGCTGTTCCTGTAGCCTTCGGGTGGCATCACTGTGGCATTGCAGGAGGCCCAGGATGGACATGTCGTCTGAGGAATGGGAGGAGTAGTTGAAATGGTTCGCGACTGGGAGGTGCAGTTGTTTGTTGCGAACTGAGCGCAGGTGTTCTGCAGAAACGTCAAGCTTTCCTGCTCCTATGATGCTGCTTGGCCTGCTGTGTTCATCCAGCCCCACAACTTGTTATCTCGGATTCTCCAGAATCTGCAGTACCTTTTATCTCTTGTTTGCTAATACTTTATCCTGAACTATTTTTCCTTGGTAGTTTCTGTCAGTTCTGATTTTGCCATTGCCTTCCACTTTTGGTTAACGGTAAGGGGCAGGTCCCACTTTACCTCAACCACAGCAGGAATCAAACCAGCACTGGTGGCGTTATTCTGACATCTAAGCCATTTAAGCTGGGTCTGCACCCTAAATATATAACATACTGATGAATATATTTTCTGTTGTTGTCCAGTTTACGGCCAGGGTTCTGTTCTTGCTATTATATCTAAAACATCCTCTAAAATAATTACTTCCAGCCCCCCAGTCTATTTTCTATATCTGGCATATTGTAATCTGTAGATTTTTTAGCTTTTTTTTAAGATATGTTTTCACCTTTTCCTATTGTTTAAGCTACGTTTACTTTATATTCTCTTTATAGTGAGTCTATTTGATTTTAATCCTCTTCTCCATATCCAGCTTGTGAAATTGGTTGCTACATGAATCATATTTTCATTTATTTCCCCTTCAATTTTTAGTTCATCTAGGTTGGTTTTCTTATTTGACTATCTTGTCACTTCTCTACTTAATCATTTTGATGATACAATTGCACTCTTGCTGTTCAGATGTAGGCCATCCTTGCAGAGTAGCTTATATCTCTCTCTGAAATGAAGCCAATAACCAAAAAAGTGAAATCCTTCTTCTTGATAGCACACCTATAAGCATTTATTAGTTTCTGTAATCTTCCTATCCTTTCCCATTCTAGCACATAGTTAAGCAACCATGACATTAACATTCATAGCATACTATTCCTAAAATTATTGTGCTGTACCTTACATTAATTTTAGGACTTTAGGCCTACCTTCCTTCTGAGTTCTTGGCCTCCACATAGACCATGACTCCTAGTTGCTCTTTACTTTCTTGTCTGTATGGACAGCTTCCATCTTCTTTTTAAACTTATTTCCTATGTTTGTGTGGGTGCTTGATGTCAGCTTTTTATTGTGTATTTCAGTAGTAAATAATAAAACTCTTCTTTCTTTTACTCAAGGAAATCCTACAATCTGGGTCTTTCATTTTGATCTTGTTAATTACAATTTAATCGAAATCTAATAACTGTACGTCAAAAAAGAAATAAAAACGGAAAGAGGATTGGCTAACTAATAGAAGACAGAAGTTTGGGATTGGGGGCTGCATTTTCAGAAATGGCAACCTGTCATGAATGGTGAGCCACAGGTATCAGTGCTAGGGCCATTATTATCTGCAATATATATTGATGACTGGGATGAGAAAAGTGAATGTACTGTAGCTGGGTTTGCAGAAGCCAAAACTCATTGGGAAAGCAAGGATGACGCAAAGATGTCTGCAGAGGAATATAGGTTAAATGAGTAGACAAAAATCTTGCCAGATAGAATATAATGTAGGGAAATGTGAGGTTATGCACTTTGGTAGGAAGAATAGAAGATCTGAATATTATTTAAATGGCGAAAGACTGCAGAAAACTAAAGAACAGAGAGATTTGGGAGCTCTCACCCGTGAATCACAAAAAAACGAACATCCTAATTCAACAGATAATAGACAAGTCAAATAGAATGTTGGCCTTTATTTCAAAGGTAATAGAGAAAAGAAAGGGAGGTTTCTGCTAAAATTATACAGGGCACTAGTCAGACCATACCTAGAATACTGTGAACAGTTCAGTGTCCCTTACCTAAGTGAAGATATTGGAGGCAGTCCAGAGAAGGTTCAAATGGCAGATACCAGGTATGGAGAGACTGTCTTATAAGGAGAGATTGAATAGATTGGGCTTATACTCATTGGCATGTAGGAGAATGAGATACAACCTTAATGAAATATGCAAGATTATTAGAGGCAAAAACAGAAATTGCTGGAGAAACCCAGATCTGGCAGCATCAGTGGAGAGAAAGCAGGCTCAATGTTTTGAGTCCAGTGAATTTTCATCAGAATGGATTCTTAGCTGACTTGACAGGGTAGAGTTGGAAAGGTTGTTTCCCCTTGTGAGAGAGTCTAGGGCCAGAGGGAATAATCTCAGAGTAAGGGATCATATGGTTAAGATAGAGATGGATAGGAATTTTTACTCTCAGAATTTCTTTACCGCGAAGAGCTGTCAGTGCTGGGTCAAGGCTGAAATAGAAGGATTTTTGATCCGTAAGGGAATCAAGGGTTGTGGGAAAATGCAGGAAAGTGGAGTTGAGCTTTATCAAATCAGCTATGATAACATTGAATGGTGGAGCAGGCCCAATGGGCTGACTGGCCTACTTCTGCTCCTATTTTTAATGGTCTTACTTATTGCGTCTTACCCAAGGCGGCTAACCAGAGAAGCATCAATCTCCCTTCCTCTTCTGGTCAAAACAAATCTGGGGACTCATTGCATGATTAAAGCTCACATATTAATGATAGCATTGGAATGGGAGGTAAATTATTCCTTCAAAAGCTTATTTTTTATTTATTTATGTGATGTGGTATTGCTGGCTTGGCCAGCATTTATTTTCCACCCCTAGTTGCCCTTGAGAAGATGGTGGTGAGCTGCCTTCTTGAGCTGCTGCATACTATTTAGTATAAGTACACCTGTTGAAAGGAATAGCTAAGAAGTTGAAGATGGAGTTCTACTGAAAAGCCAGGAAAACCAAAATTATAACACAGATAATAAAACGTCTCGAGCTAGAAATTCTGGCTAATGAAATAGGTAAATTAAAGCTTGAGTAGCAGAGGTTAGAAATTAGAATTCCAACAGAAGAAACAAAATGGAAGGAAGAGAGAGAGATATAGGAACAGATGAAAGGAAGAATAGAAATTCACAGATAGCAAGATTTGAAAAGGCAACTCGAACTGGGAATGAAAACTAAAAGAAGCTGCAGTGAGGGAACCATACTTACTTCAGATTTAAAGGCTGGACTGTTCAAGAATACCCATTTTATTCCCAAAATTATAGAGTCATAGAGTCATAGAGTCCTATTGCACAGAGGCAGGCCTTTTGGCCCAAACTGGTCCATGGTGATCAAAATGTCCATACTCTAACCCCATTTCCCGGCACTCGGGCCATATCCTTCTAACCTTACCTATTCATGTATTTGTCCAAGTGCGTTTTAAATGTTGTTATTGTACCTGCCTCAACCACTTCCGCTGGCAGCTCATTCCACATGCATACCACCCTCGGTATAAAATGTTGACCCTCAGGTTCCGATGCATTCTTTCCCCTCTTATCTTAAACTGATGCCCTCCAGTCCTTGATTCTCCAACCCTGGAAAAAAAACTGAGTGCATTCACCCTACCCATGCCTCTCATGATCTTATACACTTCCATAAGATCCCCCCTCAGTCGTCTTTGTTCTAAAGAAAAAAGGTCCTAGCTTGTCCAACCTCTCCCTATAACTCAGTCCCTTGAGTCCTGGCAACATCCTTGTAAATTTCCTCTGCAATGTTTCCAGTTTATTAACATCCTTCCTATAGCAAGGTGACCAAAGTTGAACACAATACTCCAAGTGCAGCCTCACCAATGTGCTGTACGACTGCAACATAACTTCCCAACTTCTACACTCAATGCACTGACTAATCAAGGTCGTGTGCCAAAAGCCTTCTTCACTGCCCTGTTTACCTGTGGCTCCACTTTCAGAGAACCGTGCAGCTGAACTCCAAGGTCCCTCTGTTCCACTACAGTCCCTAAGGCCCTACCATTCACCATAAAACTCCTACCTTGATTTGACGTTCCAAAATGCAACACCTCACCCTTATCTATATTAAATTCCATTTGCCATTTCTCAGCCCACTTCCCCTGCTGTTCAAGATTCTGCTGCAATTTCTGATAACTTTCCTCACTGTCTATGATACTACCTATTATAATGTCATCCTCAAACTCACTAATCAGGCCCTGTACATTCTCATCCAAATCATTGATATAGATAACAAACAGCAATGGCCCAGCACTGACCCCTAAGGCACACACTAGTCATAGATCTCTAGTCTGACAAGCATCCTGTCACTATTACTCTCTGCTTCCTACCATCAAGCCAATTGTGTATCCAATTTGCCAACTCTCGCTGGATTCCATGTGATTTAACCTTCCAGAGCAGCGCACCATGTGGATCCTTATCAAAGGCCTTACTGAAATCCATATAGACTACGTCTACTACCCTGCCCCCATCAACCTTCATGGTCACCTCATCAATAAACTCTAACAGATTTGTGAGGCACGATCTCCCACGCATAAAGCCATGCTGATTATGCCTAATCAAATTCAGTCTTTCCAAATGCATGTATATCTTATCCCTCAGAATCTTCTCAATAACTTACCTACCACAGATGTTAGGCTTACTGGTCTGTAATTCCCAGGTTTTTCTTGCAGCCCTTCTTGAATAAAGGCACAACATTTGCTACCCTCCAGTCTTCTGAGACCTCACCCATGGTTAACGATGATGCAAATATATCAGCTGGGACTCCGCAATTTCTTCTCTAGCCTCTTGCAGGTTCTTGGATGTATTTGGTCAGGACCAGGAGATTTATCCACCTTTATACATTCTAATACTTCCAATACCTCCTCTACTGTGTTATGGACTGTGCCCAGGATATCGCCACTAACTTCCCCAAGTTTCCAAGTCTTCATACCTTTCTCCACAATAAACACAGAGGAGAAATATTCATTGTCCACCTCCTGCAGTTCCACACAGTCATGTCCATCTTGGTCCATGAGGGATCCTATTCTCTCTCTAGTTATTCTTTTTCCTTTAATATACTTAAAGAGTCTCTCTGGATTTAACCTAACCTTCTCAGCCAAAGCTACATCATGACCCTTTTTTGCCCTCCTGATTCCTTCTTCAGTAAACTCCTGTACCCCCTATATACCTCCAGGGATTCCATTGATCCCAGCTGCTTGTACCTGAGCCATGCCTCCTTCTTTTCTCTGGTGAAAGCCTCAATATCTCTTGCTATCCAGGGTTCCCTCTCCTGCCAACCTTGCCCTTCAACTTCACAGGAACATGCAGACCTTGAACTCCAGCTATCACACTTTTAAAGGCCTCCCACTTGCTGGAGGTCCCTTTGCCTGCAAACAAACTTCTCCAATCAACCCCAGCAAGCTCCTGTCTAATTTCATCAAAATTCGCCTTGCCCCTATTTTGAATTTGAACCTGTGGACCAGTTTTGACTTTCTCCATAATTATTTTAAAATTAATAGAACTATGGTCACTGGTTCCTAGGTGCTCCCCCATTGTCACCTCCGTCACCTGTCCTGCCCTATTTCCCAAGAGTAGATCGGATTTTGCCCTTTTCTGAGTAGGACCCTCTATTTACTGCTTGAGGAAACTTTTCTGACGCATTTAACAAATTCCACCCCCTCCAAGTCCTTAACACTTCGGCAGTCCCAGCCAATGTTAAGAAAACTAAAATCTCCCACAATCTCCCTGCATATTTGTCCCTCTAATTCCCGTTGACTATTTGGGGCCTATAGTACAACACCAATAATGAGACCATCCCCTTCTAATTTCTTTGCCTCACCCACAAAGCCTCACTGGGAGATCCCTCAGTTATTTCATCTCCGACTACTGCTGTGATACTCCCCTTAATCAAAAATGCAACTCCCCCTCCCGACTTTCCTCCACCTCTGTCCCACCTAAAACACCAGTATCTTGGCACTTTAAGCTGCCAGTCTGTAATAGCTATAATATCCCAGCCCCAAGTACCTATCCATGCCCTGAGTTCATTGGCACTACCTGTCAGCCCTCTTGCATTGAAATAGATGCAATTTAATCCAACAGGCATTCCTCACCGTCTGTCCTGTTCCAGCCAGACCTGTCCCTTCAACTTGCTATTTCTGATTACTGTATCTCCGTCCAGCCTAGGACTTGCCTCCCTGCTGTTGAGGATCCTACCCCCTGCCAATCTAGTTTAAACCCTCCCTTGTAGCACTAGCAAATCTGCCCACTGGATATTAGTCCCCCTCCAGTTCAAGTGCAGCACGTCCCTCTTGAACAGGTCACCTCTGCCCCAGAAAAGATCCTAATGATCCCAGAATCTGAATCCCTGTCCCCTGCACCAATTCTTTAGTCATGCATTCATCTGCCATATCCTCCTGTTCTAACCCTTACTAGCACATGGCACTGGAAGTAATCCGGAGATTACCACTGTCGAGGTCCTGGCTTTTATCATGTTTCCTCGCTCTCTAAAATCACTCCGTAGGACCTCATCCCTATTTCTACCCATGTCATTTGTGCCAAAGTGCGCAATGACTTCTGGCCGCTCACCCTCCCCTTTGAGAACATTCCGCAGCCGCTCCGAGACATCGTGAACCCTGGGTTCCGGGAAACAACACACCATCCCGGATTCCGGCTTGCGGTCACAGAATCTCCTGTTTGTTCCCCTAACTATTGAGTCTCCTTTCACTAAGGACCTGTTTATATTTATCCTTCCCTCCTGCACCCCAGAGCCAGTCGTAGTGCCACAGGGCTGGCTACTGCTGCTTTCCCCTGAATGGTCACCTCCCCACAACAGTATCCAAAATGGTATACTTGTTTTCTAGGGGAGTGGCTACAGGGGATTCCTGCACTCTCTCCTGCGCCCTTTGCCTTTCCTGATGATTACCCAGCTACTCTCTGCTGCACACAATGATGCACTCGGCATCTCAGATGATCCTGAGTGCATCCAGCTCCAGCTCCCTAACACGGTCTCCCAGGAGCTGCCGGGTGGACGACTCACAGGTGTAGTCAGCAGGGACGATGGAAGTCTCCCTGAGCTCCCACATCCTACAGGAGGAGCATGCCACTGCCCTAACTACCATCTCAAATGCTCTAATACTAAAGAGGGTAATTAAAAGGACTTTAGAGATAGTAGGAACTGCTGTTGCTGGAGAATCTAAGAAGGGTCTAGACCTGAAAAGTCAGCTTTCCTGCTCCTCTGATACTGCTTGGCCTGCTGTGTTCACCCAGCTCTACACCTTGTTGTCTTAAAAGGACTTTACCTGAGTTTACTGTACTTCTTGCTGAGCTACTGCTCACTGAAGGCTCTCGATCCAATGTCTTACTTCTTCACATGTGTGTGATATTTTCACAAATTGGGAAATGAAGGGTTTACCTTTAGTTAGCAAGCTTGAAAAAATAATAAGCAAACCCAGGAATATATAGTTGGACCTATATCAACGGGGGTTGCAAAGCAGAGACAAGGAAAATTGGATTGCAAGAACTGGAAGACACTTTCTATCTCTCCCTCTCTCTCTCTGCCTGCCTGTCTTGTCGCAAGTCAATGCTGGTGAAAAAAATTGATTTGAAGCAGTAACTATTCATTGACATCTTGAGGATATCTGCAATCCTTGCCATGGCTGAAGGAACAGGACACGTTGAGACAGTCAGGATTTAGGTTATTCTCACAACTCAAAGATTCTAAGAACTTTATACAGCAATTACCTTTACCTTCGTGGCTGTACAGACACCTCCCCCACCCACTTTTTAAACTTATCACCTCTGTCTGTGTGGGCATTTAATGTTGTCATCTTTTTTCAGGGTAATAGGTAATAAAACTCCTCTTCTCACTTGACAAAATCTTGTAATATAGCTCTTTAATCTTGCTCTGGTTAATTACATTCTACTAGAAATGTGATATCTGTGTGCTAGAACTTAAGTAAAAATACTTGTTTTATCAAACATAGAGGGAGCTAAAGAAGAGAAGAGCCCATCATGCCTTCTCACCTTGTTGTAACATGAGGTACCAGGCTGTCGGTAGTTTCAAATCCTGGAACTCTCTCTTTTACAGCAAAATAGATTGCAGCACTTCAAGAAGGCAGCTCACCACTACCTTCTCAAGGGTAACTAGGGATGGACAGTAAATGCAAACAGCCAGTGTTGTCCACATCCCATGAGTGAATTATATTAAATAAACTTTCAGGAGCTAAGAGTCATTTCTTATTGATTCTAGGAAAATTGAATGTTTGTGTAAAGAATACTGTAAAGCATATCCATGAAGTCTTTTTTGGGTTGGACTACAAAAAAAGGGAATATTCTGCTCTGTAGTTTAAGAATAGGTTTCGGACAAAGATGCTGTTAATGATACTTTTAGTTATTTGATATAATCTATGTCTTAGAAGGTTAAAGTATGATGTATCATTATTTCAGCTTTTACCGAGAAACACAAATTTATTCTGAAAAGTTATTGATCTTTCTCCAAGGGGTTATAACATTCGCTTCAAATTCCTAGCAGAAGCGAACAAGTTTCTACTCGTTAGTTCAGCTCCCAATCATACAATCTCTAATAACTACCTGCTTGGTGACCAGCACTGACCACCAGTCAATCATTAGATAGCTCCCAACTAACTTGTAATAACTTTTTTTTTAGTATCACTTGCCACCTATCTTAATGGTGCTTTCTTTCTTCATGAAAATGCTTGCTAGTAGTTCATGTCCTGAGGTGTTTAACTTCTGTTTGATGCCACTTCCTAGTTGAGACTAAGAGGACACAAATTTTCTAATAAAGTTTAAACTTGTCTTCAACAAAAGACACAAGTTCCATGTATCTTATTTACAACTAAATTCCCTACTTTCCCATTTATGTGCACTCTCAACAAATTCCCATTTCAGAAGTCCTCACTTTCATCTTATCGCCATACCATTTTATTCCATGATATGCTCTTTGACTACTTGGGAAAACATGGCAGGATTACCATCAACTGTGGAACTTTACCATCCCTAAGAGAGGACGATAAAAAGGTACAAACTTATTTTGTATTTTATGCTTCAATTGATTGTGAAAGCCACTCTGCCATTGTCATTAGGTAACAAGGTGTGGAGCTGGATGAACACAGCAGGCCAAGCAGCGTCATAGGAGCAGGAAAGCTTGACGTTTCGGGCCTAGACCCTTCATCAGAAAATTTTCTGATGAAGG
>JAHRHZ010000144.1:37671728-37700449 GCA_024137785.1 Ginglymostoma cirratum
CTATGATGCTGCTTGACCTGCTGTGTTCATCCAGCCCCATGCTTGTTATCACAGATAAAACTTATTGATTTTTAAAAATCCGTAGTGCAACTCTTAACATAATTTCTGTTATTTTGGTGTAGGTTTGTGTGCTGATTTGTATGGGGATCTTATTGCATGCTTCATTTTTCTTGAAAACTTAAATTTTGTCACTTCATGCAATCAGTGATCTGTCCCAATAATATTAGATAAAACTGTAATTTATGCATTATGCAATAAAGGATTTATTTCCAGTAAAACAACGGCTTTCGGCTATAGGAACAGATCGTATTTATAATTGGTCATCTGTTACAGGCAAAACACACACTGACATCACATAAATACTGTCGGCAGTCTTTTCTAGATTTAACAAAACTGGCCAGGGATTCCCGTTAGTATTCGCTATAATCCAACAGCAGCTCACATGTAAAATCTATAGAGTCAGTGGATGGCTTCTCTTGAAAGGGTCAACTCGAAGGCAAAAACCCAACGGTTATTTTTATGTTGATAATGTCACCTCAGAAATGTATAAAGAAGCCTACAAAGAGGAGGATTATGGAGATTTGAAGCAATGCGCTTATATTATAATAACAGGTTATTAACTAACGATTCCAAACGAAGACCGAGCCTAGCAAACGGGAAATGTGGCAACCTAATGCAACAATGAAGTAACCAGAGATTGTAATTTTTTTAAATGTGAGGGGTTAAGCCGAACCTTGAAACGAAATTGCCTATTTTGTTTGCAATCCAGGCCTTTATTTTTGCCCAGGGAATTGCAGGAGGGTGTGACAAATATTCTCATTCTTGTTAAAACAGGAGGCCAGAGTCTCAACATCTGCTTCCTCTGCTGTGAGACTGAGGCTGTCAGTAGTAAATTACAGCGGCGTAAAAATAGAACAGGCAGACTAGACTGGCACTTACTACAGCAGTTCTAATAGATTCACTAACCCAGCCTACTCTCTCAGATTGTGTTTCTGCATGTCTAATCCGGTTGGTTTTGGAAAGATAGATATCAAACAGCGGCCGTTTTTAATGTAATAGTTTACATTCGCCATATTTCACAAATAAGTTTACAAAAAAGAAGTCAGAAGGTGAAGCAAATGAGGCTAGATTCACGGGATTGAGGGTATGAATTGTCAAAGGGGGGAGCAGTTGAACATCTACTGCTCTTTCCCTTTAGAGAACATTGATCTGGGCAGGCTACTAAACACCACCCCGGGTGACGTGGAATTATTTGGAAGCGATTTAGAGGCGTTGCCAAAAATTGTATCATTGTTCTTTGGGGCCCAATGTAAGTTTAAGGCCCGCGGTAAGAGCACGCCAAAGCTGCAAATGATACAAGTTTAAAGCTCCTTGAGCCGGGCCTGTCGGTGTCTACTCAGTTCCTCTGCCTTATTTGGCATTTTAAATACATCCCGATTTTAATCCGGGCTGCCACAATCATTAGAACATCACCGTCATCTACAAACATGGAAACAGGCATCCAAGATCACTTCAACATTTACCTCAGGCTCAAAACACACAGGGAAAGAGTTATTCGGGTTTTTTTAAAAAAAAAGTATTCTTCAGAAAAGCCTGGGGTATTTGAATCAGTGTTTAACATCTCCCCTGGAATACAGCATACTAAAGGAAAACCAAGCATAAGAGATGGGAGATTCTACCGGGATCTTTCTTTTCGAAACCATGTACTGTACCCAGCTCTCGAATACATGCACAAAAATAGTGATCATCTCAATTTGAAAACACCTTTGTATATTCCACAAAACGTGCTTTTCTCTGACGGGGAACAGCAACGGTTTCTTGTCTGTTTTGTCGCCAGTATATCGGATGAACACATTAGAGCGACAAAACGATTGCAGTCTGGTTGGGTTAGGGTTGCTTAGTGCTAAAGCCGCAATGATTAGGATCAAACCACATTTGTAAACTATCTTCTTCCATCGAGAGACAGCAGGGGACGGAAGAATGGTCAGATTTTGTAATGAATTCAGTCTGGGCCTGGCATCTTGAAACCGCTGGCTCCAGAAAAGGATGAGGAGAGGCTGTTGGGCCAGGGGCCAGCTGGGGTGGGAATTCCTGTGGGATATCAGGCTGTAGTGCTGTGGACGGGGACTGCACCTGCGTGCTGCTATTCACCACATGATGGATGGAGCGGAGAGCACTGACTCAGCAAGCACGTCACCGCCTTCCAATACATATTGTTCCACGCAGACCGCCCAAAACAGCTTTAACCCAGCACACATATCCCAGCAACTGACTGGAATACTAGGGCTTTAATATCTCTGCTGCTGCTGCGTGTGGAGCCAAAAAGCACACTGCTTCCATCTCCAGAGAGCTAGCCTGTCTGGGATAAAGCAGCTCCCACTGAGCCTACCGCTTCCCTTTGGGTGACCAACAGTTCAAGGCTTTCTGACATTGTTTAAACATTTACAGTGGAAGCCTGGGTTGTGTTTGTGTATGAACATCCAGTGATCCGAAAGCTGCATTCACTACCCTGTTAATCCCACAGCATCTACCCCCGCCCCCACCAAAAATAACCACAGTACAAGACTCAGCAACAGCACAGCAGCTTGCTACTGTCCACAGACAGGCAAACCGTCACCGTTTACACGCTGTTTTTTAACCGCAGCCTTTTAAATGCAGTGGCGGATTTAACGCAGCCCTTCACTCCCAGGAGATAAAGCCAGCTCCATCCAAAGTGAGGGTTCATTTAACACCGAGGCAGGCCACAAATCACATTTCTGTTCCAGCCCAAAACGTTGCTGTCCTCACTGATCAGATTTATATCACGTGTCTCCAGGTGACTACCTAACCATCCATGAATCATCCTGCATTAGAAAGCACGTTTACAACAATAAATGTGAAGGCATTTGCAGAATTTATTATCTGTCGGAGATAGTGTTTTACACCAATAACGTTAACGTGTTATTCTGCTTGGTTCAGAATGATGGGCTGCATCGGAATAATCTTGTTTAGTATATTTAAATGTTTGCAAATATATAAAACGAGTGAGTAATCTATGAGATGCAACGTCTGGCTCACGCGTATATTTCCAGTCACTAAAGACGGGCAATGCCCCAATTTAAACCGGTTCCAGGGCTACAGATAAATATCTTGTGGCGCCTGCTGGAAGCTGGAAGGAGTGAGTTATACCGAAAGTCAGTGTACAATCTGATTTGGGCCAGTCCTTGTGGCATAATTGTATAGTCCTGTAAAAGAATAAATCCTTTATTGTGCTGAAGAATGAGCAAGGCGTTAACTGAACCTGTTTCAACATCTGGGATTGGTGGTGTGTATGGTGGAGAGAGGGTGGATTTCCTTCATAATTCCATTAATATAATTTAAACACTGGCTTTGTTTCTCATCCTAATGAGTGCAAGATGGAAAGTGTTACTTATCATTTGGCCTCAAGGTGAGATGTGAACACCAATACAATGTGACCGAAGAGTTTCTACTGGCTCATCATTTCTGCCAAGGTAAACTTCAGTTTACATTGCACCTTCAGAGTACCAACGGCTGTGACCTCCCTATTTACAGCAGCCTGCTTTCGGATCAGACGCAGTCCCGTGGGTGCTCTCCGTTTGCTTGCTAGTGTATAGTATCCGCTAGCGCTGCATATTTTAATATTTCGGCAGAAAGACGTTCAGCAGCCTCGTTTCATTCTCGTCTCGAATTTACATTCTTCTCATTTCTTTTATTGTGTTCTGTGCAACATGATGCCCCAGATTAATTGCTTCTGTTACATATGTAAATAGCCCTTGGCACTGAAGCAGCAATTACTGAAAGATCTTCGTAAGAATAAAATGGTCTTCCGGAAAATGAAATCACATTTATGTTTTGAAATTGATATTTCACCGTTTTATGCCGCCTATTCCAACGTTATTAATGATTCCCCACGCTATACAATTCCCTTACACCTATTTGTTACTTCACAGTAGGATTTATATTTTAATGTTATCCTCAATTTCATTAATTTAGAGGGAAAACATTTTTAGGTAATCTTTAAAAACATCCACCCCAATTTACTGCCCCATGTCACACATCATTCCTGGTCGAAGAATTTCCTTCCAGTCCTTTGTGCCCTTTCATAAGTCACCACTAGGCGTGGCTCTCCCACTACATTCCTTCCTTAGAGCTGCCAAATGCCTGCTTTCCACACGGCAACTCCCTCTAATGGTCACCCTCTGCTTAAGATGTTCGGAATTCAAACAGGAGCTGGTGCTGGGGCCAATGTTTGAGCTGGGGTGGGGGAAGTTTCATATTCACGGATCTTGTAGAAATCTCATTCTATAAACTCTTCTGAAATGTTTCCAATATTTCAACAAAATCATTCTGTGTATGTGGGCTTTGCTGGCCAGGCCAGCATTTATCGTCCACCCTTCATTGCACTTGAGAAGGTAGGGTGAACTTCTCGAACTACTGTAATCCTGGGATCTATATACACCGACAGTGCTGTTAGGGAGGGAGTTCTAGGATAGTAACCCAATGACAGTGAAGGAAAAGTGACATATTTGTAACTTACGATGGTGAGTGGCTTAGAAGGGAACTTGCAGGTGGTGGTATTCCATGCATGTGCTGCCCTTGTCATCCCAGCTGATAGACGTCATGGGTTTGGAAAGTGCTGACTTAGGAATGTTGGTAATTTCTGCAATATGAGTATGTTGAATAACTGAAATTCCAGGAATTATTGAGTAGTCGCTTTGACCTCCATAATCATGAAGTGCTTAAAGAGGCTGTCATTGACCACATCAACTCCAGTCTCCCAACCTGCCTCGATCCTCTGCAATTTGCCTACCAGTGAAACAGGTCCACAGTGAATGCCATTTCTCTAGCCTTGTACTCAACCCTGGAACATCTGGATAACCTATGTCAGGTTCCTACTCATCGACTACAGCTCCACATTCAACACCATATCCCCACCAGACTAATCTCAAAACTCCAGGACCCACGTCTCGGCTCTGCCCTCTGCAACTGGATCCTCTGCTTCCTGACCCACAGACTGCAATCAGTAAAGAAAGACAACAGCACCTCCTCCTTGCTAATCCTCAACACAGGCACACCACAAGGATGCGTTCTCAGTCCCCACCTGTTACTCCCTATACACCCATGACTCATAGCCAAATTCTGTATGAATGCCATCTACAAGTTTGCTGACGACACTGCTGAGGTAGGATGGATTTTAAATGACAATGAGTCAGAATACAGGAAGGAGATAGAGTGCTTGGTATTGTGGTGCAATGGTCACAATCTATCTCTCAGTGTTGGCAAAACAAAAGAACTGATCATTGACATTAGGTAGAAAGGAGGAAGACATACCCCTAACTAGGGTGACGTGGAGAGGGTTGAGAGTGTCAAGTTCCTAGGAGTGACAATAACCAATAATCCGTCCTGTCTTGGACATCTCACGTAGATGCAACGGTCAAGGAGGCACAACACCTCTTCTTCCATGTGTTCAAGCTTCTGTATCTTTTGCCTGTCGGAAGAGGTTGGAAGAGAGCACTACGGGTGGGAGGGATCTTTTCTGGATCATGTTAACAGCCTTTCTGCGGCAACGAGAAGTGTAAATGGAGTCCATGGGTGGGCGGTTGGATTCCGTGATGGTCTGGGCTGTGCCCACAACTTTGTGTAGTTTCTTATGGTCCTGGGCAGAGTAGTCGCTGGACCAGACTGTTATGTGCCCAGGTAGAATGCTTTCTATGGTGCATGTAAAAGTTGGTGAGGGTCCTTATGGACATGCTGAATTTCCTAAGCTGCAGCCATAATCTTGTATGCCTCACTTTGTCTAAGCACCCTGTGATCTCTATGTCCTCGTTTGCTATGATCTGCCTGTACTGCTCGCAAAACAAAACTTTTCACTGTACTGAGGTACATGTGACTACAATAAATCAAATCAAATGGAAGAATAAATCTCCCCTCTCCTTCTGTTTCACCTTATTGGTAAGATTCCCAACTTTTTTTGGACATTTTATTGGAGGTTTTTTTTTCAAATGACATCCCACATTCACAGGGTTTGATTACTAAATGACTTTTACCCCCATCTCCTGTACTTTAATAAATTAAAGTGTTTAAGGTGATTTTAAAATTACACAATTTGTTTTAATTCCCCCATTATATTTTTATTTGGGCTTTTAAACGTTACCAATCCTGGCTGAGATTTAGCATTAATAATTTGCTTATGTACAGTACCTTTTAATATGAAAAATGTCCTCAGGGATTGTACACATACAAGGAAATTGAGTCAAAGGAGGAAATGCTAGCAGACATGACCAAATGTTTGGTCAAAGAGATAGCTTTGAAGGAGGAGAGGGAAATATCGAAGTTTAGTGATGGAATACGACAGTGTCCGATGGCTGAAGACACAAATGCCAGTTTTGGGGCAAAAAAAAAGTGTATACATATTGCCAGTAAGATGAATGGCGATTTCAAGGAGTTGTGTAATGCTGGAGGTGGTGGTAGAAACTGGGAAAGGTAAGAAGCAGAGCAATTTAAACTTGAGGATGAGAGTTTTAAACTTGCTGGGAACTGGAAGCCAATGTAGATCAGCAAGGACAGTGTTGAAAAAACAAAACCAGATGCAGCATGGAAAATGGGGAGATGCATTTGGATGTGCTAAATCTAACAGAGTTGAAGGCTGAGAGTCTGGAGTGATACCATAACAGATGGCAAAGGGAATGGAAGCAAATTATATTAGAGATTGAAGGAGGCAAATGTTAGATTTGGCTCATGAGAAAACTGTCTTACTGTTTATCCCTGTTATATACCAAGAAATTCAGGTTACAATGTAGTCATGGAGTCAGATTGTTGAACTAAATATTTCAGTATGCTTGAAATAATTTAACAATAATCATCCTGGAGAAATGGCAGCTTTTTCAGAACTAAGCCTTTCTTGCAAAGCATTGGCCACAACACAGCCTCTTCCTTCACATTAAGTAATGGCAACGGGAGAATTAGTGATGAAGAGAAATTACCAAAGGGTAGATAAAAAGGAATACAGCACCAAAATGAACTAGAATCCGAAATGGTGAGCATGTTGTATGAAAGGCCTGTAGAGTCTCTGGTGAATGTTAAGGACTAAGTAAAATGGTACATTGAACTCTGAAACAAAAAATATCATAAATATACATTTGGGTCCTAAATTAGATACTTTAGTTGAGTTTGACAGATGACTTCAGAGAAATACATTTTTCCATCACTCTGTTGAATTTGCTACAAAACTGAATATTCAGTTAGAGCTCCAATGGAATTTTTTTGATATATTGTAGTAGGCACCAAACATACACTGAATTATTTACCCAAAAATACGCTTGCATTCCAATAGTAGACTACAATTTTTGGTAATGGAGCCCCAATGAGAGTATCATTTTAAAAGTATTTACTTCTGCATTTGACAGGTGAGTGGATACATGTCCTTATGATATTACATGGAGTCATACAAACCAGGAAATTTCCCAGTTCAATTCCTGCAGTTGACGATGCAGCTGGGATGACAATGAGGTGCGTTACATTAGGTCTCAGCTTCCTTCTCGGTTTGAGACAGAAACACAATTGTTCTGGATTTCTAGATCTGATTACGATGATATTGATTGGCTTATGCTGAAAATTTTATCAGTTTGCAATTGCTAACAGTTGAAGTCAATATTAAGTTCAGCCTTTTATAGTTGATTAGCCTGACAGCAGTCACTCACATCTACAAAGACAATTCTTGTTCTTCACTTGATGTGAGGGGGACCATATTCATCCCTTGGGAGTGTTTGATAGGGTTCACGTGGGTAAGTAGGTGACCATGATGGTCAGTCTGCGCCCCGAAATTTGTGTTCCATCTACGACCAAATACTGCAGGTATTTGAGTTTTAGACAAGGTGATGACTTGGAATTCACTCTCCTTCTGTTTTCTGTCAACTTCTCATGTGAGCTTGCTTCTGAAGGAGGCTGCACTGCTTTTCTTTACTTGCACCAGGTACAGTCATCTAGGACAAGCTTCTTCTAACATTCAACGTTGATATCTAAATTCCCAAGTGAAACCTTCATTGCGTCTTCTTAGCAATTCTTTTGACCACCAAGAGAGCAATCTCAGGCTTCATGTTTCTGTTGAAGATTTGATTCGGTAACCAAGTATCAGGTATTGTGCTTATGTGACCAGCTCAATTTAGTTGTGTTGGCCTCAGTGTGTTGTAGAAGCTTGGCTTGCCAACTCAAGGGAGACCCTCACTGTTTGGTATATTGTGCTGCCATCTGATGTTTAGAAGCTTCCAAAGGCAACTCAAGTAAAAGTGGTTGAGCTTCTTGACATGATTCTAATACAAAATGTCAAACCTGCATGATACAGCAGAGTGGGCAGGACTATTGCTCTATAGTTTCTCACTTTAGTAGGCAGACATAATCCTCTTTGTTTTCAGACTTGTGTTTGAAGTCTACCTTTATTTTCTTTGGTAACTTTGCATGTGTCTCCTTGTCACGACTAACTGCTCGAGAACATGTGATGCTAAGATAAGTGAAGGTATCTACTGCTGACAGGTTCTGATCATGGACTGAAACATTGGATTTGAGATGGTGGATTCAAGGAGCAACGGTACATTACTTCATTTTTTGTGTATCATAAGGCCAAATTTGTTGCACGTATTAGAGAACATGTAAATGCTACTTTGATTATCTCACTGTGAACTAGAAACTGGTACACCATCATTAGAAAACAATGAACCATGAAATACGCCCTTTAAAGCTTTGGTCTTTGCCTGAAGTCATCTCAGGTTGAGTAGTTTTCCATTCTTGCACGATCTGATTTTGATATCATCAATTTGGAAGGTATCAGAGAGCATGATGGAGGAAAACATGCTAAAGAAGGTTGGCATTGTAACATCATCCTGCTTAGCTTCATTAATAGATGGGAATGGGTCAGAAGATTTAGCATAATCCAGGACACATGCAGTAATGGAATTATTAAACCATTAAGATGAATTTCTCAGCGCAGCCAAATTTTACCATTACATACCAAAGGCCCTCATGGCCTCAGGTTTAAAGGTTTTGGTCAGATCAAAGCTGCCATAGAGTTCCATGATCTGATCTTTGCATTTCTCGTGGAGCTATCCAACTTCAAATGCCACTCGAGTAGCTCCTTGACCCTTTCTGAAACAGTGCTACATTTCAGCAGCAGATTCTCATCAAGATATTGCATTGAGTAGTTCAGGAAGACGCCGTAGAAGATTTTCCTGACAATAGAGAAGAATGAAATTCCTTTAAGATTGTTGCAGGATTGACAAGTTTCCACTTGAACAACTGAACAATGAGGCATCTTTGCATTCTTGCAGCATGGTTCCTTGCTCCCATAAGAATGAAAGAGATTTCTAGGGAGATCATTGTTACCAATACCAATATCACTCTCAACAGATGAGATCTTTCATGACAGCAAAGGCTATATCAGATTTGAACTGACCTACATTTCCCTGGAAGACCAAAGAATATGTGACCCGCACTTTGAGTTGACACTCGTCATGTAAATGAATCCTGTTGAGGGCAGAATGCTAGAGGGACTTTTTATTTTCTGAGGTTTGGTGTTGTTTATTTGGGCGTGTGTGTTTCATGTGCCAACGGCTGTCATCTTTACTTTCTTTTTGGAGATAGACTTATTGCTGTGTTGCTGACGTCCCTATCAGCTGTGTCCTGCTGACCAGGGAGGTGAGGCACATTACGTTTAGGTAACTTTTTCTAGCTCCTTCCCCAAACTATGGAGATGAGATGTTCTGAGGAAGGGTCACTGGACTCGAAACATTAACTCTGATTTTTTCTTCATAGATGCTGCCAGACCTGCTGATTTTCCAGAAACTTCTGTTTTTGTTGTTGTATGGAGATGAGCAGTTTAGACCTGAAAAGGGATGCTCAGTCACTCAGGGAATGATTGTTTCACTTCTGCTTCCATCCAATGAAAATTGATGCTATGTTGTAAGCCATCAGTGTGCATGTTCACAGTCCCCAGTGAATCCACGCCTGCTGCTGTTTTAGCCACTATAGGACTTGTGACAAATTGATGATTGATAAACACTTTTCATGTGTGAATTGGATTATAGTAAGGGAGAGTTGCACATCGCTTAACTGACTCCCTTTCCTGACATATCTCAGTCAGTGGCAAAGTGAGTCCAGACAGTTCATACAATCCCCACAGTGCAGAAAGAGGCTATTCAGCCCATCTTGTCTGCACCAAGCCCATCACCACTAGCCTATCCCTGTAAACTTGTATGGTTTTTTTTTAACCATGGCTAACCTCCCCATCCCTTGACATTATGGAGCAATTTTTAGCATTGCTAATCCAGCTAAACTGGACATTTTTAGACTGTGGTAGGACCAAACCATGCTCTGAGGAAGGGAATTCCAGGATTTTGACCCAATAACAGTAAAGGAGTGGTGATATATTTCCAAGTCAGTATAGTGAGTGAATTGGATAGGACCTTGCAAGTTGTGGTGTTCCAATGTATCTCCTGCCTTTGCCTTTCTAGATGGAAGTATTTGTGTTGCAGTGGGTTTCGTGACTGGGAGGTGCCCACACCTCCTCCCTCATCACCATCCCAGGCCCCAAGAAGACTTTCCACATCAAGCAGATGTTCACCTGCACATCTGCTAATGTGGTATACTGCATCCGCTGTACCCATTGTGGCCTCCTCTACATCAGGGAAACCAAGCGGAGGCTTGGAGACCGCTTTGCAGAACACCTGCGCTCGGTTTGCAACAAACAATTGCACCTCCCAGTCGCGAACCATTTTAACTCCCCCTCCCATTCCTCAGACAACATGTCCATTCTGGGCCTCCTGCAATGCCACAATGATGCCACCCGAAGGCTGCAGGAACAGCAACTCATATTCAGCCTAGGAACCCTGCAGCCCAATGGCATCAATGTGGATTTCACAAGCTTCAAAATCTCCCCTCCCCCAACCGCACCCCAAAACCAGCCCAGCTCGTCCCCGCCTCCCTAACCTGTTCTTCCTCTCATCTATCCCCTCCTCCCACCTCAAGCCCCACCCCCATCTCCTATCCACTAACCTCATCCAGCCCCCTTGACCTGTCCGTCCTCCCTGGACTGACCTATCTCCTCCCTCTTCCCCACCTACACTCACCTTTACTGGCTCCATCCCCGCCTCTTTGACTTGTCTGTCTCCTCGCCACCTATCCTCTCCTCTATCCATCTTCTATCCGCCTCCCCCTCTCTCCTATTTATTTCAGAACCCTCTTCCCCTCCCCCATTTCTGATGAAGGGTTTAGGCCCGAAACGTCAAGCTTTCCTGCTCCTATGATGCTGCTCAGCCTGCTGTGTTCATCCAGCTCCACACCTTGTTATCTCGGAAGTATTTGTGTGTTTGGAAGGTGTTGTGTAAGGATCTTTGGTGAATTTCTGTGGTGGATCTTGTAGATGGTACACACTGCTGTTACTGAGTGTCAGTAATGGAGGGAGTGGATGCTTGCGGATGTGGTGCCAATCAAGCGGGCTACCTTGTCCTAGGTGGTGTCAAGCTCCTTGATTGTTGATGGAGCAGTACCCATCCAGGGAAGTGGGGAGTGTTCTATCACACTCTTGACTTGTGCCTTGCAGGTGGTGAACAGGCTTTGGGAAGTCAGGAAGTGAGTTACTTGTCACAATATTCCTAGTCTGCATTCTGCTCTTGGAGCTGCTGTGTTTATGTAGCAAGTCCAGTTGAGTTTCTGGTCAGTGGTAACCGCTAGGTTGTTGATAGTGGCAGATTCAGTGATGGTGACACTATTGAATGTCAAGGTGCAGTAGCTAGATAGTCTCTTATTGGAGAGGATCATAGCATGGCATTTTTTTGGCATTAATATTACTTGCCACTTGTCAGCCCAAGCCTGAATATTGTCCAGATCTTGTTGCATTCGAACATGGACTACTTCAGTATCTGAGGATTCATGAGTAATGTTGAACACTGTGCAATCATCGGTGGACATCCCCACTTCTGACCTTATGATGGAAAGAAGGCCATTGATGAAACAACTGAAGATGGTTGGGCCTAGGACACTGCCCTGAGGAACTCCTGCAGAGATGTCCTGGAGCTGAGATGACTGACCTCCAACAACCACAACCAACCACCCATGTGCCAGATATGAGTCCAATCAGTGGAAAGTCACTCTCACCTCACCTCTGGAATTCAGCTCTTTTATCCATGTTTGAACCAAGGCTGTAATGCGATTAGGAGCTGCGTGGCCTTGGTAGAACCCAAGCTGGGCGTCACTGAGCATGTTATTGCTGAGCAGGAACTGCTTGATAGCACTTGATGACACCTTCCTTCACTTTACTACTGATTGAGAATAGACTGATAGGCAGTAATTGCCGGGTTGTATACATCCTGCTTTTTGTGTCCAGGATACATTGAGCAATTTTGCACATTGTTGGGTAGATGCCAGTGTTTTAACTGAACTGGAAGAGCTTGGGTCGGGGAGCAGCATGTTCTGGATTATAAATCTTCAATACTTTTGTCAGAATGTTGTCAGGGCCCATAGACTTTGAATTATCCAAAGTTTCCAATCATTTCTTGATATCAAGTGGACTGAATTAAATTGGCGAAACACTGATATGTATAAAGCTGGAGAGCATTGGAGGAGGCGGAGATGGATCATCCACTCAGCACTTCTGGCTGAAGATTGCTGTGAATGCTTCAGCCTTATCTTTTGCACTGTTGTACTGGGCTCTTCCATCATTGAGGATGGGGAAATTTTTGGAGCCTCTTTTTCGACTGAGTTGTTTAACATCCACCACATTCACGACTGGATATGGCAGGACTGCAAAACTTGGATCTGATCTGTTGGTTGTGGGATCACTTAGCTCTGTCTATCATTTGCTGCTTATGCTTTTTGGCAGGCAAATAATCTTGTTTTGAGCTTTACCAGGTTAACACCTCATCCTCAGGTATGCCTCGTGCTGCTCCTTGCATGCCCTCCTGCATTCTCCATTGAACCAGGGTTGATCCCCTGGCTTGATGGTAATGGTTGAGTGGGGAATATGCTGGGCCATGAGGTTACAGATTGTGCTGGAGTACAATTCTGCTGCTGTTGATGGACAGTGCCTCATTGATGTCCAGTCTTGAGTTGCTGGATCTGTTTGAAGTCTGCCTATTTAGCACAGTGATACTGCTACACAACACAATGGAGTTATTTTCAATGTGAAGGCGGGACTTCATCAAGAACTGTGTGGCAGTCACCCTCATGGACAGATGCATCTGCAGCTGGCAGATAGGTGAGGATGAGGTCAAGTATGTTTTTCCCTCTTATTTTCTCTCTCACCATCTGCTGTAGACCTTGTCTTGCAGCTATGTCCTTTAGGACGCGACAGCTCGATCGGTGGTGCTGCTGTGTAACTGTTGGTGGTGGACATTGAAATCCCCCACCCAGAGTACATTTTGTGTCCTTGCCACCTTCAGTGCTTCCTCCAAGTGTTGTTCAACATGGAGGAGCATTGACTCATCAGCTGAGGGAGGACGGTAAGTGGTCATTAGCAGTGAGTTTCCTTGCCCATGTTTAACCTGAAGCTATGAGACTTCATGGGGTCTGGAGTCAATGTTGAGGACTCCTAGGGTAACTCCTTCTTGACTATATACCACGGTGCCGTCACTTCTGCTGGGTCTGTCCTTTTTTTATTTATTCATGGTTGAGGGCATTGCTGGCTATTTATTGCCCATCCCTAATTGCCCAGAGGGCAGTTATGAGTCAACCACATTGCTGTGTGTCTGGAGTCACATGTCGGCCAGATCAGGTAAGGATGGCAGCTTCCTTCCCTAAAGGATATTAGTGAATCTGTTTGGTTGTTCCTGACAATTGACAACGGATTCATGGCTTTCATTAAACTCTTAATTTCAGATATTTAATGAATTCAAATTCCATGCCATCTGTCGTGGCGGGATTCAACCCAGATCCCCAGAACATTATCTGGGTCTCTGGGTTAACAGTCCAGTGATAATACCACCAGGCCATCACCTCCCCCCTCAATGCGCCCCTGCTGATGGTGACGGTATATCAGGGATGGTGATGGTGGTGTCTGGGACATTGTCTGTAACATATGATTCCGTGGATAGGACCATGGCAGGCTGATACTTAACAAGTCTGTGGGACAGTTCTATCAATTTTGGTACTAGACCCCATATGTTACTAAGGAGCAATTTCAGTGTCAACAGGCTGTTGTCTTTTCCAGTGCCTAGGTCAATGCCACGTGGTCCATCTGGTTACATTTCTTTATTGAGACTTTGTAGCAATTAATACAACTGTGTGGCTTGCTTGGCCATTGCAGAGGGCATTAGAGAGTCGACCACATTGCTGTGGCTCTGAAGTCACATGGAGGCCATGAGAGAATGGAAGAATTCTTTCCCTGAAGGATATTAGTGAACCTGATTGGTTTTTCCAGGTAGTTCTCTCATGGTCATCATTATATACAGAATTCTAGATATTTTTATTGAATTCAAATTCCACTATCTGCCATGGTGAGATTCAAACCCAGCATTAGCTGTGGAATAGCATTAACCCTACAGCGTTAGCTGAGTTTCTGGATTAATAGTCTAGTCACAGTACCACTAGGCCATTGCCTTCCCAATCCTCTGTTATCATCTCATATGGCCTGAAGGAATGTCTGTGACCTTTTGAGATGAGGGAACAGATGATCGATATATTAATGAAGAGTTAATTGGGTGTGAATTGGTTGTGTAAATATGAGGAGCTAGTAAGCAGTGTGAGTTTTATGGTGTGAGGTTGACTGAAATAAAGCTGTCACTAAAAGTGTGGACTTGTCCTCTATTTAAACTCAGTTATAATCTGGTGTATAACATTGGTAGCAGCAAATAGCTCAGTCAAAGTGTAAAGTTTTGGGGCATGAATATCCACGCCTGTTTTCCAAACATTAACGTGGAAGATGGAAACTATAATGTGGACCTGTGTTACTTCTCTGCCAATAAGAAAACACAGTGTGGCTTTTGCACTCCCATTACCATAGAGAAGCAAGGTACACAGGGTATTTTCAAACTGGAAGCTGATGATCTGAACATAGATGAAGTTTTGAATAGATTGTTAACTTTTAGTGAAAAAATTTATCAAAAGGTTAATTTATTGGCTGCTTATGAGGTTAGACTTTGACAGATTTAGAAAGAATGAAGCTAGTACCAAGCAAAAGTGAGTAATAGAATTCAATAGATTGTAAGCTAGCTGCAGAAATTTAATTTGGAAATTCTCCAATCTTTGTTGGCATTTAAATTATTGGCCTGTACAAAAGGTTTAAAAATGGACAGATTTCTATTTTTAATGGTTACATTCATGGCTAATAAGATGCTGTTAGAACAAATGTTGGATGCACTCAAAAAATTCTTAGGAAAGCAGCAGTCAGAGCACAAAGGGAGGATTTAGCAATATGACAGAAAATGGAGGACAAAGTGTTAACAAATTGGTGACACTCTCTAGATACTGTTTACAGGTATTAATATGAAGGTAAAGCTGCTAACTAATAGAAATGAATATAATGATTATGGATACAACCTTATAATGACTTTATAGCAATGGGGAATGTGAAAGGAACCTTGCAGTAATGGATAAAATGGTTCATAAAATTTTGGTGGAACAGCCAAACTGTAAATTATCATACGCACTAGTGTGGGCTGTATGTGCCAAGAATTCATTGCAGTTCATTACAAAATAATGTCCATATCAGTAAGTCCATATCTGTTAGGTTTTGGTAGGAATTCTAAACTTTCATTAGTAATAAGTGATCAGCATCTAGCTTGGGAAGGGGTTACAATCGGCTCTACTGTTTTGGACCATTTGAATGCACTGTATGTAGGCTGAAAGGCTTTCACTAAAGCCAAAGTTGCAGAAAGAATTCAGCAAGCCTTAAGATATAGGGTAAAGCCATCGGAAATCAGATTCATTTAGGGAGATGTGGTTTATTATAAGAAAGGGGATTAAAGAATGGAGATGCCCATGGAAGGTTTTTGATAAAGACAGAAATAATAATTATACAGCAAAGGAACCAGCCTGTTCAGGTACATTGTTCAAGGTTGCTTGGTATGAGTTGCAAAGTTGTAGATTCAGTTGAAGGCATTGAAAGTGAAGCTACTTCTCATATTCAAATTTTGTACAGCTATGAGGATCAAATGGCCAGATGTCAGTTAATAGATCAGTTCTCATGGTCAATATGCGGTCATTGGTCTCAAAGGATAACTGCCAAAAGTGGGTACTAAAGTCAAATATTTACTAGAAGGAGCTAGTCAATGGAGAAATGTGGCCATTACAGGTAGAGCAGGGAAGGACACTGAAAAATATAAAAGCTGGATGAATGTATCGGATGAGGGACAGGAGGTTAGGCCCACAGATTGGAACTTGAAGTACAAAGATGGATGGCAAAAAAATGCAAAGTAAGCTCAAATAATTGGTTTCGGAGTGAACACGTCCCGAGAAGGAGATCACAAAGAAAGAAATCCTATTATTAGGATAGGGGAGGTAAAACAGTAGTAAAAGAGAAAGCACACAAGATAGAGGGTGTAGTTTAACAATGGCAATTGAATATGATAACAAACCAGGGGTACCACCAGCAGCAGAAGCCTGTGTGATCAAAATCATAGTGGCCATGAAGACAAGTTAACAAAAGATGCCAAACCACATGAACTACAAAACTGGAGAGAATTTGTAATGCACATGGAGGTGGCAGGTAGGGGTCAATCTGTCCTATCACATAGTTGGATATACACAGAAAAGTCTCTTCAGCTGGCACCAATGGCTAAAACAGGGTGAGTGGCACAAAGTTTTGAAGAAAATTTGGGAGACCAAACTATAAGAGAAGATATACTGACAGCAGGAAAAGCAATTTTAAAAATATTCTTAGCTTTCTTTTTAATGTCAAATGAGCGGGGCCTACCTGTATGCCAAAGATCTCAGAAAGCTGTTCAACTGGAAAGGCCAAGGCATGGCAGGCCAAACTGCAGAGTATCCTAGTCAGTGCCTTGCTTTTTGCTGAGGACACTGTGCTGGCATTTTGTGCTGAGATTCATTTGCAACAGGTTGTAGGTAGGTTCTCTTGGGTCTGCAGGGGCTTTAGACTGACAATCAGTTACTAAAGTCCAAAGTAATAAAGGGCCAGAGACTCCGGTTTCGATCAGCATCAAAAACCTCACTCTGGACAGCTTCACAGACCTTGGACCAATAATTACAAGTAACTTGTCACTTGATGCCAAAATCAACACTGGGATTGCCATGGCGCAGCTGTCATGTCAAAGTTGAGAAGTCGAACAGCAAACTAACTGAAAATTCAAAGCTCTGTGTGTACCAGGCTTCAGCTGTCACCAGCAAAATATAAACAACTTAGATAAGTAAAGAAAAGCGGCTGTACAGTTAACACCTCCGCTGCCTCAGGTGAATATTGAGCATACTGCAGCAAGACAGAGTGCTGAATATGGAAGTACGTTAGTGTTCAGGGATCCCCAGCACATTTGTTCTTTTCAGTCGGCGGTGACTCTTTTGGCTGGGTCATGTGAATCAAGTGAATGACAATTGCATCCCCAAATGACATGCTCCACGGCAAATTTGTTATTGGCACAAGGTCAACAGGTCACATGTGTCTGTAGCACAGATATGTTTGTAAGTGAGACTTCAAATTAATGAGGATTGGAGACAATACATGGGAAATCCTTGCTGTTGCCTCGAGATAACAATCAGAAAGGGTGTGGAAAGAGTAGTGGATACAAAAAGTGTGCAGATGGCAAAAAAGGGAACTTGTTGGAAGGAAAATATAAAAATCATTTAATCTCAGTCCAGATTTTGGCATCTATGTCAGCTGCAGAAGGGGCTGTCACTCACAAATCATTCTCTATAGCCACAACAACTGACGTTCAGACCAGAGTGTCATGCATCCAGGGCATAACCCATGGTCTCCCAAGATGGATGGATGGCAAGAAGAAGTGAAAGTAAAGTGAGAGCGCTAGATACTGGTGAGCTGAAAAGGGAAAGTCCCATGAGTTGCGGAATACAGCCTTGATAACTTCCCTGGCACTAAATGATATTGTTGAGTGTATTAATGAATGTTAAATTGAGAATCTGTAGCTTTAATTAATACAATCTCAACAATAACTTTAATTACTTAAAATTCCAGAAATATGTGGATATACAATCATTTTCATTGGTCCATGTCTTTTTTAATGTCAGTTTATTAGTCCTTTATCATGTATTAATGTCTTGAATACAATTGAGAAGCAGAAGTGTGAAACAGAAGTCCATTGTTCAGACACTATCAAAGTTAAAAAGAGCGAAGTGTAGATAAATAGATCAAAGCGGCATTTGTAAATGATGCCATACTTGGGTTTCAAAAACTTAAAGAAGAAAGGCTGAGGGAAGAAAGAGTTTCAACACTCCTGGGGAAGAAAATGTTTGAGCAAGGGTTAATCTGATGGCCCCTGATCTCCAGTCAACATTTAAGGGCTCCATAATTTCATTCATATTTGCTTCAATTGAATTTGTTTATTTGCTGGGTAAGAAATTCTCTAAATTTTCAAATTGTGCACATCTAATTTAGTTTGTGGTTGGCACAAAAGTGAAATCTGCAATTTAAATTCTGTAATTGCTAGCTTTGAGCAGTTTTTTACCCCCAAGGGTGACATTAAAACAATAGCTTAAGAACCAGCTGAAACTTGATTTTTATTAACTGACTCAGCTCTTTGTGCATAAGTAGCCAATTTAGTGCAACTTCGCATATGAGTCCAGCTTGCAATGGAGCACCATGTTTGAACATCTGAAAGAGTTAAGCAGAGGAAAGGGAGAGGTTACTTTTGCCTAAAAAAGCAGCTGATTGGTGTGTAGGATTGATTCTAGTCTTTAAAGTAAAAGTATAGTCTTCAGTTTATGTTCAGGTCTCTAGTGTTCTTTCTCTTTTCTTTCAAAATAGCTTATAGGGTGTAAGATTAATGCAGATGCATAAAACATTCACAATAACGTGTACACAGTGGGGATTCTTCAAGTGACAAGAACAGGGATACTAGAGTGATTAATTAATAACTTAAATATAATACAATAGAGATGGTAGAATGGATGATATGTTGCATCTGCAGCATGTGGGAGCTGCTGGACACCAAGGAGATTCGAATTGAACACGTCTGTAGCAAATATTTGCAGCTTAGCAACTTTGGATATGAATTGAGGAGCTGGAATCTGCAATCTTGTAGACATAGCAACCATATCAGGGAGGAGTCAGTTACCAGGGGTCTTTTTTTTCCAGAATGCAGCCAACCCCTTAGAATAGGTAATTCAAACTTGGTCTGTGATCAAGGACAGGAGGGTATGACTGCCTATGGTATAGGGGAGCCAGGGAGGTGGCTCTCAAGGAGACTTCATCCCTGAAACTATTCAGCAGTTATGAAGTGCTTGTAAGCTTTGTGGATGAGATTGGAGACTGCACGGAGGATGAGCAAACTGACCTTGGTACCCTGGTACAGGAAGCCATTCAATCGGGGGAGAAACAGGTATGTATTAGCAGAAAGGTACAGTATAATTGGAGGGATGGATACTGTCCTCTGGGAAGGAGTCCTGTAGGCTGTGCTGCCTGCCTGGTGCCAGGGTCAAGAAATCTCCTCAGGACTGGGGAGGAACTCGGAGAGGGAGGGGAAGGATTTAGTTTTCATCACCTACGTTAGCACCAGAGATATTGATATGACTACAAAGGTGGTTCTGCTGAAAGGTTTTGAACAATTAGGCACTGAACTAAACAGCAGAAACTGGAATTTCTACCTGAGCCATGGGTGAAATAAGGCAAAGAAGTTAAATACCTGGCTCAAAGACTGATGTACGTGGAATGGGTTTCAATTTGTGGGGCACTGGTCCCAGTAGTGGGATAGAAAGGAACTGTTCTGCTGAGTCAGGATTTATTTGAACAGTGTCCAACAGGTTGCAGAGAACTTTAAACTGAAAAGGGTGGGGAGGGTTTGGGAAGTGGAAGATATTAGCTTAAAAAGCAAATGGTTGTGGCATCTATTGTGATAATGATACCCAGAGTTGGACAGGAAGGGACAGAGTGTACTAGCACTTTAAAAAAAAGCAGCAATTATGGTCAAAAGCGGAAAATGTTTTTTTTGGAAAAAGGACAAAATTAATGGATCTTTAATTAAATGGGCATAGTATTCAGAACAAAATACAGGAAATAATGACACAAACAGAGGTGATTGGGTGGGAAGGCAAATAGTGCAGATGACACAAACAGTCCACAAAAGGATATAGACAGGTTAAGAGAGTAAACATAAACTTGACAGATTGAATATAATGTGGGAAAACTATGAGGTTATGACTTTGGCAAGAAAGATAGAAGAGCTGAATATTACTTAAATGGAGAAAGACTGCATAAAGATACAGCACAGAGAGATTTCAGAGTTCTTGTACACGAATCACAAAAAACTAGCGTCCACATTTGACAGGTAATAGGGAAAATGTAGTGATTGTAATGAGTCAGCCAGCTGGACCTCATAGAATATAAATTCCCCGATTGGGGCTGTTAATCTGGTACAATCAGAGAGCCCTGACTGACAGATAAAAAGGGTGAGTGTCAGAGATACTGATACTTTGGTGCCTGGCTCAATGTGAGGCAGTACTACAGTAAAGGACTGTTCACTGTAAATGGATGTCTGTCTCTGTGGAGTTATTTCAGAAAGCAAATGGGCTTTTGGCTTCTATTTCAAAAGGAATTAAGCATAAAAATAGGGGTACCTTGCTGAAACTGTGAAGGCATCAGACAGACTGTCCATAAAATACAAAGGAGGCTGAAAGGTGAACTTCTTGAAATGTACGAAGTTGTTGGAGAACTTGACAGGCCAAATGCGGAGAGATGTTTCCCCTTGTGGGGAGTTTTGGAGAGCGGGTGTAATCTCAGAATAAGGGGTCACCCATTTGAAGAGGAATTTATCTCCTAGACAGTAGTGAATTTGTAGAAGTCTTTACTTCCAGAGGGCTGTCAAGACTGGATTGTTGTGAATATTCAAGGCTGCGATAGACAGAATCCATGAGGGAAATGAGGATAAGACGGGGAGATGAAATTGAGGACTAAAGATCAACCATGATCTTAGTGAATGGCAGACAATATGTAATAGGCCAAATGGCAGAGCCAACTCTCCTCTTACGTCCTATAGTGTTATGACAAGGATGCATGGAGGAAGAAAAGACTTTTTGGTGGCTATTTGAATAATAGAAGGAATTAGTACAGAAAAGTAAGATTGCAGTGGAGTATTGTGATACTGATAATATAAGATGACAAAAATGGTTGTGATAGCAAATTAAAGTTGAAAATCGGTAATTTGCCTTTTTGTAGTACCATCAACAAGAGAAACTTCACGGCATTATAATCAGATAAAGTTAACCCCAAGCCGGGTAAGAATGTAAAGCAACATAAATTTAAAAGCTTGGCCAAAAAGGTGAGTTCTAAAGGAGTTTCTTGAAGAAGAAAGATAGTGAGTTTTAGGCAGGGAATTGCAATCTCACCTGTTTCCATTACAGAAGTGGGATGAGAGATTTAATATCCACCCACGAAGGCAATGGCATAAATTCCTAGTGTTGGACTGGTTTTGGCTTCCTAGAAGAGTGCCTAAGGTCAAAAGAACAGATTGCTGTGAGAAATGACTCTTTGATGACCTTTAATAATGAATGAGATATGGGCATTTAATTTGTTTTTATTCATATGTATGATGGCAAAACCAATATTTAATGTTGATCCTTGATTTCCTTTGCGAGATGGTGGCTCGCACCTTTCACTGCAGAATGTGTGCTGCAGGTATATCAGCACTATTAGGGAGGAAGTTCTAGGATTTTTGACTCAGCAACAGTAAACATGCAGTGATCTGCTTGTAAGTCAGGATGACTTGTTACTTATTGCAGGTTGTGGTGTTCTCTGTGCATCTGTCGCTTTTATTCTCCAAGGTGGTGGAGGTTGAGCGCTTGGAATCCTAAAGGAGCCAAAGTGAGTTGTTGCACTGGACTGGACAGGGTGTCAAACAAGCAGTCTGCATTGTTGAGGGTGGTTTTGAGCATCTTGAGTGTAATTGGAGCAGTAGTCATCTAGGCCTTGTAGATAGTGGAATAGCTTGCAGGACCTGGAAACAAGATATTTTGCTCTGACTTACTCTTATAGTCACAATATTGATATTGATGTCAATCCAGTTGAGTTTGTGCTATGCTCAACCCCAGGATGTTGATAGTGGGGGATTCAGTGATTGTAATAAAATTGGGTGTCACAGGAAAGTAGCTGGATTTTCTTGTTAAAAATAGTCATTATCCGGTCTTTGTCAGACACATATGTTACATACCACCAAGCCTGCACGTTATTCCGATCTTGCTACATTGACCATTCTGAACAGTTGGAATGGAACAATTAACAGTGAGCATTCCCATTTCAGACCTTATGATAGAGGGAAGGTCATTGATGGAAGATCTATAAATGTTGAGCTAAAAACACTCTCTTGAAAAAATCCTAAAATGAAAGATGATCAGCCTTAAACAACCACAGACATTTTCTTTTAAGTGAGGCAATACTCCAAACAGCAGAGAGTTTTCGCCTTAATTCCCATTGGCATCAGTTTTGCAAAGGTTAACTGACATCTTTTTTCTCCCCCAGTTTGAACTAAGACTGTAACTACATCTGGAGTAGAATGGTCCTGGCAGAACACAAATTGAGCATTTATGAGAAATTATTGCTTGCTTGTACTATTATTCACATCTTCAATCACTTTATTGATGAATGGGTTGGTAATTGGCAGAATTTGTCCTGATCTTTGTGGACAGGCTATCCATTCCATCCTGTTGGGTAGATATCATTGTTGTTACAGAATTGGAACAACATGGCTTTTAGGCATGATTAATTCTGAAGGACAAGTCACAGTTGGAATGTTGTCAGCTCCAAATCCTTTGCTCTAAATCGAATTATCTATTGGAAGACTGGCGTCTGTGACACTGGGGCCTCGGGCAGACGCTGAGATAATCGCTTACTTGGTACTTCTGGCAGAAGGTGGTTACAAATGTTTGGGTCTTTTACTGAGTTCTCCCATTATTGAGGATGGGGATGTTCCTCTTCTGTGGGTTATTTATTTGACCACCACCATTCATGACTGAGGCCAAATAAGGTAAATAGGCTAAAAATGTTAAATGAAGAGGAGGAAGAGTGCAGTCAAAGGTAAGAGGTGACAGAAGACATGAAGTAGCGGTCCTAAAATTCTGTGGAAGTCATATCAGCCTCCAGCAATAACTCTGGTGAGAGACTAATGGAAATGACCATTTATTTAAATTGTTCACATTGTTTTCCTGATGTTCATGCTGGAATTACAGTGGCACTCTGACTTAACACTCTCCCTCTGCACAATTAAAAATGCAAGATTATTATTGCATCATACATAATAACTAGACAGTATGTATATGCTGAGGAAACACAATCTCAAATGAAACTAGCAAAAAAAAAATAGGTTTGCTGATAAACTATAGTGCCCCTGATATAAAGAGTTAACAGAGGCAAGAGATAACAGACAATTGACAACTGAAGTTGGTGGAAAATGAATCAGAGGATGAAACATAATTGCAACACAATTTCAGTGAAAATCACCCAGCAATAAAAGTAGTTTTGATGGGAAATTATATAATAATAGCTTGTTTGGAATAAGAGTGTCCAATCCTGTTACAAAATCCGGAGTTGCACAACTTAATGAGAGATGATTCATCAAAGGGTGAGAGAGAACATGTCCACAGGATATAACATGGCCTATCATTTGAAGTGTATATTGATGATCTTAGATTAGAGTAGAACTAGCAAGGTTTTTCATACCTTTTCATTAATACTTTCTAAAGATAACAGCTAGTTTGAAAAGTGGAAAAAACATAAGTTTTTCAGTAATTGGGCAAATACAAGTAAATTTCAAAGATGGACAGAAAGTTGACAGAAAGTAAGAGAGATTGAAAAATTGTCTTAGGTAATGGAGTAAATTCAAAGGTACACATTGTGTGGGTGAAAGGAGGATTATCATTAGGAATTCAGAGAATGGTGAGCTCTGGATTGGTAGGGATAAAATTTGACATTGGTCAGAATGGTTATTATAGAAGAGAGGTTCTTTATCAATAACATCAAGATTAGATTTAGAACAAATGGAGTTGTTAGATTTCTCTTTGGAATGGAAAGTAATTGTACTGTTGGGGATAAGGATAAGAATAGGAAGAAGGATTGATATAGTTTGAGATATGGATAAATTGGGAAGCAGAGATAAATCTCTGAGAGTGAATAAAGTTGAACAGCATCTCCAAAATGGGTTTACTGAAATTATGAAAAGGGAAAGCATTAACTCAGACACTTTCACTGAAATAAGACGTCAGATATAAGGTGTAGAATTTTTACAAGAGACAATGGAACAACAGACATGATTGAACTAAATCATCATAATTAACACCAACTGTGTGGACTCAATTTTCATTCTGACTGAAGTCAATGTTGGACCTTTCTCCATGCTTGTCCCATGCTTGATGCAGGGTGGTACTACTTAAACTATATGATTAATTTGTAAAGAAAGAGAGAAATTGATATGCTATATAGTTTATAGCATAGCTTAAGCACTATCACCTTTAATAGAGAGGGATACTGATAATCCCTCACGGACTATGATTCCTTCCGTACCCTTTGAACTAGAATCTATGGAAGATTATATATGAATCTTTGCATGGCATCTAGAGTTTCATTATTTGAGAATCTTTGGTCAACCATGGAATAGGTAGAATCATTAGCTAGGCAAAGGTAAAATAGCAAATCTTCTGAAATGCCCGTCCTTAGCCAGATGATATACATGTGTGCATTTTCCCAATGTGGTGAGCCTGTGCAAATGTTACCCACAGGAGTGCCTGTCAGGAAGGTGTGACATTCTAAACAGGTTTACATCCATGGGTTTTATAGATGCAGTACAGTGGGATTCATTCATGACTTCCAGATCCTTTCTAACAGTGAATGAAGCTACATTCTAAGAGCTTGCAACTGCAAATCAAATCCTTTAGGTGTGTTAAAACAAGTGGTAGTATTTAACATTTGTGATTATTAAAAAATATTTTTTAAGAAGCAGTTTTCAGCCAATTCCAATTAAAATACACTCTGGTCTGAATCTTCCAATGGGGTCAGAATACCTATTTTCAACCTAGATAACACTAAAGGTTATCCACTTTCCTGTTGGAGGAATGTTTGGGTTGAATGTCCAGTTCAGAAGCCTTCCACCTGAAGCAGCATATCGCTTGACTCCTTTACTTGGAGTAAGAATCCATGGAGGCAGCAGTGGAGAGGAATGGAACTGAAATCACGCACCCTTTTGCAGCAGTACTTGTCATCTTCCATCAATTAAAGATCCAAAACTACTGTGATACCTTTTGAGAGAAGGCTATAGGGTAAGGTAAGTGATGGAGTAGGGTGCCAGATGGATAGAGGTAAGGTTACAGGCAAGTGGGAGAAAGTTTAAGGTAAATTGGAAAGAGGGTCATGGGGATTGGGGTGGGATGGAGAGGATGGTTGTTGGGGGCTGCTAGGGTGGGACCAGTTGGGTGAGTTGGCTGGACAATGCATTGGGTCAGACCAGTGGGTGGGGAGGGCATCTTTGGGGGTGTTAGAAAGGTGAACATCTGTGGGATGATGGGATGTAGGAGTTGGAGTACCGTCATGGGGGCATTGAAGGTCAGAGGATGGGAGTTTGATGATGACAGTAAGTGGGTGTCAGAGGAATTGAGGTGAAGGAGTGGGGAGTATCATATTGGGAGTCAACTGTGAGTTAGAAGATGGAGTTGAGGGGTGAGAGCTGGGATGGGGCAGTCAGGGGTGAATGTTGGGGTTGGGGAAGTAGGTGTTAGGGATGCGACATTAGGCTAGGAGAATGGGATTAGTCAAGGAGTGTAGGAGTCAGGGGGTTCAGGGTTGGTAATCAGGGCAGATAGGGGTGGTATCAGGGTGTGAGAGCTGGAGGTTGGGGGCAGGTCCACATGAGTTCATAATATGAACTGATTAATACTTTTCCATAGATTTTTTTTCATGGCCGTGAATCAATTTCACAGATACCCATCAGAAACTTGGAAGGGGAGGTTAGAATACTGCAATATGAAAAAAACTTTTAAAGAATTATTTAAAACCTAGAGCAGTAGTTAGTCCATATGAGGAATAGATCCTGCAGTTTGATCACGAAGCAGGAAGAAGACCCCTATATGAAGGTACTCTCCACAAAATAAACAATAAAAAGAAGTTAGTTTATTGTTAGCCTTCCAAATTTTTGACAAAGAACCAGTGCCGAGTGTCATGTGTCATAATAGATCTTATGATGAGTGCACTAAAGCCTGTATTTAGAAAGCACCTGTTAAATGACAACGTATTTCTCCATGTTACTTCATAGCTAGCATCAGAATATGGAGGAAACTAGGGGGCTGATCATGGATGCTCTCAAAGAAGTAAACTTTAAGGTAGATTTTGTTGGTGGGGAGAGATGTAGCAAGACAATGAGATTTGCTAGATGATGTTTGAGAGTAGGGTGAGATGATGAAGAATCCATTATCAATGAATGATCAGAGGGCAGAGCGAACCACGAGAGCTCAGAATTAAATGCATACAATCTTTGGACTTGAATGAGAGTTTTACTGTTAGTGGAGATGAGATAGGTTTGGAAATTGGGAATATTTGAGAGGCGAAAATACTAATAGTGGGCTAATGGGTTTGAACCTTATATTCAGTTCAGCTCAACTCATTAGTTGGACATCATGTGGACATCAATATATAGCAACAAAAAACAGAAGTTGCTGAAAAAGCTCAGCAGGTCTGGCAGCATCTCTGAAGAAAAAATCAGAGTTAATGTTCCAGGTCCGGTTACCCTTGCTAAGAAATGATGGTAGCTGGGAAAACATTGGTTTATATGCAGAAAATAGGGAGGGGGTTGGGGTAGGGAGTAACCGATAGGATAGAGTCTGAAGAGAGAGAAGAGCAGCTGGATAGACAAAGGAGTTGATAATGATCTGGCTAGGAGGGGGAAAGCTGTTAATGGGGACTGTTGGTGACTAACAATAGGTAGTGTATAATGGCAGGCTATGTGATAATAAGACCTGGTGTGCGGGGTAGGGGCTAAGACATGGGAGAGTTTAGGATCTAAAATTATTGAACTCGATATTGAGTCTGAAGGTCCGCAGGGTCCCCAAGCTGAAAATGAGGTGTCGTTCTTCCAGCTTGTGTTGAGCTTCACTGGAACACTGCAGCAAGCCAGACACATATATATAGCAAACTCTTTTCACAATGTGGTAGGAAATAGTTATTGCATCAGATCATCTTTAATGTTAATATAATACACTTACTCTATAGCTCCTTATCATACCATGTATAATCAGTTGAAGGCTATGCAGAAGAAGAGAAATGGCTTGCCATTGTTCTGTAGCACTGTGGCTAGTGTGCCACTCAAATTTAGGATTAACCCCAGAAAAGTATGTCCATTTAGAAATTTTCCACAAGCCCTATAAATAATTAATAGTGTTTTTTTATTTATCTGAGACTTTTCACAGGTTACTTTCCAATATTCATGCTCAACCATTTTATACAAAGTTACATATTTACCGTTTTGTATTAAATGTTCTTTTTGGTACATATTCAATTTTGATACGAGTCTTTTAAAATGAATATTAATATATGGAAATATTGCATGGGAAAGAAACTTTCAGAAATAAATAGTAAATGTTAAGAAATTTTGCCACATGCAGTTAATAAATCTTATAATAAAAATTGATTTCTACCAGTTGAATTAAGGTAATGTGATTACTGTGCGGATAATAAATTATGGTACTGTACTAATTACCATTTGGATTGATTTTGTTCTAATTCTAGAACAGCACACACAGGATGTGACTGGATTGAGTGTTAAGAGCAGCATGCATTACGGAAAAGTGCATAACCTAGCTTTGTGAATCCAGCCTTACATCAATTTATGAACAAAACTGGATAACTCAAACACATTTCTTGCATTTCCTTTTTGAATTATAATAAATGTCTGCAAAAACAAATGTTAAAAATATATTTAATAATCAGCATTATGGACCCATGTTACAGGTTTATGCTTCAGGGAACTGACCAAATATGTAAGTTCTTAACACTGAATATTCACATTCGTTGGAGTACAGTGGATATTTTTGGCTGGCTGCATGTCAATGCATATACATATAGGCATTTATAAAGATATTGTGGAGCTTCAGGTCCCCAGTGGACAAGACAGTAATTGCTGCTTGTTCTCGCAAAATGAAGAAAGAATGTGAATACATTTCAGGTTTTTTGCAGCAGACATCTGTTAAAACAAAATTTCTATGAAGATTTCTCCAAAATGCTTGTAGATTTCTGGAATTTTCCATAAAGAGGGAAAACTGTCTCACTGCGCAGTTATTCTAGTTTGTTTAGGCTGTCCATAGGATATCTCACAGGGTACAGTTATGAAATAGTGCAAAAATATTTTTAAAAAGTCCCATACTCCAAACGAAGTCTCTGCTGAGCCAAACTGAGGCTATCCATTATGTTGCTGAGTCAGCTGTAATTTTCTTAATCGCATCCTGAATGTTTCAAAGGTGTAACTAACTTAGGTTGGATAACCAATTCAAGAATGTAATAAAGAGAAAGAAGGTACTGCAGATGCTGGAGAATCCGAGATAACAAGCATGGGGCTGGATGAGCACAGCAGGTCAAGCAGCAT
>JAHRHZ010000144.1:37700849-37727025 GCA_024137785.1 Ginglymostoma cirratum
ATGCTGCTTGACCTGCTGTGCTCATCCAGCCCCATGCTTGTTATCTCAAGAATGTAATAATGTTTGCAACAAATGGCAGCCTTAGCAATGTTTCCTTGTTAAATCCAGAAGATGCTTTTCATTTGTTCAGGATGTCCTTGCAAAATCAAAGAATCCCTTTAAAAATCAAGTAACAAAAAAAGTCACTTTTAATTTGTATATTAGAGGAACTTTGGATTTGAAATCCTGTTGTAAGTTTACCTTATGCATGCAATTCCAATTTCATCTCAGTATGACCATTGTCATAGTAGTGATCTTATACTTTTTATGGGCGCTGTAATAGATTCTTTATGCTTTTTCATTTTTTTTTGTGTTTTCCTTCATTTAGAGTCCTTTTGACCTGATACATTCTTTCCGAAATGGAAGGTGCTCCGAGTTGAGGAACTCTTCATCACCCAGAAGGAGGCACAATTTAAGCAGGATGAGGGGGACTGAAAAAGTCTTGGCTAAATTGGATGGCCCATTTGCATCAGCAATTCAGCTGGTTTTCTTTACAAGATCTAACCAAAAGAGGCACTTTTGATTGATAGGCAACTCAGAAACATGGCGATGTAAGTACTTTAATGCCTGTGCAATTCAGCTGGCCCCAATACCACCATCATCCTTTTGTGTTTTTCTTCAAATTTAACAAATGATGAATTGTAATAAAAGCCATGCGTGGACTGTTCATGACACACACACACAACACATGGCCCTCATTATCCATGGCATACATAATGGTCAGTGGTTCTGGTTTTTGTTCATATTCAAAATTCTTTTAAACTCATTTACTGTTTTCTACACTGTGCCACCATATTATTAAATATCTTAATGTATTTCATCACAATACTAATTGCACATAGAAAAATTCTCCTGGCACTGGAAAGTCATTATAAAATGACATGTTTGAATCTGCCTAAACATATCTACAAAATATGCCCAAACAATTATTTTACCCAGATTTAATAAAAACCACGTAACATTGAATATGAGAATTTAAGTAATACTTCAAAGAATTTTATAATTGAGTATATTTCATAATTAGTTGAAAATTAAACCAACAATTGGGAGTATTTTGTATATTTGCATTGTATTAGAGAGATATCTATCACCAAATAGTCTACAGTGTTTCAATTGCTTTTGGCATCTAAAAGGCTTTTTATATTTCTACAAATTATTAATGGGAGTCAACATTCCAGTAAAGCAGACTTTGTGTTCTCATTTCTAATAGAGTAAAATAAATTCTAAACCAAATAGCACACTGTAGTTCTGGCATTGATATCCTATTTAGGAATTTACACTCAGCCCACATGGGTTTAATAATTATGAATATAAAATTTCATTACAAATTGCATAGAACATGAATTTTGTCATGATCAGAACATTTAACCGATTATCCAGGCTTTCAGAATCTAAAGATATCCTTCTGTAACTTTATCATATGATAGCTAACGATCCTGACAGATTTTAGTCATCAGAAAATTGCAGTATTACTGCATAGTGAACAAATGCATGGTGGTAATTGATATATTCCTTCATTCTTTTCCTGTTTAAAATTGATGGAAAGGATTTGGTGCAATGCTTATATGGCGATGACAGATTTAGAAGTGGTTATGAACTACAACAGACATCTTCTGGCCTGCACAGCAATGCACAACACATACTTATGTTGTTTTGTACAATCACCGCACAAGGAACTTTCTCACTCTATGGTAATATCTGCTTCATTTCTAGAGTTTTGGATCAGTGTGATAAATCAGTTTTCAATTCATTTTTACCATTTTTTTTGCAAGAATATACTTATTAAAACTGAGTTGGATTGTAGATATGTGGTGTAGCAGCCAGTGAAGCCAAAGATCATGTGGGAACAAAGAATGGCACAATAAAAACAGACTAGTCATCCAACTGTGACGAGCAACATCGACAGATGTGAATGTCGGTATTATAGCTCTGTGAAAAAGAGCCATGTGGGCCTTCATTAACTACCACAGAAGCTAACAGCCTGCAGACTTGACTATAGAAATGTTCCATTTATATCAAAGCTCTGTTGGTATCACTGGATCTTTTGATTTTGACCAGATATTTTAAATTATTGTTCATAGTTCTCTTGATTCTCATTAAACCATGGGGGGAACAAAGTGGTTTATTTCTTTAAAGATTAAATTTGTTACAATGACTGTTATTTTGGAATACTGAAAGGATGTTTAATTTATCAGAGTAAGTGAGTAAACACCAGTGGTAAATGTAAACTAACCTTCACAGATGCACAATATTCTGGTTTATAGTAACCTGCCATTCTAATTACAGGGGAGTTCATTAGACAATGATAAACATGAAACTTAGTATTCATTGGGCCACTTAGTTGAAGTATGGATACTACAACCTAAACAGACAAACGTTTTTTAGTTTGCTACAGCATTGAATGCCTTTTGGTGTTTATTTATAAATATGATTTTAAAATTTTGTGCTAAGGATACAGCTTTGGACAATAAAACCGCAGAGAATAAATAAAACTTGAGTAGTTATTGTAAAATATCTAAGATTGTCAGAACCTAGTCCTTGTCTTAATTCATAATTAAGTTAGCCAATACTGAATGAGGAGCTGAGCGTGTGGGTAAGGTTTTTGCTGGAATGGTGATCTTGTTTTAGATTGAGTTGAGAACAAGCATTTCTCTTTCTCTGGATTTCACCTCTAGATCACTTTCCTGAAATGGTTTAACATGGTTTTGAAATTGTAATTAAAGCCAATTGTACAATATCTAACTACAAGCCAGTCAGTTTTCAATTGTAGCTTCAGTTTAGAATCACAGTTGTACGTATGGCTAAATAGTTATGAAGAGAGATAGAGAATACAATTAAAATTTCAAAATTAAAATTCTGAACAAGTATACAGGATATTGTTTCCCAAAACTCAGACAAATGACAATATGGGGTTAATTCATATCCTTTCAATTCACTAAGTTGTCTTCGCTTCACTATCCATGATAGTAACTGCTTCCGCACCCTCCCCCCTCCCCCCCACCCCCTGCCCCTTAGATTGCCATTCTCATTTGTTGCCACATAAATTACTGGAACAGATTTCTTCTCAGATTTCCCTCATTCTCTGGTCCAAAGTTATCATGACATACAAAGTGTAACAAAAGCCAACAGTTCTGAGCCTTTATTGGCTGATACAATAATGTTTTTTTCCATCCAAACTAAGAGATAATGAATTCAAGCCCGACCAGCAAGATTTGAGCCAGGATTTTAACATTTAGCAGGATATTCTGGCACTAGAACAATGGATATCTTTTGGGGTGATGATGATTCTATCACACCAATTTCTTGGTAGCATGTGTAAATGAGCTGACAATCTTGCTGGGTCAATTGGTTGTATTGTTTCCAAAGAAGTATTACTTCCTCTGTATCATTTGTAATGAATATATATCTTTAGCAAGATAAATTGATTTTCATTTGTTCAGATGGGTGAGGACTTATTTTTGCATAATACTTATTAAAAAATGTAAATGACAAGATATATCTATGAAATAATAATGATGAAATATGTCTTGTGATATCATAAAGAATTATGAAAATAATATTCAGCACAAGAAGGCATGTGCACTTTAAACTAATTAAATGCTATGTAAATTAAAAAGTCTTGTCAATTCTTGTAATTAAATAAAAATGTTAAATCCCTATTCCCACAAGGGTTTCCTGTGGTCTGTAGTTGCTTCCTTAATAATATTACATATGCTTTACATATGACAACCTTGCATATCTGTACAATTAGATTATGGCATGCAAAGTGGACTGAAAAAATGCCAAACTTAAATATAGAATTTTCAGTAAGCATTGAATTTTAAGGAGAACAGCTGACATTCATTTGTATTTGGGCTACAGGGAAAAATATCCCAAAATATATATTTGGTCAGTATTTTGGCAAAATATTATTTCCCAATCAGTAAATAATAGATTGTAACAATCCAATGCCCAGGAATAACCAAAAAAAAGGCTATAAAATTGAAATCAATTGAAACCGCTGCATTAGCTGCTATTTGATTCAAGACTGTGCAGAGGTGATTTTATGATAATGGTTTTGTTACAATGGGGGAAAAGTGTTCAGTGAAAAATGATTATTTTAAAAAGCAGTGACAAATATTTATGTTAAACATTATTTCCTTCTCACACATTTGCACAGTACGCTGGCAGCTTTCCAAGAACACACGGTCCCATAACGGCAGCATTTCTGAGAAAGTGAAATATTCTGTTGCTGAATGCATGCTGCTCTGGCTCCATGAAGCAAAACAACGGCTGTTCGCCTTTACTACAACAGCAGTTTCAGTCTTTGCTTGCTATGCCCGGCCAATAATTATAAAGATTGAGGCAACCAATGTATATAATGATATTTACGTTGTTAGCTATCAAAACAACCTGGCTACAGAAATGAAGATGGTATCATTGTTAAAGATGGAAGTATTCATTTTCTAATAAATCACTATCAATTCCTTAAGCTCAGTCTGGGATCTGGAATATATGATCTATTTAATACAGGAGTGCGACTATTATATGATTCAAACCAAAGTAAATTGCCTTTAAGAGGAAACATTTGGGTGAATTACATGCTTGTTTTCCAGAGATCTTAATAAAGGTTTATAAAAGACCAATGTTACAGAGATTCTACAAAGGGAACAGGCTGAAAACAGAGCCTCCATTTTCCCACGCTCAAGCGTCTTGAAAAATGAGATGACGATCAGAGAGCTCAGGATTTTAACACAACAATTGCACGTTTCAATATTGACAGGGATGGAGCAGGACCCTAGTGAACAGGCATACAGTAAAAGCGGTGATGGAGAAAGCTATCCTACAGCAGAATACTCCTACTTGGTTAAGCTGCTAATCACATGAGATCTAGCTCATGCAAAAACACATATTAGTGTAATACTTTCCAAGAGTTCAACGACCTGCTGAGCCAGCTTCACTCAGAGTATAGCCATTCCATTCATCTGTAGTGTTAAGGTTTTTAACATTAGTATTACAAATCTTCCATGTTTCACTGTGTAGTGCTGGTAAAGCCACATGATAAAGCAATAACAAAATACAGCACTGGAATTAATTGAAACAAAAGAAAGTCATTTAAAAATGGCTAAATGATTTTAAGAAAATAATAATTATATATAAAAACTGGGTTAAAATATATAGGCTATGAAACTTATGTGCTTTGTATATGTCAAGGTAAAATTCAATATGAAATTTTAATTTTTGATTAAAAGTTTCCACACAAAAATTCTGCTTGTAACCAGACCCAGTCACTGATCTGCAAATGGCATTTAAGGAAATGATGCCATTGTACAACCCCATAACAGTGTTCAAGGAAACGATGTTAAAGAAAATGTCACCCTTACTGATATTCCATGTCTAGTTTCGGGTTTACTGAATTAACCTCAGACTTTATAGAACCAAGCCTTACAGCTAAATATTGATCATTCGCAAGATTTGTGGCATAAAACTCTGTCTGTGAAAGTGTGTGTTGCGTTTTACTTACCATGGAGATGAATTATTAATGGCCTCTGTGGTATTCATCAACCAGCAGATCAGGGAATAGTATTGTTGTAATCTGAGCCTTTACTTAGTCTTTGATGATCACACACATTTCAAGTATAAGAAGACAGCTTCACACAAATATGTATTGTCATTGTCTAAATGCTACACTATTAGAATGTTAGTGATGTATGTTAAATTTTCCAGTTGATGTTCAGTAGTTTGCCTTCTCTTCACAATATTACATTATTCAATCTGCAAAATCATCACAGATGAACAAGTTACCAAATGCCAATTCTTCCCCAAATTATTTTTGAAAATTAACCCTGTGCATAAAATGTTTCTTTGTTACAAGCTCTGGTCATGTTTATAGTGTTATGTACAGACGTAATTGTTTATTCTGTAATTTCGAGTTGAAAAGGCTGGTAAATTGACTATTATGGTATGCAGACTAACTGTTTGGTTAAGATTGCAGCTTCCAGTTTAGCTGTCTCCTTAAGATCGCTTCCCTCGAAGGTGAGATGATTTAGAGGCCCACAGAAACTTAATTTTTCTTGATCACCATGTGCAACCTGGAGCCTTAATGGCAACCATAATTAATTCTGCTGATGTTAATCATCAGGGCTGGGCCCCACAATTATCAGCCTAGTGCAGCTGGGGCATAGTGTAGACATGAAAAATTAGGAAAACAAATCAGTAATGGTATGGCAGATTTAATCTGCATCATGAAACAAAGTTAAAAAGAGAAAGATCGAGAGAATTTCAGCTGAAGCTTTTGTGCCAATGAGTCTTGACAGAACTGAAAAATGTTGCTGATGCCCAAAGTGATTGGTAATTACTTGGCCATTGAATTTTTTATTGTCAATTTATCATGTTGCAAGAGGTTAAATTTAACATCTTCTTCCAATGCTATCTCACCAGGGAAAGGAAAGCTTCTGCACCACGTGGTACAGGAGTCAGTGAAAGGTTAATCAGGTAGTCCTCTAGTTTGTGTGGTCTTTGAAATCATTACCTATTCTGTACAGTACGCCCTGAATGCTGTCTGTAATGGAACAGATATGAAGGTAATGTGATTCTCAGCACCTTCACTGAAGAACGCTTAGTTTATCTTTATGCATGTTTCAATGCTGCTGTAATCGCCTCATTTGAGCCTATATAGGATGATTTCAATATTATCAAAGCCTTATTATATAAATCTCCTCCTGCATGGAAATCTCTTAAATATTTAAATTGAAGTGTTGATATGTTAACCCTTCAAGAGATGGAGATACATTGCCATCCCAAATTTGTAAAAAAGTAGATATTAAAACATGTTTTTCATTATTCTAGCAACCGCTGTAAACGTGGAAAGAATAAATAGCTTTCTCTATGTATTTCTGCAGTTCTTTTTCACAATGAGCCGCACTGGAATTGTGCAAAGAAACTGCTTATTGCAGTTTTGAACTATATATAACAAATGAGATATTTTGCAGATTTGAATTTGCTAAAAGTCTAAAGTGTTCAAATCTGCAATATATCTAGAATGGAGTCAAGAACCATTCAACATGTTCCTTCATGCCTGAAATGTTTCTCATTTAATTATGTGGACCGGCATGAGCCATTGCCGTTCCATTTCATTCAACATAAAATTTCGGTAAACTTTGTTCTCTGATAGACAAGTACTTCAGATGACGTGCTACTAATGTTCACTGAGAAAGAAAGGTTGTGACATAATAGGAAGGATTTTCCCTCAACAGGCAAGAGACAGAGTTCAGGACTGTTTCTGGTTACATGCCTGGGCAGGGATGGGGAGCAGTCACTCATTGTGATTTACAATTGAGTAGACCCTTATCTGGCAAGGAGACCAGCTCACCACCTACTTCAAGACATCAGGCAGGCTCTTCAAGCTGGATGACCAACGAGAAGCCTCCAGTTGAAAGGACCAGTAGGCTGCAGGAGATGGTGGTGCTGCAAGATGGAGGTGCACTCTCTGCAACCGTTTAAAATCATAATTCGAAAATCAGATTATGAAACAAGCGGCTACATGTCATGTTTGTCGGGTAATCCCTTGACAAGGGAGCGAGATGGGGCTGCTATTGGAGCCTGGAGCACTGGCCCTCTGGCCTGTTAGTAGGACACTATTGATCTCCACCTACCTAAACTGTCCCCTCCAAAAACAGGCAACTGATAGCTCACAAAATCCCAGTTGGTCTCCTTTAATTGGCCTCAAAGGGCTGTAAATGAGCCATACCTAACCCCCATCCTCTCCTACCCTGCCAATGCAAAATGGCCGGGAGCTTTGGATCTGACATTCCATTTTTAGGGTTATTTCCAGCTGCTGCCTGCCTCTGTTTCCAGTCCCTGGTGGGTTCAAAATACAGCCCAGTAGTTTCAGTAATGATGTGGTTGAACAGCTTTGGACACTTTATTTAGGTTCACAGAAGTTAACATGGATGAACTATTGAAACAATTGCCCAGGATGAGTGAGAGAAAGGGAGAAAACGAAATATCACAAAAAATTAGAAAACAAAACACTAAATCAATCAGTTTCACTCTGCATACTGATGTGTTTCATAGAGCCTTAACAGATAAATAACCATATCCATAGTCTCTGAATGTATCGTGTGTTATCTGGAGATGTTAAGATTTATACATGCATACCCGCATAAAATATTTATGCAACCAATCATATTCTCTCTTTCTCCCAAGTAAAATGTGGAAACGATCTCATACAACTCAATCTGACCTTTGAGATAATCATTCATTCCCATCAAAATTAAAAGCCTAGAGCTGTGGAAGCAGCATTACAGTTGAACAGACTTACACTTGTGAAGAATGCTTCAAAATAAAAAATGTGGAAATTTTGGTTTATTTTGCATTTTACATATGTTGTGTCAAATAATTTAAAAGATTTCTACTATTTGTTAATGATAAATAAGATGTTGACCCCTACAGGATTCCAAAATAGTCTTATACTTGGACAAGGCTGTGAACAGCAAGCACGAAAAATCAATCTATACATTAATTGCCACAATTTATTATACAAATGAACATGTGATTCAGTCTTTATTGGATATAAATTTAAAACGTACAAGGAAACCTGGATTTTAAATCAATCACAAGAAAGGGTCTTGACTTGTTAGGAGGAGACAAAGACTGGTGATCCTAACCACATTAATCTGCAGATCAAAGTGTATGTAATTCTGTTACATGTGGGAATTCCTCTGGGGAAATCCTGACAGGGATCAATCCCAGCTTCCAGGCAGTGACTTATAGCTCTTGAATACAAAGATGGTCAGATGGCATAACTGTCGACTAACAATGATGGAACTCATCTGATAGCAGCCACTAATGAAGGCTGCCCCGTACCCTCATATACATTCTACTGGCTGTGTAGTTTCCTGAGGTTAAATAAAGGTATAGAGTAGGGAAATGCAATCATTTTTAGCAGGTTTGACCTTTCTGACAGTGAGTTAAATAATGATTTTATATTTATACTTTGGAATCCCTTACAGTTTGGGTAAATAACTGCTCCTGAGAACAAACTGTGGCTTATAGAGCCACTGGATTAAAACCGTAGAGAATTTGAAGGGAGGTAAATCTTTTCTTAAGTAAACCTTGTCTTCTGTAAATCCTTTGATACCATGGCTCAACCTGCTATCAAAGTTTATGACAATTTAGCATGAAAATAAAATGTTATCATGATGGATGTAAGAAAGGAACAAGTGAAAGCTTCATCTGCAAACCAGAAAACAACCCAAATACAGCAAAAGTGATTTATTAAAAGGACAACCAGTACAAATAATGAAAAGTGCCTAATAGTCCCTACTTGCCTCTTCAGTCCTGTTTGGTAGTGAACATCACTCAGGGTATTCCAGTACAAAGGGAATTGAGTATAAAGTAATGATCGGACAGTTCAAAAACACGACTATATCTTGCTATATTTAGATTAAATGCGACTTCGTAACAGAATTTCAACCAAAAGCAGAACTAATTAGGAATCAATCTAGGGCCATTAGTGAGGTGAATGAGTGTACCAAGGTTGTATATTTCAAAAGAGCCGGTTTTAATGAGCTCACCTCATGGGCAAAAAGGGAAGTGAATAGATTGGAGATAATGTAGGGACTACACCAGCTGAACTGTGTGATCACTCAACAATTCCCATTACAAGTAAAGATGTTGAACTTGTAGTCTTTCTTAATTGATCAACTTAACCTTTACCAAGAAAGTAAAATAAAGTCTATGTGGCAAGTAGTTGTTAGTGTCCATGATTGGGCTCTGTAGATAACACTTGGCTTCACAAGTGGAGGCTGGGTGTTACAGTAAGTTACAGCAATGTCCTTTCCCCTTAGGACTTTTTGGTGTCTGTTACTGCGACATAGTGGCTGTTGCAACTTTGTTGCCTGGTGAATTCAACTGGCTAAAGATGCTTATATTTCAAGGCTGATGGAGTATAAAATCATGGTAGTCTTTCTAGAAATGTACAGGGTATTGGTGAGACTGCACTTGAATACAGCATGCAGTTTGGTCTCCTTATTTAAGGAGGATTTTTCTTGCATTGGATGCAGTTCAGAGAAGGTTCATTAGCTCAGTTCCAGGGACGAATGGGTGACTTCTGAGGAAAGATTAAGCAGGTTAACCTTATGCACATTGGGGTTTATAAGATTGAGAGACGATCTTATTGAAACAAAGGGAAGATGCTGAAAGGATATTTTCACTTGTGGAATTATCTATAATAGGAACACAGTTTAAAATGAAGCGTCTCCCATTTAATATAGAGATAAAGAGGAATTTCTTCTCTGCAAGGGTCATTACCCTTTGGAATTATATTCCCCAGTGTGGAGCTGTGGGAGATTAATATTAAAGGCTGAGATAGGCAGATTTTTGGTCAACAAGGAAGTCAAGGATTGTGGAGCTGAAGGGGTTCAGGGCGGAAAGCGGAGTGAATGCCACAATCAGATCGTCCATGATCTTATTAAATGGCAGAGTTGACACATGGTGCCAAATGGCCTGCTTCTGCCTCTAATTTGCATGATTTTAAGGTCATCTTAGCCAATTTAGGCATCAGGAATGTTGACCAATTGCAGTTGCGGGTAGATCCTGGGAAAAAGCTGATAATAAGGCAGCAGGTAGCAGGCCCTGGGAAGAAGCCATCTCCAGAATGCAAATTTATCACTAGTCTAGAACACTAATCCGGGTTCTATGTACACCAGATGTGATAGGGCTCTGAGAAAGTGGTAACAAATGGATCATGGGGTGGATTGCCTTGGCACTCACTTCTGTCATTTTGTGCTTGATCTTCTTTTTCTTGACAAATGCCCTCAGCCAATGCAAGGCCAGCAGAAAATTAATCTCATTTTTCTTGAACAATTCCTAAAAATTCAAACAAAAATGTTAAATCTGACAGAAATTGAACAATGTAGATATACAGAATTATGGATAACAGGGTACCGAAGATGAAGAAAGTCTTACATCTAATTACTTTGCGCATGTAAGCAGAAGTAGCATGATAAGTAGAAGTTCCAGCTCTGGCTTATTCCACTACATCATCTATTTATATGTTTACTGAAAGGTTCAGGGTAAAATTGCAACCTGGTTATTTACATGCAAAGGAAATTGTTCAAACCTTGGGTTGAACAGTAGGAAAGGTGAAAATTTGAGCTAAATGTGCACGCTTAAGAAGCTGTGTTGCACATCGAAAGTAAGCATTGGTTCTGTCATCTGAAGTCAACCTGCTTTGCTTGTCTCATAAGAGAGCAATTAAATCAATGTACTCATATTTCACAATTTGTTTCACTCCACAATTCCATTTGCAAAATTTTCCGGTGCTTCTTTCCATACTGGATTACTTATTAATTAAGTGCTGCAATGGAAAAATTAGTGGGCCAGAATTTCTTTGAAAAAGATTAGATAAAAAGCAGTTAGTTGAAATTAACAGACAGATAGGGAATACACAGGAAATCATGAGCTGTGCCATTTTCAAGGGTTCACTTTCAGTAGAGGTAAAGAGAAAATGCAGTGAAACGCAAGACCAAGTGACATGGTGTGAATTTTTTTTTGTGGGTGTGTAAGATTTTCAAAATCCAAAGGGAAAAATAAATATGGGATATGCCACAAAGACTGTGAACACAATGCCAACAACTAAAAGGACCTGAACGGAAGTGAAAAGAATTCATATAAAGTAAGGAACAGCACAAAGGTGCAATTGTATTTTTTTGAAGCAGCAGTCGGACTTTTGAAAAAATATGTAAAGAACACTTATACTGACACAAAGGAATATTAGCTATAACTAAACAAATATGGTACTAGAAACTAAATTGCAAGGTCTTTTAATGGAAGAAAATGAACTGCAGGAAGCAATTTACACAGGAGAAATCATTTATTTTCAAACTTTATTTTGCCACAGTTTCAACATAAAATTGTCATGTAATCTTAAAAAGGTGAGGGTGCAGAAGTGGTGGATCTTGACATGCTAAACTATAGACTCCATTTCAGAAGCTATTGGCCAGCTAGGAGGTGAACATGAAAAATCTCAGGTCTATGGACCTTGGAGGCCAGCACATAACTTATGGTTTGTAACACCATATCGAGATATCATATGATTTGTATTATATGCTACACAAACTTGCCTATATTCAGTGATGAGCACATAATCCTGCTTCCAATGATATTCAGTACACATGGTGGTAAATGTGTTTACTTATATAAAACCATTGACCATCTTCTAGTAATAAAAACCCAACTACTGCAACTTCAACCTTCACCATCTACACTTGACATTTTCCCAGTGCTATACTGACACACTGAAACAATGTATATAGTAAGTTAGGTCTCAGACTATTGCTAATGAACATATAACAATGGAAATGGTTTATGATTAGCCAGTTGTTAGAGATGCAATGTGCATAGTGCGCCTAGGTTGAATGGGAGTAAGTGTCTCAATGGGGCATTATTTAAATTGAAGTTTATACAGAGAAACATTGTGAGGATTTATCATCTCCTTCCAAGTAACACAGAAGATGAAGTGTGTGGTATGGTTAGAACAGACATACATTACCATTGACTGGAAATGTTACAGAGCAACAGATGCCTGTTACAATGAAGAAAAGAAACAGTTGCACCTTAGTTAGCAAGCAAATGGAATGGCAAAGAAGGTAATTTAGTACACAAGTGTGATTAGTTTACAACACAATGCAAATTCAAAATGACCAATTAGGGTACACTTAAAACCATATGATTTGCTACAATGTAGCACATTTGAACATTCATTACTGGATGAAATATACTATACATAATAAAAACTAAATTAAAATTGTTTGCATTGTTATTGCTAGTGCCATGAAGCTGTAGTATATGGAGCATTAATCTTCAGTTCTATTGACTTTTAGTTTGGAAGTAAACATCTTAAATGAGCCAGGACACTGTGTCTTAAAGTGACTGCTGAATCCACCTGACCAGCTGACTAGCCAAACTTCACAGAGAATTAAAAAATGGATACCTAAACAACATTTGGTAATTAACTGGTTTGTGTTAAGACAATTGAAATTGACAACAAGCAATTGACTCCTCAATAGCCAACACCAAAGAGGTGTATTGAAACTTATTATTCAAAAAGGGCTAAGGACACCCCATCCATTTTAATGCATTTTGATAGCTTTGACAATGGGATAACAAAGCACCTTCATTAATATGAGTGTATCTATTGTGTAATTGTAACCCTACTTGAGAAGAACTAACATTGCAAGTTTGTCTGTTACAGAAGCTAGTGAAATCAAGAAGGCCTGCAGGATGGAATGCACAGCAGTTCTCTCTGAATAGATTTTCACACTTGGGACCTTATTTCTGTTACAATTTGGAGTACATCACAGTGAAAGAGAATTTGAAAGAAATAATCAATTGCCATAGTAGCCATTGCTGGGAAAAGGACCATTATCAGTTTAAAAGATACTGCCTCCACTAGAATAATTAATCTGCATCAGTTGCAATTGCATTGGATTTCCAGGCAACTAACAGAATGTTGGGGTGTATAATTCTTTTGCTTATGCACTTTAAATACTTTTTTCAATTCCAACACCCTGCCCTGTAACTTGTCTTGGATGCTAATGCATGCCCATGTCATGAGATATGGGACAGATTTTACCTTGTAAAAATGAGTATTTGCTTATACTTTGAACTGAGTTTTCTAAATAATAGAACAAATTCTTCACTTACTAACTTGAGAGCCACCTAGCTTATTTCTTCACAGCTTTACACATGGTCAAGTACGTGTTGAATTTTAAAAAAATACACACCTTAAAATTTAAACTCTCATCATAAACCTCAGGCGTCAAAATAAACGAATTTATTCACACCTTTGAACTTGGTCATAATTCCAGGAAGAATAGGTTGTCTAAAGATGAAAGATTGAGAGTTTGGATGGTTACTGATGGAGTTTAGAAGAATGAGAGATGATCTTAATGTGAAACATATCTTTTTGAGATCGAAGAACAAGATTTGAATTTTAGAATTAGGATAATAAGGGGCCTGTTAGGATGGATGCCGAGAGGATGTTTTTCCTCTTGGGGGAGTCTAAAACAAAGAGACACGGTTTAAAAATAAGGCGTCACTATAGGCAGGGACACTACCACTGTACTATAAGAGCCTTTATTAAATGTCACCAGTTACCCTGGAGGTACTTGAATCTGGGTCCCCTGAACATTCATCTGGTTTTTGGATTACTAGCTCAATGATGTCACCTTTTGTGCCACAGCCCCCACTATCAGGAATAAAGAAGCACAATTAGCAGAATTAAAACTTGGGGAGACTTTATTAGATTTCAAATTCATCTCCTTAACTGATTGACCAGAGGCACAATATTGAAGGCTGAGATGAGGAAAAAGCTTTTCTCTCAGATGATCATCTAGAATTCTCTTCCCCAGAAATCAGTGGAGGCTGAATCAATGAATATATCTAAGACTAAATTGGATAGAGCTTTAATCAACATTTGGTAATTATAAGAACATTTCTGTTCATTACGGTTTGGAAAGTAAGAATGAGAACATGCTTCTTCCAAGCAACACTAGTGACAGCAATACGGCCATAGGATGATCATTTCCCAGAGTATTGCAATTTTGCTACCTCACACAGCTGTTCCACACAGTAGCTTGTGTTAGCATCAATAACTCTATTTGAACAGACAACATTGGAATATCATTGGGATAATACTTCAAAAAGAATCACAACCACAGCCTTTAACTGGATTCTTGCGTACAAACAGATGTGTAAAACTGTTTTAAGGGCCATAACAATTCTAACATCCAATGATAGATGGTAGGAAAACTAAAGTTATCACAGTTGACAGATTATTTTAAAGGATCTCTTAAATGCGGAAAGAGTTGGTGAGGTCAGGGGATTTACACAGGCCATTCCTTGAGGAGTAGAGAAATGAAATATTGGCTGCTGATGGTAATGAAGAGTGAATAGCAACAGGGAGTAATTTTGTGTCAGGGTACACTTTGAGATATTTGGCCTAAGGAAGTCAGTATGGTGTGGTCAGGAAAGACCATGGAGGAATTTTAATGTAGAAACCCGATCTTAAAGTCAGAACACTGGGAAACAGGGAGGAAATTTGGAGAAGTGTGTGTGTGCATGCATGTACGCGTGCACGCGTGTGTGTGTGTATTTGGAAAAAATTCAGTCTTCTTTGTATGAATAAATACAATTTATGGAGGGTGAAGGCAAAGGAAGCCAGCATCAGACAAAGTGAACCTTGAAGCAATAAAGTTAAGGATAAGGATTTTAGAACACTTAAAGCAAGGCTGGCCTGTTTCAGTATACTGATGCGGTTTCACTGGTGAAATTATAGCGAAGTGAAAGATGAGGTATTTTAGAGTGTCACCAGATAGGATTTGAGGTCATGGCTGGGAGGTTGATTCAACCAAATAGGTATTAGCAGAAATTGAGGGGATTTTTTAAAATTGGTTGAAGGAAATTTAGATGCACCCACTCTTAATATTGAGGAGGCAGTTGGAAAGTTGAGCACAAATTTAGAACTGGTGAAGCACTGTTGACTTATATGTGCGATCTGAGCCCATTGTTCCTAATGATTGCAAGGTGGTGAAAAATAATGGAGTGTCAATTACAAGTTGGGCTGTCTCTCAGCACTATTTAATAATCTTCAGAACATAAGAAGCTTCCATAAGAGCCTTTGACTCCTATGAACCAAGAATGATGTATGTAGTGAATGTGATGTAATTACATAACCTTGTATGGCTGGGCCATTCTGAAAATCATACGGATTTCCTACTTTGTATGCCTACTCTCTGATATACAGTGAAATGTCAGGCTTTGACCCTTTAATGGAATTTGTATCTTCGAATACTTATTAAGAATTTTAAATAGCTTGGTCTGAGGAGATCATTATGCAACTCACAGTGGGATATATAAATATTTCGAATGTTTAAGGTATATGTACCTGATGGAATTATGTTTGAAGACAAAGATAATTTGTTTGTTCATTCTTTGAGGTCAACATGACTGTACTCATTGTTTAGGATGTTTGGGAAGGTTCCTGTAGGCATGAACCTGCTAAGGTCAATCTGCACTCTGCAGGTCCTGCTCCACACAGGACAGGATATAATACTCAATTGAGTGACTGTTTGCTAGCTTAAATTTTCTTATATACAACTGCTTCAGAAGGATGCTTTTTAAGTTTTAAGTTTGTTAACCTCTTGCAGGTAATACAGAGCAAATTTAAGCAACATAGCGTGTTCACCTCTGAACAGGCAACCAGTACACAGGTGTTGGCAAACAAGAAAAAATGGAGTATGTCCTTGGAGAGCTTTGTCCTTCCTTGAATTTATCTCAGACTGAGCAGCTTCATGTACCTGCTTCATTTGGTTTTGATGCTGAGCACCTTCATGAAAGGCATTGGACAACATGGTGGAGAAAACCATGCTGAAATGGGTTGCTACTCTGTTTAACTCCATTCGTGATTGGGAATGGGTTGAGGTATTTATCCTGCAGCTGTCTACCTGCCTACACAGTAGCAGTGGTTGCTCAACGTGTTTTGAAATTGAATTGTATCTCTAGCTGTAGATTCTGGTTAAGATGGTTCATGAAGCAATTCAGAGGGATTTTGGAGAAGATTTTTCTGGCATTGGCGACAGTTCACGAGAGCAAAGCCTACATCAGTTTCATTCTTTTTCCTTTCCATGGCAATACCATGTATAACATGCATTGATTCCTTTGAACTAATTCTCCTCAAGTGAATGAATCTCATGGAGGGAAGTGACCTGAGGGTTGTGTCTAGCTAGCTGTGTACTGACATGTAGCGGTAGCATTTTATGTTCAGGCGTGTGCATGGTACATGCATCAGTGGTGACCAGTGTCACTTTTATTTTCTTTTCAAAGCTGACTTTCTGCTGTGTTGTTGGGATCTTACTGTTCTGCTGACCAGGGAGGTGAAGCATAGAATGCCTAGGAAACCTGTTCTAGCTCTTTCGTCAAACTCGGGAGATGAGCAGTATGGTCCTGAAAAGAGCTGCTTGGTCACTTAGGGAGCCACTGGGTGCCACTTCTGAGTCCTTACAATGAAAGTGACTCTTCTCCCTCTGTGTGCAGGTTCATGGCTACAGCTCCCGATGAATCCATGCCCGCTGCACACTTCACTCATCACCACAAGGATTGAAACAGATTGATATTGGATGGTAGATGAAGGAAAGATGATGAACATGACTCACATGTGCAGTGGATTATAGTGAGGATGGACTGCATGTTGCTAGTCTCACTCATTTGACCTGACCTATCTTGGTCAGTGGCTAGATGAGTCCAACAAGTTGGAGATGGACCCAGATTCAATGGGTGACCAGGATGTCTCTGTTTCTTGTCATGCTCTACATGTTCCTCATTATGATCCTGACCTGATCACAAGACTGGTGGACATTAAATTTGTTTCATCTGCCCAGAAGCACTTTTCTCATGACAGGGTAGGCAGAATCCTATGTTGCTGAGGGTCACACACCTCATTCCTACCCTCGCCTGGTTTAACCCATTTGTCAAAGTGGTTTACTGAGCTGTAGTTGCTATCCAAAGTTAAGAACTGCTTGGAACCATTGTTTGAACTGGGAGAGGTGAAAACTAATAGAGGATAATCCACTGTAAAGAGTGCAGCAATCTCTTTTGTGTGAGAGGTACTACTCTTCCCTTGCACCCTGAGCACCTCAAGGTAAAGAGAAGAATTATGGTTGAATGATCTGCATTGTACTTTCATGTCAAGCACTAGACAACATGAGCTGAATTTTTAGACCCCTGACATCAGGAATGGAGGTGAGTGGAGTCCAAAAATTACAAGCCTGGTTGTTGTGCCAGCTACTAGACCAGTTGTGTCTTTGAGGTTTTGGGGCTTGAAATAGAACCTGACCCAATGAGGTAGGCAGGCAATTGGACTCATTTACAGCTCTGTTAAAGGTAATTAATGGTGACCAAGTGGGATTTTCCATTCATCCTTCAGTTCCTGAAGTGGTAGAAGAGGGGAGGTGATGGCCATATTGTACTATCACTAGGTTGTAAAGCCAGGTAATGCTATAGGGGTCTGGGGTCAAATCCTATAATGGCTGATGGTGGAATTTAAATACAATAAAAATCTGGAATTAAAAGTGTTACAGCCACTATGAAGCCATTGTTGATGGTTCAGCAGTATCCTTTTCCAGCTCTGGCCGATGTGTGACTCTAGACCCACAGCAATATCATAGAATCCCTACAGTGCCCTTCAGCCCAACAAGTCCACATCAACCCTCAGAGCATCCCATCCAGACCCATTCCCCTATAAACCCACCTAATCTATCTGAATACGACAAACAATTTAGCATGGCCAATTCACCTAGCCTGCGGCAGGAAACCAGAGCACCCAAATGAAACCGCGCAGACGTAGGGAGAATGTGCAAACTCCACACAGACAGTCACCCGACAGTGGAATCAAACCCAGGACCCTAGCACTGTGAGGCAGCAGTGCTAACCACTGAAGCACCATGCCACCCTGCATAGTTGACTCTCAACTGTAAATAGGGATAGGAAATGATTGCTGGCCCAGCCAGTGATGCCCAGATCCTGTGGATGAATTTAAAAAATGAATAATGAAAGAACAGGATTTAGGAAGGTGCTCAGTGGGAGGTTGGGCTGCCAGGTGTGTTGCAGCAATATCCCACTGTTTAGAGTTTCCTCTTGCCACAGAGCTGGGCTGGTGCTTTTTTAATTTAAAGTTTTGAAGAAGTGGCTGAGGACACTTTCTTGATGAAGCATTCTCTCAGTTCCCTTCTCTCCTTCCTCACTGCCCCCTCCCAACCTTCTCCTAAGTCCAGCTTCCCTTGGACCCTTCTGACTCCCCCCAGTTTCCCCAAAACATACAACTCCCCTGACCTGACCTGAGCTCTTTACCTTAGCCACTTTCCAGCCTACCCCTTACCCATTTACCTCACCCATCCCAAACTGTTACAGATTTACATTACTACATATTCGCCCATTCTCACATACATTCTTATTAACACATGGCTATTTTGGGACATTTAAACTTCATTTAACTGAAAATGCAGCCTGTGCTGTAAAACGGGAGTGGGTCTTCAGCGTGGATTCTCTCTGCTCCAAGGATCCCAACATTGCCTGAGTTTTGAAAGATTCTTCATGGGAAGACTGCCCAGGAAAACTGGAGAAAGGTAAGTAGGTAATTGTTTTGTCTTGTCAGTGTCAGAAAGATGGGTTTTGACACCCATTGGAAGAATTGGGGCAATTGCATGTTGCCTAAAGAACAAGAACTAATCATATCTGTTAGGATAGTTTTAAAACTACTCCTGGTTCCTATGTGCCTATAGAATGCTGATGTGGTCTAACATTGAGGCTTGTGGCAAAGATGCAATCCAGGAGAATTCCAGCTCCTCAAGATGTGTGAGAACTAAATGTTGATTGGTTAACATGGCTAGTCGACTCATAAGAATAACTAGGAAGCAGCAAGCAAAAATCACACTGATATCTCCACATATCACAGAGTGTGACAGTGCCTCCTAGTGCACCATTAAGCACAGAAGAGTCCCTCTTTAATATGTGGTGTTGTGACCAGATGAGAAGTATCACAGCTCCCCTGTTTTGACAATTCCTTCTCGCACTGTTGCAAATGACTATTTGGGTTTTTTTTGTTTTTTTTCCACACATTGCTATCACAGTTCAGTTAAGCTTAGTTAACCAGATTGAAAATAGACAGCCAATTCCAAGATAACAAGGTGTAGAGCTGGATGAACACGGCAGGCCAAGCAGCATCAGAGGAGTGGGAAGGCTTTAAAGACGTTTCGGGCCTAGACCCTTCTTCAGAAATGGGGGAGGGGAAGGGGGTTCTGAAATAAATAGGGAGAGAGGGGGAGGCGGATAAAAGATGGATAGAGGAGAAGATAGGTGGAGAAGAGACAGACAGGTCAAAGAGGCGGGGATGGAGTCCGAGGTTTTTGTGAGTGAAAGGTGAAGTTTTATTACTCCCAAAAAATGACAACAAAACAACACACACAGATACAGGTAATGGGCTTACAAAGAGACGGAGGGAGAGGTATCTGGTACAGGCAGGAAGGTAAAGGCAGCTGCAGTTTCCAGGCTTTTAGAGTTTTGGACTGCAAGAATGAAAAGACCTGAGGCTGTGTTTAGCTGCTGTGCTGTTTCCTTTCTAATGGTGAGGCTACAGATGTTCTGGAATTTTCAGTGAATCCACGTTGCTGTTCCAAGTTACTTTTCAGCAACTACTGTCTGAGCTTGAAGTTGGCATTGAGAGGGAGACAGAGAGAGAGAGAGAGAGAGAGTGAGAGGGGGAGAAAGACAGAAAGAACATGTATGCACTCAGAGATAGTAAGAACTTATAACCCCACTGCGAAGCTTCTTCGAGGGATGCCAATCTTGAAGAAGTTATCCTCCACCCTCCGGAAAGACCTCACCGGGTCTCTCTCCCACTGCAACCCTCTGGTAATCTCTTCGGCCCTGAAACTGCTCGACCACATACTGAAGCAAATCAGGTACTACAGCCACATTGCCTTTCTACCTGCACTCACCTATCACCATCCCACCTACCTTACCCAGCCCCACCCCTCCCCGCTCTATTAATTTCAGAGCTCCCTTCCCCCTCCCCATTTCTGAAGAAGTGTCCTGACCTGAAATGTCAACTTTCCTGCTCCTCTGATGCTGCCGGGCCTGCTGTGCTCCTCCAGCTCCACGCGGTATTATCTCAGAGCATGTATGCACCTTGTACCTGTTTCAACTTAACAAAATATGCAACAGCCATTTTCTGGTTCAATCATCAGGGCAATGCTTTGACCAATCTGAGTCATGCAATCTGGGTTAAATTTAAACATAGTGTGGCAGTTAACTGTCAATCGGTATCTAACTAGTGCATTCTCCATGTCTACACCTCTATGAATCAGAGTCCACGTGCCAACTAGTTAGCACTCTGTATGCCTGCAATATAAAATATTGTTCTCCTTTACGTAGGTGTGCTTGTGAATGTCGTGATGAGTACGGGATGAAAAGCTTCAACAAAATATGTCTTTTTTTCAGCAATCTCTAAGGTCTGTAATATCACATGAGTAAATAATTAAGTGGTGTGAAGTGGTTTGAGAAATGCAAGCTCTTTCTCTCTCTTTATCTGAGATAACATTTGAGCATTGATCATCTAGGAGGAACTGAAGTGTTGATGGTATCCAAATGGGTTGCTGGGGTACTGGAGGGTGATAGTACCTGGTTGAGGTATGGGAAAGCTACTGATCCTAATGGGGATACAGGAAAGCTGCTGGCGCCAGTCTGAGTTACTGGAAAGCTGCTGGCAGAAAGAATCACCAGCTATAAGCAAAAAGTGAAACACTTTCTGCATTACAACAACAACCTTGATCATTTTAGTAAAATATTTACCAAAATAAAGCTAAAAATTCTTCTTGGTGGTATTTGTAGAAACATCGTGAATATATCTTTGAAACCCTATCTTATTTAGCAGTTCTAGTGATAGCAAATGGCAGCAGATGAATTACAGGAAAATATGGAATTGAATTTTCATCTCCAAATAGATGTACTTCTGATGAAGAGAAGCATTTGCCTTGTAAAAGATCCACCAGACTTTAATTTTATGAATCTCATTTGATCTTATAATGGACATCCGAAGCATTCGTTATGTATGCCCGAGATGATGAAAGAAACCTTGAATATAAATCATTACTATTTGCTTTGCATTAGTATTTGTTAATTAGATATTAAGACATTTGCAATACACGTTACGGCTAGTCAATGTTGATTGTCTTCATTTGGCACCCCCTGTACATTTGTTTTGGTGAAATGCAAGATTGTAGAGAAAACAATTTTACTCAAAATATGTTTTTTTCATACTTGGAAACTATGCAGATGTCAGAGAAATATTCAAGACAACTAGTTTACAATGCTATTAAAACAGCAAATCCTCAGGGGCATTCAGCATCATTCAAGATCAATAGTTTCAAATGCCTAACTAATCTCATAGGAACAGAAATAGGCCATTTCGCCATGCAAACCTGTTCTGTCATTTAATTTGATTATGGCTAATCTGAATGTCAACTCACAATTTGGTTTCATTATCCTTAATAATATCCTTATCTATCAAAACATATGAATTTAATTTTTGAATTTTTCAATTGACTGACCCTCAACAGCTTTTTCTGATTTCCTGCTTGACCAAATTAACTCTTTCAATATTTTAAAGTCCATTCTTGGTCCTGGTTCTCTGATTCCTGCATCTAGCTCTGCCATTAATGGTTCATTAAATACAATGAACCTGATGAATATATAGAATAGGTTTATTTCTGAAATTGGCTGAGAACTGTTCGCTGAAGTTGTAAACTTTTAGGTTGTATCTGTTAAAAATAAATGTCACGGCCTGGAGCTTCCTCCCATTTGCATTTTATATTATGTAGTTTGACTGAAATCATTGAAACCAGTTCAAAAAAATCACAGAAAAGAAGTTATATTCAATGCAAAAGAAGTTGCTGCAACCTTTTGACATTATCCTGATTTGCAATTATATTGCCATCCTTTCACTATCATTGGGTCAAAATCCTGGAACTCTCGAACAGAACTCTAGCTGCACCTTTACTGCAAGTGTAGAGGTTCAAGAAGGCAGGTTTTGACTAAAGGCTTTAGGAGTCTGGACTAACATTGCGATGATGAAAGGAAGTGAGAAGCACATGATGATCTCGGCAGAAGACTGAAGTCTAACCACGTGAATGTTAGAAACACAAGCTGAGAAGCATGTGACGGAGACTGACTAGTGTAGAGCTTATGGAACAGTCTTTCAAAAATTAAACAGTTAAGATTGGAGCCTGATATAAACTGCGATATAAAGTAGCCCAAGCCTGAAGACCTGCCTTCTCCTTGATTAGTTTCTCTTGAACCCAAACGTCTGCCTTTGGACAAAAAATTCACACAAAAAAGACAAACCCCTTCTTAAGGGATATTGGGATTGGGCACTTAATGCTGGTGTAGCTGACAACAATCACCTCCCATTAACAAATTGATGTCCTTTTGTGCTATTTTCAAAAAATCCGTCTGGTAGGTGCTGGTGCTGCTGACATATCTTACATCTCAAATTAAATTAATTGCCGTGGCAAGACCTTGCTAACGGTGCTTGTTTGTGACACTCTTTCTGGAGGCTCCAAAAATAAAGTTATTTTTTTAAAAATAGGTACACGGCCACTTTTAAACATGCATTAAAAGCTGTAAAACATTTTTTTTTCTAATTTACTTATGAACTGACTATGGTACACCAATATAACGATCAAATCATTCTGTATAGCTCTTTAATTTCAGTTTTCAAAATTTGGAAAATATGCTCAATATTGTGATAAATCCAGATTGTGTTGGTTCATGGTCGGTTTTTCAGCCAGCGATACGTAAATAAGTTTGAGTTTAAACCCAGGACAAAAGGAAAATCTCAAAACTCGTGCTTTTATGATCACAAATTGCATCAAGATAACTGACAGACACGCGACCCCAGTTTCTTATGTTCTGGTACACAATATTTCAGACATTTAATGATGCCCCTTTTACTACATGGTTTGCTCATTTTCTTTAAAGGCTTTTCTATCTGTGAGCATTATGATGTATCAATCCTAAAAGAACCTTCTACCCTCTTGAGATATCCAAATGGGGTGTGCAACGGCAGAGTGTAAAAGAAAACAGAAAAGTAGGCTAGTTCCCAAGGTAAATATAAGCCGATTATGCACACCGAAGTCTGCTAATCACAAGTAGAATTTGATAAGAACACAACTTAATTCAGACCTTTTGGTTAGAGGGGGCCAACTTTAGGCAGTACCTCTCTCTTCGGACCTGCTGTCCCTTGGCTTTTGCTGAAAATGTGGGTTTGTATGCAAGCTGTGCCAGAATAGGATCAGTTGTAATTGGTTGTAGAGTTAAACAACATGTCGACATTCATTGTTTATCTTCATGTAAAGAATGCTCTTCTGCCAGCCGCAGTTAAGAGAAAAATCTTGCCACCATGTCAGTTTAGTTTTCAAATAATTGTGATGCCTAATGAATAGAATGTAAAGTCAGCACGGTCCACACAAGTAATTTTGAAAGATTTATTTTTCTGTCCCTTGAACATAAGGGAATAATCATTGCTTGATGTTTTCAAATCTGAGCATGAAGTGAAATTGGATAAGGAACGCAACGGCCTTTAGCTTGAACTATTGTTGTGCTTGTTAGCTTTCTCCGGGCGCCTTAGTTAAATAAATCCACAGAGCAATACAACGATGCTGCTTCATTCTCTGCATAGTGCGTTGAAAATTGGGCCGTTTCCTGATGGTGAAGTTGAGCGGAGGAGATGTGTAACGGGAACTGGTAAAATATCTAGATTGTTATAAATAAAAGCTCAGGTTTCTTCAGTTCAGAGGTCAGTGGGGTTAAAGTCTAGAGCAGTGGATTATAAACAGAGCAGCTGTAATGGCCTTGCTGCCGACAGAATGTCTGGCGAGAGGTGTCAGTGATTGCTTTTAATGTGAGAGTGTGACTGGAATTACTGACCTAAAAAGGGGACTTGTAACGCTGCGTAAATATATTGTTTGAAAGTATAACTGCTTGATCGGTTTGCATTATGACTTTATGTTCCAAGAAGCAGTTTTAGTATCTTAGAGGTTTGATAAGGCTTAAGAACTATGTCAGCAATTTCCCGGTGTGGCTCTGGTGAATTTCTAGGAATGTTTAGAGAAAAGAATTTGAATTTGTGAAAATAGACAGAAAGAGTTGATGTGGACAGATAAATGACCTGGTGTCACGAGACCATCTCCAGGGTACCGTTAATGCATGACCAGAGTACAAATTTTCAACAAATAGTTCCTGCATATCAGAATCTGTAGTGTATTGGCAAAAACCTAAGCTGTGTACCTGTTGGTGATCTTTTTGTCTGTTGCAATATTTTCAAGTAAATAAGAGCCATGTATAACAATGACTTGAAACGTTTTCTTTCAAGTTGTCAAGTTTCATAAGGAAACATGTTACTTCATTAGCTTTCCAATGAGAAGGTATTTAATATTATCTTTATATAAACAAACATCAATTTTAATAATATTTCTTCATATTATAGTTAGCAGCCTTTTTACAACCAGCCAATTTTCTGACCTCTGTCCTCTCATCAGTGCCATGTTATAGCATATTATTACAATTTGCTAAGCAATAATGTACAAATTCATCAAGACCTAACACGTGATGTTTTGCAGCAAGCACACTGTATATCTGTGAGGGAAGGATAAAAGCCTCTCCACAGTACTTGTATTTTTGCACTCCCACATGTTTTTCAGACTCCTTTTTACAACAGTTGAATTTAAAGTTTTATTACTGTACAGAGTGACTACAAAACAACAATTTCTAAAAGGCCAATGAAAGCATATTTCATGCCGTTTTAACACAACACAGTTCAAATTTCTAGGCTTCTGCACTACTGCCATCATAATTGTGACAGGTCGTTCAATCTGATTTTCCAACAGTTCCCCCAACAGTCACTATTTTCAATTAATTTCACTGAAAAGCTGAATGATGCTTATCTTGACCATTTACAGTTTATTTCATGTGCACATCCTAATTTATTAAAGTTTAAGCTGTGCAGGTCTTAATTTGAAAATGTATGCGTCGAAATTTTCTCCCCTGAGTGTGAATGGGGAGGATTCCATCTCATACATGTAAAGTTTATTATGTTTTCACAAATGAAGCAAATTTAACCCTACTCGCCCAGAGTGTGGAAATGGTACTCAAACGTGGTTTGATTCCTTACTGGTACCTGGAGATGCCTGGAGCTAATCCTGGGAATTTTTCCCTGTTCAACTGAGAAGGTGGCTATAGCACCTGTTCCCAGATGGTGAGGTCCATTAAAAAAAGAACGGTCCCGATGAGGACTTCAGGAAACAGCTACAATCTTAACTCTGTGGTCTGAGTGGCAGGTTTCCTGCCAGGCTAACCTAATTGAGACTGGATCATAGAACATAGAACATAGAACATTACAGCGCAGTACAGGCCCTTCGGCCCTCGATGTTGCGCTGACCTGTGAAGCCAATCTGAAGCCCATCTAACCTACACTATTCCATTATCATCCATATGTTTATCCAACGACCATTTAAATGCCCTTGAAGTTGGCGAGTCTACA
>JAHRHZ010000144.1:37727125-37743898 GCA_024137785.1 Ginglymostoma cirratum
GCAGGGCATTCCATGCCTTTACTACTCTCTGAGTAAAGAATCTACCTCTGACATCTGTCCTATATCTATCACCCCTCAATTTAAAGCTATATCCCCTCATGCTAGCCGTCAACATCCGAGGAAAAAGGCTCTCACAGTCCACCCTATCCAATCCTTTGATCATCTTGTATGTCTCTATTAAGTCACCTCTTAACCTTCTTCTCTCTAACGAAAACAGCCTCAAGTCCGTCAGCCTTTCCTCATAAGACCTTGCCTCCATACCAGGCAACATCCTGGTAAATCTCCTCTGCACTTTTTCCAATGCTTCCACATCCTTCCTATAATGCGGTGACCAGAACTGTACGCAATACTCCAAGTGCGGCTGCACCAGAGTTTTGTACAGCTGCAACATGACCTCACGGCTCCTAAACTCAGCCCCTCCGCCAATAAAACCTAACATACCATACGCCTTCTTAACAACCCTATCAACCTGGGTGGCAACTTTCAGGGATCTATGCACATGGACACCGAGATTTCTCTGCTCGTCCACACTACCAAGAATCTTACCTTTAGCCCAGTATTCTGTATTCCTGTTACTCCTTCCAAAGTGAATCACCTCACACTTTTAGTGTGATCAGATAGATCAGGATCAGATAGAAAAACACCCCAGTAGCTTGTGGAGCCTGAATGAACAGTGATGCCCCGCAAGGTAGTGTTAAGCTGCTTCTAACATGACCAACCGTTCCTTAATAAAGAGATGTCTGCAGACCAGTGCTCCCTCAGACAATCTTACCATTTTCCTGATCTCTGCAGTTGCCCTCTGGGATGTAGATTTTTCTACTTCTCAATGACATCCCATCTGAACCGGCCAGTTAGCTGGATCGAAATGAGGCCCAAAAGGCCTCTGCCTTTCAGAAGGATCTGGTTGCCCATGAAACAGTTAGCAGGGAGGATCAGCAAATAATTTGTAAATAAATGGCCTCTACTACAAGCGGGTGGGGAATAGGGAAATTTTGCTCCAATTGTACAGGGCATTGGTGAGAACTCATCTTGGATAATTACTACAGTTTTGATCCTTTCTAAGGAGGGATATACATTAACTAGAAGTGGTTCATAAAATGTTCACTAGGCTAATTCCTGGGCTGAGGGGATTGTGTTATTCAGTAAGATTCAGCAAATAAAGCTACACTCATTAGTGTTTAGAAGAATGAGAAATTATTTTATTGAAACAGACAGGCTTTTGGCAAGGTAGATGCTGAGAGTACGTTTCCTCTTTGCGGTATTCTAGAATTGGGGCTCATTTTAAAAATAAAGGGTCAAGATGAGAAGGAATTTCTTTTCCAAGGGTTTGATTAAACTTTGGTATTCTTATCCATGGAGAATGGTGGAGGTTGAGTCAAGGCTGAATTGGACAGATTTTTGACTGACAAGGGAGTTAAGGGGACAGTCTGACAGGATAGTGGAATTAAGGGGTTATTCACATCAGTCAAGATTTTATTGAATGGCACAGTAGTTTTGATGGGCTGAATGGCCTACCCCTGTTTCTACTTTTTGATGACCTTGTAAGTATCTGAGGCCTTACACCACTGAAAATGTCCTGGAGTTAAAATGGGACCATTGCTTTATCTGCAAAGACATTTTTGCAAAGACCTTTTTGGGGGCATTCATGAGCAATTTTGCTAATGCTTCTTAAAATCACAAACTAATCTTCTATATCCAGAGCACAACAAAATTCACTGTAAGAAAAAGTAAAAACAACATTCTTTTCCACTGAAAAGCAAATCTAGCTTAAGTTTTTGGAAAACAGGCGAATGCATAAGGAATTATGGAGTATTGGAATACATGTACAGTTTTGGTGTCCTTACTTGAGAACAAATATAATAGCATGAGAAGAAATTTAGAGGAAATTCATTTAAGTGATTTCTGAGATGACAGGGTTATCTTAGGAGGAAAATTTGGCCTGAGTACAGAATTTGCTTGCTTGTCTTCTATGGCACCACTTTGCCACATAATTAAAACAATTGGACTCAAAACACAATGCATATTAATGAAGAGGTTGTATCCTATTAATGGTTGATTGCAAGTTTCACTCAGTCAATAATTTCAATTCTGCTACACTTCAAGTAGAGCTTCAGAGTGTCTTTGAAATGTTTTATTTGCCCTCCCTTGAACACAGGCCATGTGAGAGATGATAAAATGGGACTCGTTGGGAGAGATAATAGGAACTGCAGATGCTGAAGAATCCGAGATAACAAGGTGTAGAGCTGGATGAACACAGCAGGCCAAGCAGCATCATAGGAGCAGGAGAAATGCTTTTCTGTCATCCAGACACAAGGTGGATTTTCCATGAGTTTGTTTAACGTTCTTCCCATTGAATCCAGAAAATGTGGCAGAGACATTGCTAGTCAGAATTTTCTGGTGCGCATACGTGTTGCAAACACACATCCAGGTCTCACTGTAGTATGGGAGCGGGGAGAAAGGCATGCCCTGGACAGCTGCCAGTCATTTTTATGGAGTTGGCACATCTCTGGCCCCAGTAGTGCCATCGAAACTGGTGGCCAATTTTAGGACTCCATCCTGTCCCCAAAGAGCCAGGACTGGATGATGGTAAACTGGGGTAGGGTGAGATTTTGGAAAGTCCAGGCAACGAGGCTGTAGGAAGTGCAAGGCAGAATGGGATTTTGATCAGGATGCACAGGTCAACTGGAGGGGGTACAGTGAAGGTGGGGGGGGGGTGGTGGGTGGGGGTTTGCAGACAGACCTTGCTGGTGGTGTGTGGGCGTGCTCCAATTGAAAAAGAGGGCCAGTAACTGGGGAATTCCAACCCTTTCCAAACCAAGCGCCAAACAGGCTTGCTTGCTGGGCTCCCCTCCTATCACCAACTTCCTCCACCAGCCTAAAGATTGTGGCAGGGCAGGAAGTGGGCTTTAAGTAACATTTAAATGGACACTTGAGGGTCTCAACTGCTGCAAGAATTGGCTGGCGGGGGTTGGGGGAAGTGCGATATGCCCCTGAGTGCTTGCCCGCTGCCCATTAAATCACAGTCAAATGGGGGCAGGTGGGTGGGCAGCTTGATTGGCACCCGCAGAATGTTATGTGCTACCCCTGTCACCTGCAAAAGCGTAAAATTATACCCATGAATCCTGAGCCCTTTCAGGAATTGGGTAAGGTGGAGCAGTGGAAGGGGAAGGTTTTGTGTGGGTGGGGATAATCTCACAGTAGCTGGGGAGGGCGGATGTGAAAAGTCATGGGGTAGGTGTGGAAGAGAGGGATTGGAGGGTGTCATGGGGAATAGTGGTGGGCTGGATATGAAGTGACATGGGGTAGTTGAAGGTGGTGGGTGGCAAGGGTCACTGGGTAATGGGGAAGATGGCAGGCAGGGTGGTGCAGAGGGCTATGGGCTTGGTGGGAACTGTTATGAGGAGGGTGGTGGGAAGCATCATAGGGTGGATGGAAGGATGGAGAGGGTTGTGGGGTGTAGTTTTTCAAATGAAGACAGAAGATCTCCTTGGTGTTCTTGGTCTTCTGTGTCTTCGTTCCTGTTACTTAGCTGCAGAAGAACATGATGATACTGGTATAGTGTCTGTGCCAGGGACCCCCTGACAAAACAAAGCCTGAACTCATCTGGTCTCAAGAGTAGCCAGTAGCATTGAGGAGAAGCAGCTTGAACTGTATCTCCAGCCTTTCAGGCTGTTGCAGTGCTTTATTTGCCTACTCATTTGTCAGCGCTAGGAAATATCAATGCACCTGGGTCAGGGCAGCCTCAGCTGTTCAGGTACTTGGAGCCATACCTTTGTAAAAACACTTCTTCAACACTTCCATCTCATAATTATTCTTTGCATTAACCCCAACCATACATCATTTCTTGTTTGCGTGAATGGATGTTGGTTCCAGTCTGATAATGGTTAGAAATAAAGAAATGCCTCCTGACCTGTGTCTTTTCCTTCTATGGAGAGAGTGCTTTGATCACTGATCACCAATGCACCTTGAGGTCGGATAGTTGGCCTGGGAGATTTCTTATGTGGACACCCACCTGGTAAAACTGTATTACCATATTGAGGCACCAGCTCACTGAGCCTTCTGACTACCTCGTTTATTTATGAGCTGAACCCCGACTGGGTGCCTTGCACTTTCTGACGTATCATAAAACCATGTCAGCTACTTCTATCATCACATAAAACAGGGTCAATTTACAGCTTCTCAAATAATTAATGTAGCAAAATAGCAGCCTTACAATTTAGGGAGCGATATTGCCTTTAATTAAACAATAAAAGCCTGTTTCATTATTTCTCATATTTTGATATTGTAATACTAACAGTCAATCATATCACAAAATCCAATACATGACAATGGTCCTGGGGCATAATTTAATATTATCGTTTATCTGTGATTATTTGTAACCAGTTGAAAATATTTGGTATATAAACTCTTTATTCAGATCAATGGGAATTCTGGTAAAGACAAATCTCTATAATAAAGAATTGAATTATTGTTAATGAAATTGCAGCCATATATATTTGCATGAAGTTTTGATCATGCTTGCTGGATACTGAGTTTTCTCCTGTCACACAGCCTCAATCAACTAAAGAGAAGAAATGATTTTCTTTACAGGACATGAACCAGTATGCCATTATTGAACTGCACTAATTTTTCCCTGTAACTATCTTCTAAATTGGCTCCCGAGGGCTTTAAATATCCAGTGTACTTGTGGCTTCCAATTGTAAATTGCTGGTTAGAAAGCAGCAAGTTTCTGAAATGGGGCTGGCTCTGCGACGATCAATACTTAATTCTAAGCAGTGCAATAGGCAACAGTTTCCATAGTAACATTGATGTCATGGAGGTTGAACAGTGGCCATTACAACAAATCATTTCCTTTGAGCAATTGTAATTGACTATTTGTACGGTTTGCTGTCACCTGAGACTATTTACATCAGACCTTAAACTGAGCAGCATTAGTTATTCCAGGTCTCTGAGGGTTGCTTCTTCTTTCGATGACCTTACAAACACTTCAGAGGGTATCACTATAGCAACACAGGGCTATACCAGAAAAAGCAATGAGAAAAGGACAGCCAACTGTAGTGGGCCACCTTTAGGTGAAAAGAGAGCTTACACATTTACTGCCTGACTATATACACAAATATTGTACAAGCAAGACACCCCTCCCCATTGGGTGTAGAGATAAAGTGTAAGCTTTGGTCATGTGCATGAAAATGGCCTTGGTGATTTACTGTCAGATTGTAACATTTATCTTGCACGTTGCATTTAATTGCATTTTAAATTCCTGATGCAAAAATCCACCAAGTGAAGAAATATTAATTTCCACAATAGCACCAGAGTAAAGTGGGGAACAAATAGTAGTATATTTATTTTAATGTGTGTAAATTAGTTCACGTTTTTATTACAAAGCCATCTGCATTTCGATGTTTGTTTTCACATTTTATGTTGCTCCTTCAATAAACTTGTGGATATATATATATTCTCAGATTTTGTCACTGAGTGAATTGTTTTTCCAGAATCAAAGCACTGCCGATATGTAATGTTTCAGTGATTAGATCTAATTGACTCTAACTCAATTCACTTATGCTACGTTGACAAGACAGGAGAGCTTGGATTGTACAGCAAAACTGAGTGAATATATAGCCGCAGACAGCTGAATGATGATGTCATAGAGAAAGCCTCATCTAGCTGGGCTGGGACTTCTCAAATGGCAGCACTTAAATCAGATCGCTGATGCTAAAGGTGAATTTATGCAGGATTAATTCAGGGTGAAAAATATATTGTGAATTGGGAGCTTTGTTATAGTGACAATGCACCTGCCTCCCAAACGGCTAGTATACATGTTGAGTGCCAAATAAGATTAAATTTAATCAATACTCTGGCTTGTTAGATTGCAACCCTATATATGGTAAGATTCAACTGTGATGGCTATCACATTAACCAGTGTTGTTTGCTTAGCTGAAGCCCACAGACACACAATTTCAAGCAGGGGTCATTGGAAGGTAAATAAAATCCTGATTGACTTTTCCCCTCACTAAATCACAATTGTGATTACAATGGTTGCATTGTTATGGGTCCTCTTAGGAGATAAGCTAACTCACACAGGATGTGAACTGTTTGCAACTTTGCTGATCTGTGTAACAGTAGTAAAGAAGGTGGGGTGTTTTGTCACTGAGGTACTAGAGGAGGACTTAAGCATTTCAAGTTGACAGTATATAAAGTATAAATTCTGTGGAGAATATTTTTCGTCTCAGATAACAACAGCTTGATTTTGTATCATACTTCTAACATAGTAAAATGTCCCACAGCATTTCACAGGAGTGTTTATCAATCTGTCACTACAGAGGGCAGTATTTGGATAGAAGACCAAAGGTTTGGGAAAAATCTTAGACTATAAGAAATGTCTTAAAGGTGGAGAAAGAGGTAGAAGTCAGACCGGTGTAGGAAGGATGTTCCAGAGTTTAAGGGCTCGGCTGCTGAGGGTAAGACTGTCATTGGTGGACAATTAAAATGGGAGAAGCAGCTGAGGCCAGGAATGGGGGAGTGCTGAAGTTTATAGAATTGGAGAAGAAGCCATGTTTCTGTAGTGTAGTGGGTATCACATTCGCCTTACACACAAAAGGTTAACTGATTCGAAACCAGGAAGAAACAGAGCAGCTGCCTTATTCCTTGAAAATGGAGTCGCAGATAGATAGAATGGTGAAGAAGGCGTTTGGTAAGCTTGCCCTTATTGGTCAATGCATTGAGTACATGAGTTGGGAGGTTATATTGTAGCTGTACAGGACAAAGATTAGGCCACTTATGGAATACTGTGTTCAGTTGTGGTCTCCCTGCTATAGGAAGGATGTTGCAAAACTTGAAAGGGTTCAGAAAAGATTTACATAGATGTTGCCAAGGTTCGAGGGCTTGAGCTATAGGGAGGCTGAATAGGCTGGGGCTGTTTTCCCTGGAGCATCAGAGGCTGACGGCTGACCTTGTAGAGGTTCATAAAATCATCAGGGGCACAGATAGGGTGAATTGCCAAGCTCTTTGCCCTGGGGTAGGGGAGTCCAAAATTAGAGGCCATAGGTTTAAGGTGAGAGGGGAAAAAATATAAAGGGATCTAAGGTGCAACTTTTTCACACAGAGAGTAATGCGTGTCTGGAATGAGCTGCTAGATGAAGTGGTGGCGGCTGGTACAATTACAACATTTAAAAGGCACCTAAATGGGTATATGCATAGGAAAGATTTAGAGGGATATGGGCCAAATGCTAGTAAATGGGACTAGATCAATTTAGCATGGTTGGCATGGACGAGTTTGACTGAAGGGTCTTTTTCCATGCTGTGCAATTCTATGACTCTGTGACTTGAAGTACAGAATTAGGGAAGGGGAAGGCCGCAGAGGAATTTGAAAGCAATAATAAGAGTTTCAAAAATTAGCTGTTGCTGTACCAGAATTCATGCAGGTCTGTTGGCACAGCAATGATAACGAATTGGACTGAGTTAGCATATGAGAAGCAAAGAGTTGGATGTGTTCAAGCTGATATCGTGAAAATGTTAGTCCCCAACTGGAGGATAGCATTGGAATGGTGAAGTCCAGAGATAACAAGGGTTTATGAGTGTTTCATCATCTATTGAGCTGCAGCGAGACAGAATCAGGAAGTTAACAGAGGTAGAAATAGGTAGACTTGATGATGGGGCAGATATCTAGATGGAAGCCCATCTTTGTGTCATTCTGATTGCAAATGGTCTGGTTCTATTTCAGTCAGTTGCCAAGGTGAGAGATGGAGTCAGTGGCTATGGAATGGAGTTTGTGGTGGAGTCTGGAAGCAACGATTCCAATGTTTACTCTAGCAAGTTTTGTAAGTCGAAGGTTGGGGATGGAGCTGTTGAGTGTGGCGAAGTTTTGGAAACTATGTAGAAAAGGATCACTGCCCAGAAATTATTTTTATTGCTTCCAGTTGGAGGGAGAGCAGGAACACACATGAAGAGTCAGCAGCTGCTCATGAGAGAATTGGGAGTGTCTAAGAATCTAAGGTGGGGAGTTGGTCTGATTCTGGAGAGGAGAGGAGGAGAGGAGGAGAGGTCTGATACTTGATCTTGGGAACATAGTCATGTCCCTGAGAGAGGCTCTGATTCCTGATGAGCGATTGTTGGAGGTGTTTCATTTTAAGGCAAGACGATCAGGGAAAGCTGTCCTGCCGTTGGCTCACAAGCATTGCTGAAAAGTCACTTACTTTCTCACTGAAGCTATGCAAGTCTCCTTTTAACCGGTGGGTTTCCCAAGGTATGGGAAACATTATTAACTCTTTACAGCAAAGGTTAATTGAGGCTAGCAGCCTCTTTAAATATTTAACTGGATATCCCATCTCCTGGACATGGTTTGGCTTCCCACCTTGTCACATCTCTATTAAACCTCAAACTATAGTTAAATAAAAACAAAATACTGCAAATGTTGGAAATCTGAAAATACAACAAAGTGGATACTCAAAGAAAATCGGGTCTGGCAGTGTCTGTGGAGAGAGAAACCACATTAACGTTTACAGTCTGATGTGACTCCTCTTCACAGTTCCTCCAGTATTTTCTATTTTTATTACTTACATATCGTTGTGTTCAGGTTTGAAATTTTAAAAAAATTGTATCTCAGTCTTTGGCTTCAGTCTTTCCATTATTTAGCTTTTGGAAATTTCTATTCAACCAGAACAGGATTTCAGACAATTGCCTGACCAGTCTGAAATAGTGGGGAGGCTGGGAGACATGGTGGACAGTGGGGCATTGTAAGCATCCATGTGGAATTCGACAGTGTTTCTTGATGATGGCATTGAGGATTAATGTATTAACATATTAACATAGAGTCATTGAGTCATAGAGATATGCAGCACGGAAACAGACACTTCAGTCCAACTCTTCCCTGCCAACCATATATCCTATGTAAATCATATAAGAAGTCCCATTTGCCAGCATTTGGCCCATATCCCTCTAAACCCTTCCTATATATATACCCATCCAGATATCTTTTACATGTTATAATTGTACCAGTCTCCACCACTTCCCCTGGAAGCTCATTTCATATACACGCCACCCTCTGCGTGAAAAAGTTGCCCCATAGGTCCCTTTTATATCTTTTGCCTCTCACCTTAAACCTATGCCCTCTAGTTTTGGACTCCCTCACCCCAGGAAAAAGACCTTGTCTATTTACCCTATCCATGACCTTCATGATTTTATAAACCTCTACAAGGTCATCCCTCAGCCTCTGACACTCCAAGGAAACTAGCCCCAGCCTATTCAGCCTCTCCCTATAGCTCAAACCCTCCAAACCTGGCGACGTCCTTGTAAATCTTTTCTGAACCTTTTCAAGCTTCACAACCTCGGTCCTGAGAAATAGGAGTAGACAAAAGATAGTTCCTTGGTGGATTTTATATGTAACAGTGAGAGGGGGAGACAAAGCCATTGAGTGATTCTCTGGCTATGATTTAATAGACGAGATGACGGGGGACCAGATGAACAACTGAGGAGAGAGAATGGTGTGGTCAACTGTATCAAAGGTTACAGCCAGTTAAGGAGATTGAGGTGGGATAAGTCACAGAGGATGTCACTTGCCACTTTGATAAGCACTTTCAGTGGTGGAGAAAACATCCTAAGAGGAGTGAAATGTTTGTATATTTGTCATGGGATACAGGCATTGCTGCCAAAGCCAACATTATTGCTTGTCCCTAAATATTCTTGTGAAAGTGATGGTGATCTGTCTTCTTGAAGTACTGCTGCATTTGAAACAATCTTCAGTCAGCATTTATTTCTAAAAGGGAAATTGTGTTTAACCAACTCGGAGTTTTTTTGAAGAGTTGATGGAAAAGGTTGACAAGGGTGATGTTTATGACATGGTATATACGAATTTTCAGAAGCGGTTTGATACAGTTCCTCACAATAGATTTGTGAGGAAAGTTATAGGACACAGTATAAAATGGACAGTTGCAATGTGGATACAGAATTGTTTGAATGATAGGAAACAGAGAGTAATAGTCAATGGATATGTTTCAGGCTGGAGGAATGTTTGTAATAGAGTTCCCCAGGGGTCCATATTGGGAGCTTTGTATTTATTGATATATCCTAATGATCTGGATCTTGGTGTAAAGGGGACAATTTCAAAGTTTGCAGATGACACTAAACTTAGAATAACTGTAAACTATTTGGAACTCCAAAAGAAAAGTGACTAGTTCACGGAGTGGCTGGATAGTTCGCAGATGAGGATCAATGCAGAGAAGCGTGAGGTGACGCACTTTGATGAAAAGAACATTGAAGGACAGTATAAAATAATAGGTACAGTTCTAAATGGGGTACAGGTCCAGAGGCACCTGGGTGCATACGTGCACAGATCATTAAAGGTAGCAGGACAGGTTGAGAGAGCAGTTAATAAAGAATACAGCATCCTCAGCTTTATTAAAAGGAGCATAGACTACAACAACAAGGAGGCGATGTTGAGCTTGTACGAAATGCTTGTTAGACCTCAACTAGAGCATTGTGTATAGTTGTGGGAGCCACATCAAAGGAAAAATGTGAGTGCATTGGAAAGAGTGTAGAAACAATTTACAAGAATGGCTCCAGGAATGACAGACTTCAATTATGAGGATAAATTGAAGAAGTTGGGACTGTTCTCTTTTGAGAGAAGAAGACCGAGAGGAGGTTTGATAGAGGTTTTCACAATTATGAGTATGTTGAATAGAATAGATAGGGAGAAGCTACTCCAGCTTGTGAAAGGAACAAGAACTAAAGGGCATGGATTTAAAATGATGATTGATTGATTAATTGTCACATATACTGTAATACATGAAAAGCTTTGTTTATGAGCAGAACGGGCAGGTCATAGTAAGCAAAGGATGCACAGATCAAAAGAGACTTAGAGGCAGACAGGTTACATTGCACAAGGCGTGCGTGAGGCGAGATCAACGTTAGCAATATCAGCTAGATCAGCTTGAGGCTCGAGAGTCCATTCATCAGCCTGATAAAGGCTGGGAAGAAGCTGTTCCTGAACCTGCTGGTGCATGTGTTCAGGCTTCTGCCTGATGGAAGGGGTTGTAGGAGATCATTACCAGGGTGTGATGCGTCTTTGATGATATTTGCAGCCTTTCTGCGGCAATGAGCCATGTAAATGGAATCTGTGGATGGAAGGTTGGCTTCCGTGATGGTCTGGGCTGTGCACACCACCTTCTGTAGTTTCTTACAGTCCTGTGCAAAACAGTTGCTATACCAGGCCATTATGTACCCAGACAGTATGCTTTCAATGGTGCATCTGTAGAAGTTGGTGAGGGACCTTATGGACAAGCCAAATTTCCTGAGCTGCCTGAGGAAGAAGAGGCATTGTTGTGCCTTTTTGACTGTCGCATCTACGTGGGAAGTCCAGGACAGGTCATTGGTTATTGTCACTCTGAGGAGCTTGATGGTCTTCACCCTCTCAACCTCAGTTCCGTTGATGCAGATGGGGGCACATTCTCCTCCTTTCTTTCTGAAGTCAATGATCAGTTCTTTAGTTTGGCCAACGTTGAGAGACAGATTGTTTTCACTGCACCACAGCACCAAGCCCTCTATCTCACTTCTGTAGTTTGACTCGTCGTTGTTAGATATCCGTCCCACTATGGTGGTGTCGTCAGCGAACATGTAGATGGCGTTCGTTCGGAATTTGGCAACACAGTTGTAGGTGTACATGGAGTACAGCAGGGGGCTGAGGATGCATCCTTGGGGGGACTCCAGTGTTGAGTGTTATTGTGGAGGAGGTGCAGTTACCTGTCCTCACTGAATGCAGCCTGTGGGTCAGAAAGCTGAGGATCCAATTGCAGAGGGTGGAGCTGAGACCGAGGTCATGGAGTTTTGAGATCATCCTGGAGGGGATAATGGTGTTGAAGGCGGACCTGCAAGCAGGAGTCTGATGTAGGTGTGTTTGTTGTCCAAGTATTCCAGGGATGAGTGCAGGGCTAGGGATATGCCATCCTATGTGGACTTGTTTTGTCGGTAGACAAATTGTAGGGGTTTGAGGAGGGCTGGAAGACTGGAGTTAATGTGGGCAAAAGAAGCAAGGATGATGGAAAAGAAAAACCTTTTCACACAGTGAGAAGTCAGGAAATGAAATGCATTGCCTGGAAAAGTAGTGGGGGTAGAGTCAAAGCAAGCATTCAAGAGGGTATTGGATGATTATTTGGATAGAAATAGTGTGTAAGGTATGGGGAAAAGGCAGGACACTGGCAGTTGGGAATGATCTTCATTTAGAGAGTGCTGCAGGCATAATGGGCTGAATGGCATCCTTCTGTGCCACAACAATTCTCTGATTCTGAGAAATACTGAGTAGATGATCCATCCTAGCCTCCTCTGGTGATCTCCAGCATCACAACCAGACTTCAGCCAATTTGATTCACTCTTGTGACACGGAGAGGCATTGGCTCTGACTACATTGCAGCAATAATACTGAAGGCATGGGCTTCAGAACTTACTGTGCTCCTAGCCCAGCTCTTCCAGCACAACTACAACACCAGGATCTGCTCCACAATGTGGAAAATTGCCCAAGTACAACCTGTACACAAAAAGCAAGACAGCTCTTGACATGAAAGCTGAGTGTGGCATCTAGGAACCCTCGCAAAACTGGAAACAGTCGAGATCGGGCGAAGATCTCTGCTGGTTGGCACATAGGAAGTTGGTGGAGGTCAGTCATCTCAGCCCCAGAACATCTCAGCAGGAGTTTCTCAGGGTAGTGTGCTAGGTCCAACTGTGTCATCAATGACCTTCCCTCCATCATGATGTCAGAATTGGGGATATTTGCTGATGATTGGTGCTGAACATTGCACAATTATGACTCCTCAGATACCAGCAGTCCATATCCAAATACAGCAAGTTCTCAACAATATACAGGTTTGAGCTAACAAATATGAAAGTAACAGTTGTCTTACAATGATTCAAGGCAATAACTATCTTCAGCAACAGAGAATCTAACCAATTTCCCTTGACGTTAAATAGCATTACCTTCTTTGAATCTTACACTATCAACATCCTGGAGGTTACCATTGACTTCAAACTGAACTGTGCTAATCATACAAGTACTATGGCTATAAGAGCAGGTCAGAGGCTAGGAATCCTACAGACAGTATCACCTCCTGACTCCCCAGAGCCTGTCCCTCATCTACAAGGCACAAGTCAGGACTACGATTGAATACTGCTCACTCGCCGGGATGAATGCAGCTTCAGCAACACTGAAGAAGCTTGACACTATCTAGGACAAAGATTGGCACCACATCCACAGACAGTCATTCCTTCCACCACTGATATTCAGAAGTAACAGTGTGTGCTATCTACAAAGTGCACTACAGAAACTCAACCAAGGCTCCTTTGCTAATCATCCAATTCACTATCCTGTTCCTGCTGTGTCCTCATATTCTTTGAGCACTTCAGCCTTAAGGACTAAATCTAACTCCTTCTTGAAACATTCAATGTTGCGGCCTCAACTGCTTTCTGTGTCAAGAAATTACCCAGGCCCACTATTCTCTGGGTGAAGACATTTTTCCTTATCTCAATACACTTGCCCCATATTTCCTCAGGAATGCCCATTTTTAAGTTGTTAGGTCTGTTTGAAGTCAATCCAATGTAACACAGTGATTGTGCCACACAACATGGTGAGGTGTATCTTCAATGTTCATCTTCATCTTCAATAGCTCCACCTGCAAATGACTGGGTAGTGGTCAATCATAACTGATTAGCAAGTTTGCAGATGACACTAAGATTGGTGGAGTAGCAGATAGTGAAGGGGACTGTCAGAGAATGCAGCAGAATATTGATAGATTGGAGAGTTGGGCGGAGAAATGGCAGATGGAGTTCAATCCAGGCAAATACGAGGTGATGCATTTTGGAAGATCCAATTCAACAGCGAACTACACGGTGAATGGAAAAGCCCTGGGGAAAATTGATGTATAGAGAGATCTGGGTGTTCAGGTCCACTGTACCCTGAAGGTGGCAACGCAGGTCGATAGAGTGGTCAAGAAGGCATACGGCATGCTTTCATTAATCAGACGGGGTATTGAGTACAAGAGTTGGCAGGTCATGTTACAGTTGTATAGGACTTTGGTTCGACCACGTTTGGAATACTGCGTACAGTTCTGGTCGCCACATTACCAAAAGGATGTGGATGTTTTGGAGAGGGTGCAGAGGAGGTTCACCAGGATGTTGCCTGGTATGGAGGGCACTAGCTATGAAGAGAGATTGAGTAGATTGGGATTATTTACATTAGAAAGACGGAGGTTGAGGGGGGACCTGATTGAGGTCTACAACATCATGAGAGGTATAGACAGGGTGGATAGCGAGAAGCTTTTTCCCAGAGTGAGGGACTCAATTACAAGGGGTCACGATTTCAAGGTGAGAGGGGAAAAGTTTAAGGGAGATATGCGTGGAAAGTTCTTTACGCAGAGGGTGGTGGTTGCCTGGAACACGCTGCCAGCGGAGATGGTAGAGGCAGGCATGACAGCGTCATTTAAGATGTATCTAGACAGATACATGAATGGGCAGGGAGCAGAGGGATACAGATCCTTGGAAAATAGGCGACAGGTTTAGATAGAGGATCTGGATCAGCGCAGGCTTAGAGGGCCGAAGGGCCTGTTCCTGTGCTGTAATTTTCTTTTGTTCTTTGTTCTTTTGTTCTTTGATACTGTTACAGACAGATGCAACTCTGATTAGTAGGCCTTGCCTTTTTATGTCACCACCTGCTGTAGACCCAGTCTAGCAGCTGTTTCCTTTAGGATTTGCCGAGCTCAGTCAGTACTGGGGCTACTGAGTCACTGTTTGTAATGGACATTGATATCCCCACCCAGAGAACGTTCTGTGTCTTCGCTACCCTCAATGCTTCTTTGAAGTGGCATTGACATGACAGGGGTTGGTGGGTAGTGATGTGGGTTAGGTGTTAATCAGCATGAGCTTTCCTTGTGCATGTTTGATCTGATGCCTTGAGGCTTCATGCCCACAATAGGGCACTGAATAGTTACATCAATGTCTACAATAGATTTTCAAGCTCACATCCTGGGACTAAATGGAACAGTAATGGTGAAAATATCATAGGAACAGCCACAATATGAGTAACTAAAGATTTTAAAGAGGACAAGAGCACCAAAAGTTGGGTGAGCTGTGATTGAACAAAATTTTGCAGAAGAAATATGATGGTGAGTAGAGAGTCAAAGGCAAGACAGTTGGGAATTTGCAAGTGCAGTTATAAGTAACTTGGAAGAATTGCAATTTTCCAGTGTGGATACAGAGAAAATGAATAAATGATGCAGATGGTGAGTGTCACAGGGAAATGATTAGAGGTGGTGTACCCTGTGATTGACACAAAGGGAGTAACATGACCATGTGAAGGTAATGTCAAGGGGGTGACTGTGAATAGCTATTCTTATGGACTAGACCATGCCCTCTCAAAATATCTTGAGAAGGTAGCTTAGGCCCCAACCTCGTCTTATATTTAAAGGCAAGTATAAGGCATTGTGTCTGGATACAATTCAATTGGTCAAACTGTGCGGCTGAAAGCAAAACACACTTTATTTTTACACGAGAGTTAAAATACAAATAATAGAAAGAAAAAATTGGAATAACTTAACTCCACTGGAAAACTTAGCAGGATAATAGATAATTTAACTACTAAACACCAACTGTTCCAATTTAGTAACATTCTATAAACACACCTTTGGCAAGGGCAGATTCAGTAAAATAAATTGTCTCCAGTCCAGAAGAAAAGAACATCAAGAGAAAACTCTGCTCTAGCAGGGAGAGATGTGTAGCAGCTTCCAAATCCCAACATCTACTGAAAGTTAAACTAAAATCCTGGTTCCAAGGGAGCTTGACTGCATCCATTCATGCTGCTTCTGTTGTTCCAACTTTAAAAAAAACCCAAGGCCTCACAAGCTGTAAACTTTATTGGTTTGAAACACATTGTCGGTACCTCTGTCTTAACCTGTTGTCATAAAAAAAACAGGAAAAAAATACACCTCTTAAAGCCATAGTATTGTCACACCATGAGTAAGGTTACATGGAGGGGGAGAGTTAGGGAGGAGTAGTGGCTGTGAATTCAGATGAGGGAGTACATGGAATCATAGAGTCATACAGTACAGAAACACCCTTCGGTACAACTCATCCATGCTGACCAAGTTTCCTAAACTAAACTAGTTCTATTTGCCTGTGTTTGGCTCATATACCTCTAAACCTTTCCTACGCATGTACCTGTCCAGATGTCTTTTAAATGCTGTAACTATTCCTGCATCTATGCCTTCCTCTGGCAGTTCATTCCACATACGAACCACTCTGTGTGAAAAAACTTGCCCCTCATGTTCCTTTTAAATGTCTCTCCTCCCATCTTAAAAATATGCCCTCTAGTTTTGAACTCTCCTAGCCTAGGAAAAGGACCTTTGCTTGTTACCTTATCTATGCCCCTCATGATTTTACAAACCTCTATAAGGTCACCCCTCAACCTCCTACGTTTCAGTGAGAGAAGTCCCAGGCTATCCTGCCTCTCCTTTCCAATTTAATAATTTTCTTTCTATTCTTGATATTTTTCTTGAAATGAACAGCAATTTCATCTCTAAGCTCTGCTGATGTCTCTAGCAGAGTTTCTTTTCACTATACAATCGTTTTACGAAATAACATAAGTAAGCACAACTCACTTGACTGAATATTACTAATTAAACATAAATACCACACTGGATACAAGACTAAAGTGTTTATATAGTCCAGAGATAGTAGGAACTGCAGATGCTGGAGAATCTGAGATAAAACGTTGTGGAGCTGGATGAACACAGCAGGCCA
>JAHRHZ010000144.1:37744298-37887011 GCA_024137785.1 Ginglymostoma cirratum
ATGGAATGGAAAGTGAGCCCAAAAAACAGTTCGGAAAGACATACAAGTCAGTCTCTGAGTGCTTTGTGAAGAATAGATTGAAGAAATTTGTGGCTGCCACAGTAGTGCTGGCAGCATTAACATTGGTCATTCAATAGTCAATTTCAGGTTTCTTGGCTTTGCAGTTTGATCAAAATACATTTGTTTTGGTCCTTTTGACAATGGCTGGCTGCAGAATTTAATGTGAGAGACTGTGTTTGGCTTTCCTTACCTGCATTGCAAGGCTGTTTATTGGCTGAGGGCTGTTTATTGAGTGAGTCCAAAGTAAATTCAATGGATCAGTCAGCAGAAACACATTACTGGAGGCTATGTGGATAGAAATGAAGAGGCAGCAGGTGGGGATCTACAGTTTGGGCTTCTGATCTTAAAAATCCACAGGACCAGGTCGTAATTCTGTTCCGAGGCCTGGATGCCTGTACTCTGGACTAGGATCTGTGACCATTCACTACAGAGGCCTGGAGGTGATTCTGTTTTACAATGTCTAGAGGATTTTGTGTTCCAGGAGCAGCTTTCTTCCAGGACTCCAAGATGTTGTGTCCCAGATGCTGGAGGTTGCCCTGCCCTGTGGTGTGGGGGCAGCTGACTTGTGAGACACAGTGGAAACTCTGTTTTGAGGATCATAGGTCATTCTAAACTGAAGCCATTGTGTCCCATGGCATGGAGCTGATTCTCTCCTGGGGTCCAAAGATATCTGTTGTTTCAACAGATTACTCAACATTACATGAGTACCAGAAATTTTCCAGAGGACAACATCAAACATTAAAAGACAGGGACGTAGTTGTATCGCATTTGTGAGGTATCTTCCCAGATTCCCACTGCTACCACCTAGTGCTATTTGCCACCTCTGCCAATGTGAGGTACAGGGTCTAGGTTGTTTGAGGTAGTTCACTGCCACAAATTTGTCTTTGTCTGTGCTTTATCTTGGTCTTATCTAGTGATTACTGGTAGAAGATATACCAATGTAGAATATCCACAGAAGAGGCACTATTCTTAGATAAGAAAAAGCTTTATTGCATGATAGCCATAAGTACCACTATATTAGGTCAGATATAATTACTAAGGCCTTAGGAAGCTGATACACATACATTTGCTTTTTATTGAAGAAGTGGAAACCTTTGCATTAATGACAACTACAACCATACCAGCTACAAGCCAGTGCCTGAAAGAAATCAGAGATACACAAAAATCTGAGGAAGAATGTGTTTAGTCCAGAGAGTACTACATAAGAAAGGATGTCCATCGTATACCATGAAATCTCATGTTCAGACAGCACTATGAACAGGGAGGACATCTCAGTGTAGTTGATGATTAACTATGTCCATAACAGGAGGTTGGTCATTTTGAGAGTCCTGAGACTCAACAAAGTACAAAGGTTGTGCCAAGGACTTCTGTGAATCACAAAATGTTGAAACATGGCAAGAAGTTCTGTTTGGTGTCCAGGTATCTAGCTATCTTACTTATGATTTTCATTATCAGGATTCAAGAAAACTGTGGATGCTATCTTTCTTTCTATCAAGAAGAGGGAAATGTATTGGATGGACCTCGCAAAATGTCCACAATTGTGGTAGATTACTATTCTAGATGAACCAGCGATTAGATCGTTGAAGGACATCTTTCCAATCTATGCAATCCCAAACCTTAAAATCTCTGACAATGGAATGCAGATTGGGAATGAATACTTTAAAGAGTTCATGACATTATATGGATTTAGCCATACTACCAGCTCAGCAAGAGACTGTCAAACTAATGGCGAAGCTGAAACAGGTCTATGTATAGTGAGTGCATTGCAGAAGAAAAGTAATGACATTCAACTTGTCTTTCTGAATTATTTTTCCACTCCAGTCCAAAATGAGGTAAGTCCATACGAACTTTTCTTCGAAAAAGGACTGAAAATTCAACTTCCTGCTCTCCTACATCATCATGCATATATACAAGAATGATTACATGAAAAAAAAGGGAGAAAGAAGTTAGAAACACAATTGATACTGTTCCAATCAGTTATGGAACAACAAAAATGTCACAAACCACACAACCTACCTGACCAATCAGGACAGTTGGCTTGGATTTGAAACTAAGCTCATTAGGGATAAATGGTGGGACAGGCACCACATCCACAATCCACCTCCAACCTAAAATAGTACGGTCAAACAGAACAGATGTAGTTACTACACAGAAGCAACCAGCTACGCAGTCAAACTAGTCACCAACGTTGTCAAACAAATCAGAGATGCTGTGGTTCATCGGGAAATCCAGATGTAGGCTTGATTGCTGAACTCTAGTCATCTATCAAATCTCATTCTGCCCAGCAGGGTCTGAGTGACCACACAGCTAAGAATACATTCATTTAAATTAGGGAAAATACCACACCAGTTTTCCCTGGGAAAGGAAAATTGAAGTCTGGCACTTGGCAGAGTTAGAGAGATGTAAGGAAAGGTAATGTTGCTATAGTCTTTCCAAACCAGAGGGCTGCTCTCTCAGTGGAGAGAAATGACTGATGATGAGCTTATCTGAGGATCACCGCACCTCAGTTGAGGGGAGAGGTTGCGCAGGAGATTAAGGAATTGAACCAACAGAGGCATTACTCTGCATTGCAAGCCAGCCTAATCAAGCTAACCCACTGTCTGACTCTGTGATATGCAACTGAGAGACAGCATACATAATCACAGGAAGTGATGCAATGTCACATGTTCTTGCCATTTCTTGAAGCTTCAAGGTAAGTTGAAGCGACATTTAAGACGTTTCTTAAATAAAGTCAGTGTTTTCCTCACCTGAATAGTTCTGTAAATATTCTTTAGCAGCATAACAAGTCCAAGAATATTATAGAGTTGGGAAGTTGACATGCTCCGTATCCATTGCCCTCCTGCCCAATTATATGCCCAGTGCCATCATAGGCACCACATGGGAGGGCATGAAATTTCATTAGTAATAAAAGCAGGAAGTACTGGAAAAACTCTGCAGATCTGGCTTCATCTATATAGCGAGAAACAGAATCCAATCTGTTTCTCTGTCAGTTCAGTGTGCTTTTGGCTTGGAAGAGAGAACAACAGTAGTTTCTTGCTCCTGATTTCTAGCCAATGACCCCTGGTGGAAAGTATGTACGTATGCATGGCATTTCAGGTCAGGAATTAGCTTGCCTAAATATTCTCAATATTCTGCCACTGTCCACTGTCTAAACCCACACTAGGATTAATATCTTGTTGTAATCACTGATTATGACATTGTGGTAATATGAACTACCCATTCAAAATGAGTATTTGATGTGACTAAAAGTGTAGTGTGACGATAGTAAAGGTTTTAAATATTGCTGAACAAGATGCTGTGAAATCGCAAAGAGAATAGATTAACCTGAACTCAATTATAATCTCACCAGAATGACCTCTACGCTGATAAGAACCTACATAACAAGACAACAATTCAGTCAGAGTGTGAGGAAATAAATACAGTTTGGTACCTTTATTGTTACACTTTGATCATTTATAGTACAGTGGGAGTATGTGCATTGTCTAACTAAATCCATTGACAACAGCCTTCAGAATGTGTCAGAGAAAGAGAAATGCTGTAATGACAGGAAGTGCACTGTTTGGCACCATACTGAGATGCTGTATAATGTGTTTGTAAATGAGCAGGAGTCACCAGGAAACCAAACAACACTTAGGTTTCAGACAATTTACTTCAATTCAGCTTGTAACAAATGATCAATAAAATCACGTAACTTAACAAAAATCATTTTCTGAGGAAACATTAGACTGCAATTTATCAGTACTGCTTAAAAAGCCTTAACTGAACAGGAACCACTTAAATCCAATCTTTGCAGAATAGACAGAAGCCTCATGGATACAGTTAGTATCGTTAGAGAAAATGCCAGAAACATTAATCACTTAATAAAATTGTGTAATATAAACCAGAATCTGAGTCCTTTCTGAGGCTACAGCCTTTGCCAACCTTTCAGAAGTTAAACAATGTTGCATTTCTGAGGTCAGATAGTTCTGATGAAATTCTCAACTTTATCCTGCTTAATTTCTTTTTTTTATATAGTAACAGCGATTGATAGTACTTTCACAAACATCTCAAGGGAGCAAAGTGAATGTGCTTCTGAATTCAGTAAAACTTAAAACATATACAACTACAAATTTAATTACACATTTCAAAAGCTTAATTTACAAATTTAAAACAGTTGTACAAGAACGTAAAAGAAGTGGAGTTGGACATGTCACCAGTCTTGGTTAGTGACTTTATGGGGGAATGCACTGTGATTATATGGCTATTAACATGTCATATAGAGCAGAAAATTCCAGGTTTGATTTTTCACTCAGTGGTGAACTAGATGAACTAAACAGCACAGATTAAGCCTCAAGGGATTAGATCAAACTTATCACAGGAGGTCAGCAGAATTTGTTTAGTTTTAAGGTACAAAACCATAAAAGATACATGTAGGAAACCTGTGAATAAAACAGACACTAGATAATAAAGGGCCTTGTCAGCACAATTGAGAAGAAAATTTTCCAGGCACAGGCAGTGCCCAGATATTAAAAAGAAATAGTTGGTCATTTTAAGAGAATGTGCTGAACTAGGACACAGTCTCAGAAAAGCAAGAAGCCAAATAGCAATCCACGAAGATGTTAATGTGGTAGAACAGGATACAACACAACAGCCGCCTAAAGTGTTCCTAGGGAAAATAGATGGTCCAGACCTAGCTTTCTGGCAAGCAGATATTTAAATTCGCACAAATTTCAAGCTTGATATAGGGGTGTGTTTTACTATAGTATCAAGATTGTGAATCATTGGTGAAAACACACTGCAACAGTACAACTTCATGGTCCAGGTGGCATACCACTTAAGATTGACGACATGCTACAAACAACTCTCCAACACAAGGGCAGCTGGAAAACTTATCCATACTTCACCATCAAGAATTTTCACTTGAGTATGCATGCATTTCTTGACCTCAATCTTCTTCAAATGGTGAAAAATGTTGTGCTAGTTTAAGTCAAGAAAGATCTAGTTCAGAAACAGCCATCTCTGGAACAACAGGTTAAGGAAGACCTGTTTAAGGTGGTGGGACAGTCATTCAAAGGACAAATGATCAAAGCTTTCTCTGGTCTCCTAGATTCATTGCAGAGCCCGAACAGAAGGCAAAATCTATTGAGCTTAGCTATGTTGGCATTGGAAATTTGTCTTAGCAAGCTGGAAACTTACTACTGTGCTGGACTGGTAGAAATATTTGCCACTGCTCTCAGCACTGAAGAATCCTTAGTATCAGTGACAACAATCATACCAAACAAGAAGCAATTGTCAAATAGCATAACTCAGGAAGTGAACATGGTGGTTTCACCAATACTATAATCAATAAGGCTGAATGAAAGTCCAAGCCATTCAACCAGTTAAAATAAAGAGTAACATCTCAGCACAGATTTACTGACATATTGAGATTAGAAATCTGGTGTCACAGGATGAAGATGTGGTGCATACAACACCATGGAAGCCACCACTGAGAAAGGACGACTTATGTCTCGGATACAATCAAGCAGAGATTGCTGGTTCAGGTGTCCCGAATGCTACAGAAAAGCAATTGCCTGTTTCAACAAGCAGCTGTCCTCTGCAAAGGAAATACATGAAAAGTTCTCCAGATGTTGCAATGGAACAAATACCTGTCTCAGCAGGAAAGACATCATTCATGAAGGAAATACATGAGATTAAAGGTCTTCCAATTTAAAGAGACTTTCAGACCTCACTCTGTCAGAATAAAAGCCAGAAGTCTTTAACCCACCGAACGATCAATCCTCCAAGCCCAAAGAGAATGTATTCTGGCAGAATAGTGAAATCTCCAGGCTGCCTGAATTTGTGAATCATAGAATCCCTACAGTGTGGAAGCAAGCCATTCAGCCCATACTGACCTTCCAAAGATCATCCCACAGAGACCCAACCCCCATCCTATCCCTGTAACCCTGCATTTCCTGTGCTAATTCACCTAGCCTGCACATCCCTGGACACTCTGGGCAATGTAGCATGGCCAATCCATTTTTAATGTACATCTTTGGACTGTGGGAAGAAACCAAAGCAAATCCACGCAGACACAGTCAGAATGTGCAAACTGCACACAGACTAAGGGTGGAATTGAACCCAGGCCCCTGGCACTGTGAGGCAGCAGTGCTAACATCTGAGCGACAGCACCACCCTAAAGACAGAGACTTGGCAGAAGGCAGAAGTGTGGTAAAAGTAATTATATACATGAACATGCAACAATAAGAATGAGAAAAAAAGTTTGGTAGAGATATTATATAAGTATATAATGGTCTGAAAGTCTTAGTAATGAGGAGCGCCGTAACCTGTACCACTATGGTGAAGTCACATGGACTTGGTGAGAGAACAATTTAGGATCACAAAGAAGTAAGACCAGTTCCTCCTCATAGTTTCTGTAATATTGTTGACCATATCAGTGTAACTTGTACTTTGTTGCTAACTTGCAATAAGCAACAACTTGCTCAAGGCAAGAGCTTCTTCTCATTAGACTATTGTATGGTTTTCCTCTACCACACCATATCAAGTAGATCCTCGAGATCCCCACATAAGAGGGGATAATGGTAGAAACCCTACCCCATGGTGAACAAAAGTGGCAGCCACAAACAACACGGTGATCTCTGATGAGGATTGCTCATACAACAGGGGTAACACAGTGTGCCTTGATAATGGAAAGGAAAATAACTCAGCAAGGGGTCCTACAACTGTAGACCAATTTTGATGACAGGATTGAGCTTGGGTGTAATGTTGAATACTCTGCCTATATTTACCATGTAGGCTGACACTTGAATAATGACCACTTAAGTGAGGTGTCAAAGGGATGCTGGTATTTGTAGACTTGTAACCCAATACAAGATACTACCTTCTAGAGGTAAAGAAAGCAAACTGAAACTTAGAAGGTGGTGTAAAAGACCTCTATCACTAGATCATTAGGGATCATATCACTATTCTTCAGCCTTCCTTACATTGCCTACCAATGACTTAAATGAGGTCACTACCTGATACAGGGTTTATGCACATATCCCACCCAATGACCTTCCCCCATCATGACCAGATTTAAATTCCTTCCGTTATTTGAAGAGAAACTGTACAGTTCAATGCAAAAAGAATACACACCAGAACAAATGTGGATGAATAGTGATTCCATCATTAATGATGGAATAGTAACACACTTCACCTCTCTGTTTATCTGAGTGACTTTTTTTTTGCTGTTTGTACACTAAATTGACAGTTTCACTGCACTGAAATGCAACAAAGTAAGTACTTAAGGTCATTACAGAATTTACCATGCCTGCAGCTATCAAACAAGCTGTTCCTACATCAAGAACCAGGTGGAAGTGTCTGTGGGCTGATACTTTAAATGTAAATTTAGGGAATCAATTGGGACATCCTTCATATGGACCCTCTGAAACAGAATGAAACACCATAACTTAAGTACAGGAGTAGGCCATTCAGCCATCGAGTGTCCTCACCAATCAATACAATCACCATTTATCATCCATTGCAATGTCTTTTTCCCACATTATCCACATATCACTTAACAGCATTGGTATTTAGACAACTCTCAATCTCTCCTTTAACTTACTCAGTGACTAAGCTTCCACAGCCCTCTAGCATACAGAATTACAAAGATTCAGAACCCTCTGAAACTGGTGAAACCTACAAAATATTGAAAGGGTTAAATAGGTTTTGATGAGGTTGCCTATCATTCTTCAAAAACCTGGAGAATGCATACCCAGTTTTCCCAGTCTCTCTTTATTGTACAGTCCAACCAACACAGGAATCAGTCTCTTTAACCTTTATTGTACTCCATCCATGCAATAATATCCTTCCTACGGTAAGGGCACTAAAACTTCACACAGCTGAATGCTGTATAATAAAGGGTCCATTACAATTGAAGCAAGACTTTGCTACTCCTGCACTCAGGTTCTCTTGCAAAATAAAGGCTAACTAATGATTAGCCTTGTTGCTTGCTTGCACTTGTAGTGACTGATTGAAAAGGACACCAAGGCCCCTTTGTACATCTACACTGTCTAACCTTATATCATTTAAGAAATACTCTTAAGAAATGCTATCTGTTTCTCTTACCAAAGTAGATAATCTCATATTTTTTCATGTTAAGTTCCATCAGCCATGATATTTCCCACTCACCAAGTCTCCAAATCCTCCTGAAGTCACATTGCCACATTCCCACCTATCATTGTGCCATCTGTAAACTTGGAAATATTACAATTAGTCGGCACATTTAAATCATTAATGTATACTGTCAACAGCTGGAGCCCAACTACTGATCCTTGCTGTTCCCCACCATTAAAAGCCTGCGAATGTGAGAACGACCTGTCTAATTTTAATCTTTATTTTTACCTGTTCACTAATCCTTGATCCATGCCAGTAAATTATCACCTATCCCATGTGTGTTAATTTTCCTAATCAAGCTCCTGTGGAGGCCTTTATCAAAAGTCCACGTGTACCTGGATCACCATCTTTTTAAATTAAACTTTATAAATTCTGATAATGAAATCCTCAAAAAACGCCAACAGGTTCATCAAACACAATTTCCCATTCATGAATCCATACTGACTATGTCCAACCAGGTCATCATTATCCAAGTGTCCATTTATCATATTATTTATATTAAGTTCAAGCATTTTCTGTACAACTGATGTAAGGTAAACAGGTTCGTAGTTCCCCATCTTTTTGCACCCTCACTCGGTCAATAGTGGGGTGACATTTGTTGGCTTTCAATCTGCAGGAATCATTCGAAATAGAATTTTGGAAGCTGATCTGCAATGCATCCAGTATCTCCACAGCTACCTCTTTCAGCCCTGTGAGAACTGAACTATCGGGATTTATTAACCTTAAATCCCATTCATTTTTCCAACAAAACCCTAATAATACTAATTTTCATTAATTCTGCATTGACCCTGGTACCTTGGATCTCTAATTCTTGGAGATCTCTTGTACCTTCCTCAATGAAGACAGAGACAATGTATTTGTTTAGCTTCTCTGAAATTGTTTTCTGTTCCCCATTTTAAATACTCTAGACTCTGTCTGTAATGGACCCACATCTGTCTTAGCCAAACACTTCCTTATTATGTACACGTAGAAGCTTTTACAATTATTTTTATGTTTTTTGCTAAATTACACTCATATTATAATCCCCTTTTTTTTTTATCAGTTCCTTGGTCCTTCTTTACAGTATTGTAAAATCCTCTCAATCCTCAAATTTGTCACTACTTCAGTCAACTTTATAGGTCTTTCTTTTAATCCTTTCATTCCTTTGTTGGCCAAAGTTTACTGGCATTATTTTTGGATTTTTGTCTCTTGAAGGAATATATTCTTTCCATTAAAAATAAGAAGCAATTCTTTAAAGGCTGTCAGTTGCCTACCTTTCCTATCTTTAAAAATATTTTCCCAATTCATCTCAGCCAATTTGTCCTTTTTACACCCATAATTTCCTGTGTTCAAATTTAATACCATGGCTTCAGATCAAACTACCCCAATTTGAAACATAACATAAAATTCCATCATATCATTGCTAAAGAATCTTTTGCAACACAATTGTTAATTAGCCCTTCTTTGTTACATAATTCTAGATCCAAATTAGCTTGTGCTCTGGTTAGTTCTACAACATATGTCTCTGGAAACCATCCCTAACATACTCAAGAACAAGAGATAAGAGAGGAACATCTCACTGATGAAGAGAAATTTAGTGTAAGCTAATCCTAAGTGCGTAGTACTCCTACCTTAGAATTCAGCAATGATGATTAGACAAATCAGAGTGACTTCTACTCCCCAAGAACTCAAGGATTCGACAGATGTTGCTACTGATGAGGATACAAGCATCAACTAAACAGTTAACGATAACAATTATAAGGATTCTGAGAAATTTTCAAAAACTGTATATTGTACCAGACACTCTCCCCTTTTTTAAACTTTGTACCTGTGTTTTTGCAAATGCTAACATTGCATTTTATTAATTTTTTGGGGGTTTGTAAATAATTCTTCTTTCTTGCATTTAAGAAAACCTTATTCTTCTTAATTTTGACTCAGATTGCAGTTTAATTGAAGTGTGAGATAGACGTACGCTAAAAAGAAATAGAATATGTTTTCTGGTTGACCCTGAAGGGGTTAAAAAAACGCAAGTCTATTCAATCTTCCTCACCTGGTTGTAACAAAGACAGTAGTGATTGTACTTCAAAAGTCATTTCTAGTAAAGCACTTCGGGATTTCTAATAGTTCTGAAGGATGTTATATTGATACAGATTGTTTGTTAACCTTCAAATAGGCTTGGAAAGGGAATGTATACTTGACAGTTTGCATACAATGCTGCCTTGTGGACTATATAACCATTTTATTTTCTGATCAGGTTATAGAGAACAGCTTTGTGAGATTTGAACTAAATTAAAACACACAAACTAGAGAGCACCTCTTTTATAAATAGCTGTATTGAGAATAATGTGCTGCCTCTACTTCTTTTGGCAATACAGAGTCTGGTATAAAAGCAGACAGGAAAATTTGTCTTTACCAAGAAGTAAGTGGAAGCTTTTATCTCCATTACACATTATGGAGACAGCTTATTGCAATACTGCTGGCCTCAGCCTTCCATCTTCAGAACACAGTATGCCAATGATGACACAACAGTTTCAGATGTTGACTGCTGTGATGAGACCTTAAAAAAATGCCTCATGGAGATTCCTACGCAGGCAAAGGGCATTTTTCATATAAAAGAATTATTAAGCCACCTGGAAGTGGTTAAATATGTTATCTGGCCTGTAGATTTGCATTATGCAATCAGGTGTTAGTGCAAGTGGTCTTTATTTACAGCAATTAAACCTCCAGCAGTCTCTTCTCAAGGCACACAATTACTGAGGCTCTGATGTTCTCTCTAATTGTTCTTGTTGAGGAGGTTGGTGGGATGCCAATGATCTGATAGGGTAGAGGATTATCATTTTTTACCCTACTGCCTCAAAAAATCATTTGTAATATCCCTTGTGTAATTAGCAAAGACTCATGATTAATTGTCCTGTAAAATTTGCCTCTCTGTTGCTTTTATTTCCCAGCTAAAAGTATTAATTAATGTTAACTCCTTTTGTTTCCAGCAATCTAATTTTCAACATTCTAGTGAAAATAAATTGCTTGTTGCATACCATGATCTAATGTAAGATTTAAAAAAAAGTCATTGCCGTATTGAAAAGATAATATTTAGTGACAAGCAGAATTCGTATTTATGAATAGAAGCAATCTTTTATTGTTAAAGGATAATACTTCGAATGATCGTTTTCTGAATGCCATTGATATCAATATTGGCAGTTCGCCTTTAAGCAGCAGGTTTGGTGTTATGTGCTGCAATATTTTGTCTTTCTACTTTCCAATTTCCACATGTTCTCTCCCAGGGCCTAACTATCCCTCTTCTCAACAGCTACCGTCCCTCCCCCAAAAACCATCATTGGTGTATCTGAGCCAGTGATAGATTTTCCTGTTTACATTCTTTTCCACATCATAACTACCTAATTCTGCATCTTTAGAGAGAGTTGAGGAGGGCAGGATTCCACCTGACTTCATTTTGGAGAGCACTGTTTAAATCTTGGCCTTGTGTATTTAACTAAATGCAACAAACACCCAAAAAACAGTGAAAACATGTGTCCCTGAAAAACAGATGATCTTGCTATAAAGTATATTTTATTTCAACAAACATGAAACAAGAGGAGCAGAAGCTTAACCTTTGGCTGTTGGATTGCACCATGAGATTGTGCTGTGGCACAATGAAAAATTTTGAGTGACAACAGCAAGACCTTGGAAAAGGTTGCCCTGCATAACTTAAGATACTGAGTAGATACGGTGTACTCCCATATCAATTGGACACATACCAGACAAGCATGCAGAGTCACTAAAACTTCCCTGCAGACCCGCACAGAGTTTTCTTATGGTCTGCTTCTAATATGGTGGGCGAGAAATATACAACTTTAGTTCAAATTATTGCAAAGTCAATTCAGAGAACTCAGTGTCTACATACATATCATACACTATGCAAGTAGTTTAATAAAAACTCATAGATATTTTATTCCCCATCTCTACCTTAAGCACTCATTTAAATCTAAATCACACATTGATCTTGTGAATCCAGAATCCATCTTAATGACAGGCAAGTTTGCCATTCTTTTTGATCCTCAGTCAGGTATCAAATCTTGTATCCTTCCCAAAAACAAGGTAGCCTATTTTCATCACTTGGGTGAAGGGCAGGCTGGTAGGTGCAGGGAATCCAGGATGACGAGAGAAATTGAGGTTTTGGTCAAGAAAAAGAAAGAAACGTATGTCAGGCGTAGACAGCAGAGATTGAGTGAATCCCTAGATCAGGATACAAATGCGTCAAGGACAAAAGGGTAACTAGGGAGAGAATAGGGCATCTTAAAGATCAAAAGACTGCCTTGGAGGAAATTCTAAATAAGATGGGGGAGACTATCAACGAGTATTTTGCATCGGTGTTTACTGTGGAGATGGATATGATGATAGAGAACTTGGGGAAATAAATAGCGCCATCTTGAAAAATGTCCATATTACAGTGGAGGAGGTGCTGGATGTCTTAAAATGCACAACGGTGGATAAATGCCCAGGACCAGATCAAGTGTATCCTAGAACTCTGTGGGAAGCTAGGGAAGTGATTGCTGGGCCCCTTGCTGAGATATTTGTATCATCAATAGCCACAGGTGAGGTACCAGAAGACTGGAGGTTGGCTAATGTGGTGCCACTATTTAAGAAAGGTGTTAAGGAAGAGCTAGGGAACTGTAGACCGGTGAGCCTGACATTGCTGGTGGGTAAGATGTTGGAGGGAATCCTGAGGGATGGAATTTACATGTACTTGGAAAGGCAAGGACTTGTTAGGTATAGTCAACATGGCTTTGTGCACGGGAAATCGCGAACTTGATTGAGTTTTTTGAAGAAGTAGCAAAGAGGATTGATGAGGGCAGAGTGGTGAATGAAATCTGTACGTACTTCAGCAAGGCATTCAACGAGGTTCCTCACAGTAGATTGGTTAGCCAGAGATAAAAGGTACTGCAGATGCTGGAGAATCCGAGACAACAAGCATGGGGCTAGATGAACACAGCAGGTCAAGCAGCATCATAGGAGCAGGAAAACTTGACGTTTCGGGCCTAAAGCCTTCATCAGAAATGGGGGAGGGGAAGAGGGTTCTGAAATAAATAGGGAGAGAGGGGGAGGCGGATAGAGGATGGATAGAGGAGAGGATAGGTGGAGAGGAGGCAGACAAGTCGAAGAGGAGGGGATGGAGCCAGTAAAGGTGAGTGTAGGTAGGGGGGTGGGGAGGAGATAGGTCAGTCCAGGGAGGACGGACAAGTCAAGGGGGCAGGATGATGTTAGTAGACAGGAGATGGGGGTGTGGCTTGAGGTGAGAGGAAAAACAGGTTAGGGAGGTGGAGATGAGCTGGGCTGGTTTTGGGATGCGGTTGGGGGAGGGGAGATTTTGAAGCTTGTGAAATCCACATTGATGCCATTGGGCTGCAGGGTTCCCAGGCTGAATATAATTTGCTGTTCCTGCAGCCTTCGGGTGGCATCACTGTGGCATTGCAGGAGGCCCAGGATGGACATGTCATCTGAGGAATGAGAGGGGGAGTTGAAATGGTTCGCGACTGGGAGGTGCAGTTGTTTGGTTAGCCAGGTTAGATTACATGGAATACAGGGAGAATTAGCCATTTGGATACAGAACTGCTTCAGAGGTAGCAGACAGAGAGTCGTGGTGGAGGGTTGCTTTTTAGACTGGAGACCTGTGACCAGCAGTGTGCCACAAGGAACGGTGCTGGGTCCACTGCTTTTCACCATTTATATAAATTATTTGGATGTGAATATGGAAGGTATGGTAAGTAAGTTTGAAGATGACACCAAAGTTGGATGTGTAGGGGACAGGCTACCTCAGAGTACAATGGGATCTTGATCAGATTGAGTGAGTGATTAATTGATTTATTGTCTTGTTTACCAAAGTACAGTGAATAGCATTGTTTACGAGCATCATGGGCAGATCATAATAAGCAAGCATGTACAGATCAAAAAGACTTAGACAGAGGCATAGAGGTTACATTGTACAGGGCGTACACTAAGTGAGATCAACGTTAGTAAGATTAGTATTATTTCAGGCTAGAGAGTCCATTCATCAGTCTGATAACGGCTGGGAAGAAGCTGTTCCTGAACCTCCTGGTGCATGTGCTCAGACTTCTGTCCCTTCTGCTTGACGGAAGACGTTGTAGGAGATCATTACCAGGGTGTCATGGGTCTTTCATGATGTTGGCAGCCTTTCTGCAGCAGTGAGCTGTGTAAATGAAGTCCATGGATGGAAGGTTGGCTTCTGTGATGGTCTAGGTTGTGTACACCACCTTCTGTAGTTTCGTACAGTCCTGGGCAGAGCAGTTGCCATACCAGGCCATTATACACCTGGACAGTATGCTTTCAATGGTGCATCTGTAGAAGTTGGTGAGGGACCTTATGGACAAGTTAAATTTCCTGAGCCGCCTGAAGAAGAAGAGGTGTTGTTGTGCCTTCTTGACCGTCGCATCTACATTGGGAAGTCCAGGACAGTTTGTCGGTTATCATCACTCTGAGGAACTTGATGTTCTCCACCCTCTCAACCTCAGTACTGTTGATGTAGATGTGGGCAGTTAGCCTCCTTTTTCTCTGAAGTCAGTGATCACGTCTTTAGTTTTGCCGATGTTCAGAGAGAGGTTGTTTTCATTGCACCTCATCTCCAAGCCCTCTATCTCCCTTCTGTATTATGACTCCTCATTGTGGTATCGTCAGTGAACTTGTAGATGGCGTTTGTTCGGAATTTAGCAACACAGTTGTAGGTGTACAGGGAGTACAGCAGGGGGCTGAGACACATTCTTGAGGGCCTCCAGTGTTGAGTGTTATTGTGGAGGAGGTACAGTTCTTCACTGATTGTGGTCGATGGGTCAGAAAGCTGAGGATCAAGTTGCAGAGGGTGGAGATGAGACCAAGATCAACAAGTTTTGAGATAATGGTGTTGAAGGCGGAGCTGTTGTCAATGGAGTCTGGTGTCTGAAGTAGTGTTGTCCACATGTTCCAGGGATGAGCGCAGGGCTAGGGATGTGGCATCCGCTGCGGACCTGTTACACTGCAGGGGCTTGAGGCAGCTTGGGAAACTGGAGTTGATGTGGGCCATGACCAGCATCTTGAAGCACTTCATGATTATTGAAGTCAGAGCTACGGGGCGGTAGATATTAAGGCAAACTGTGTGTGTTTTCTTAGGTATGGGGATGGTGGTGGTTTTCTTGAAGCAGTTGGGGACTTCAGCTTGTAGGAGGGAGAGTTTGAGATGTTGGTGAATTCATCGGCCAGCTGGTCTGCACAGGATCTGAGTGCTCGGACAGGGACACCGTCCAGGCCCGTCGCTTTCCTTGGGTTGACTCCCAGGAAGACTGATCCGATTTCTGAAGCGGTGACAGAGGGAACAGCTGTCCCTGGGGCTGTCGGGGAAGGCGTTGCCACACAGCGGTATTCTGCTCAAACCGAGCTTAGAAAGCATCAAGCGTGTCAGGGAGGGATGTGTCATTGTCCACTATCTTACACTGTCTCATTGTGTATCCTGTAATTTTGTTTAGGCCTTGCCATAGACATTGGGAATCTGTTTGGTAGCTCTGGGTCTCTAACGTGGTCTGGTACTGCCTCTCAGCCTCCCTGATGTGTTTGAGAAGGCCATATCTGGATTTTCGGTATAAGTCCGGGTCACCTGACTTGAATGCTATATATCTGGTCTTCAGTCGGGAGTGGATTTCCTGGTTCATCCAAGGTTAATGGTTTGGGGAACACTTGGATTGATTTCGTTGGTACTCACTCCTCCACGCATTTGCTGATGAAGTTGGTGACGGTGGTGACATACTCGTCTAGGTTTTCCGCCGAACACTTGAACACAGTCCAGTCCACCGAGTCCAAGCAGTCCCAGAGACGGTCTTCTGCTGCCTCAGACCAGCACTGTACTTCATTTCATGAAGAGTCCGCCTGTTTCAGCTTCTGCTTGTAAGCTGGGAGGAGGAACATGGTGCTTTGGTCGGACTTTCCGAAGTGTGGGCGGGGGATGGAGCAGTAGGTGTATTTGATGGTTGTGTAGCAGTGATCCAGAACGTTCAGTCCCCTGGTGGGGCAAGAGATGTGTTGGTGGTATTTTGGCAGCACCTGCTTGAGGTTGGTTTGGTTGAAGTCGCTGGCCACAATGAACAGGGACTCGGGGAATTTCATCCCTAGAGTGTTTGTGGTGGTGTAAATCATGTCTGGGGCATTCTCTTCATGTGTGCATGAAGTGGTATGTAGACTACTGTCAGGATGGCAGAGGTGCACTCTCACAGGTAGTAGAGGTGGCATTTTACTGTTAGGTATTCTAGGGAGCAATGGCCAATGGGCCAAGCAGTGGCAGATAGAGTTTAATTTAGATAACTGTGAGGTGCTGCATTTTGGAAAGGCAAATCAGGCCAGGAGTTATACACTTAATGGTAAGGCCCTGGGGAGTGTCGCTGAACAAAGTGGTCTAGGAGTGCATGTTCATAGTTCCATGAAAGTGGAGTCACAGGTAAATAGGATAGTCAAGAAGGCCTTTATTGGTCAGTGCATTGAGTCTAGGAGTTGGGAGATCATGTTGCAGCTGTACAGGACGTTGGTTAGGCCACTTTTGGAATACTACGGTGCATTCTGGTCTTCCTGCTATCGGAAAGATGTTGTGAAACTTGAAAGGGTTCAGAAAAGATTTACAAAGATGTCTCCAGGGTTGGAGGGTTTGAGCTACAGGGAGAAGCTGAATAGGCTGAGGCTAGTTTCCCTGGAGTGTCAGAGGCTGAGAGATGACCTTATGGGAGTTTATAAAATCATGAGGGGCATGGATAAGGTTAATGGACAAGGTCTTCTCCTTGGGGTATGGGAGTCCAAAACTAGAGGGCATTGGTTTAGGGTGAGAGGGGAAAGATTGAAAAGGGACCTAAGGGGCAACTTTTTCACACAGAGGGTGGTGCATGTATGGATTGAACTGCTAAAGGAAGTGGTGGAGATTGGTACAATTGCAGCATTTAAAAGGCATCTGGATGGGTATATGTTTAGGCAGGGTTTAACGGGATATGTGCCAAATGCTGGCAAATGGGACTAGATTTATTTAGGGTATCTGGTTGGTTGGATGAGTTGGAGCAAAAGGTCTGTTTCTGTGCTGTACATCTCTAGGACTCTATGACTGTGCTGCTGCATTTGTCTCACCCTGTGAATGTTGACTTTCTTCATCATGTGTTTGTTACCTTCAGGCTCAATACTTTTAAAAATTCATTCCTGAGATGTGGATTCTCTGGCATTTATTACCTATTGGTAATTTCCCTGGAGTAGCTAGTGATAGGCTGTTTTTTTAAATCACTGCAGTCCTTAAGTCATAGGGGCAGACACAATGCTGCTAAGAAGGTAATTTCAAAATCTTGACAAAGTGACAGTGAAAGGATGGCAATATAATTCCAAGCCAGTTTGGAACTGCTACCCTTCTTCTAGGTGGTAATGGGTTTGCAAGGTGTTGTGAAAGGAGCCTTGGTGAGTAACTGCAGTGCATCTATTAGATGGCCTACACAGCTGCCATAGCGCGTTGGTGGGGAAGGAGGTTAATGTTGAAGATGCAGGATGGGGTACCAATGAAGTGGGGTGAAATATCCTGCATTGTCTTGAGTTTGTTGGAGCTGTACCCATCTAGGCAAATGGAGAGTATCTCACTACACCATTGAATTGTACCTTGTAGGTTTTTACAGGTGCTGCGGAGGCAGGAGGTGAATTATTCATAGCTTCTGACTCTTGTACCCACATTAATGCCTAGTTCAGTTTCTGGTCAATGGTAACCTCCAGTATGTTGATGGTTGATGTGATGCCTTTGAATGTCAAAGGGTAATGTAGACTCTTTCTCGTCGGAGATGGTCATTGTCTGGCACTTGTGTGGTATTTACATTACTTGTCAGTTATCCAAGCTTTAATATTGCTCAATACCTGTTGCAGTTGCACATGGACTTGTTGGATAAGGCTGAAGATAACAGGGACTGATAAGCACTTTACAGTGAGCTGTTATGTGAGCAGAGTTACGCTGAGTCATTCAGGTCTGTTAAGAGCTAAGAATGCAGGAAATCAGTGACTACTGTCTCTACCAAATAAGACATACACTTGGTAAAATTATTCAGGATAGGTCATGTGCCTGGATAATTCCAAATAAGGCATACGCTTGCACAGAGCCCTGTGTATAAAGAGCCTGAGGCGAATCCTTTGTTCAGCAGAACTTCAAAGAATAACGCTGCAGGAGGTACCCTACATCAGGAGGCATAGTGAAGATGTCGAGAAGAGTTTCAGCCTGGCCGGCTGCCAACCCTCCTGGGTAATTACATTTGGGTTTAATTACAGAACCCAGGGTAGTGAAAGACAGTGATTGAGATAGCTCTAGTAGTTACAAGCATGTGTTATTTGTTTAAGTACTTAATAGATTAATTGCGTTTTATAGAGCACTAACTGTCTCCGCTGTATCTTTGTCTTTGTATATGCTGTTGTCTCTCAGAGATGGCCAACAGACTGTTTCAGTATCTGAGGAATCATGGGGAGTGTACATCAGACCTTATGATTGGAAAACTATAATCATCTTACTTTGTGCTAGGTATGACTTTAATTTGATGAGTTCTTCTCCTGATTCACATTTGCTCAGGTCTGGTCAGGACACCTTGATGCCACATTTAGTCATATGCTGCCTTGATGTTGAGGGCAGTCACTCTCACTTCACCACTGAACCAAAGTTCAGTTCATTTGTCCATGTTTGGACCAAGTCTATAATGAGGTCAGGAAGGCTGTGGCCCTGGCAAAATCTAAACTGAGCATCAATGAGCAGTAGACTCTGTGTTGTTGCTACTCCTAGTGGTATTCAACATGGCGCAGTACTAATTTATCCAGCAAGAGGCTTGGGGTGGCTGGGGGGGTGCATGATAACTGCTAATTGTCATGTTGTGTCTCATGGTCAGCATGTCAGTACCTTTAAGCAACGTGTTCATGATATCATCACTATATAATACCTGAGGGTTTAAAGATGCCATCTTCATCCAGGATCACTTGAAGCATAACATGGTCCTGGAAGGATGCTGATCATTTGTAATCTAATGTTTATGCATAACAAGTCGCTGTATTAAAAATCAGTTGGATTCTTCAATACCATGATATCCACACCCAATTTGATTTGTTATTGGGGATAACATATAAGATGCTGCATCAGGTAAAATACTCCTCTGAAGGCAAACTCATCTCAGCAGGAGGATACCATGCAATTTCGGGATCTGGAGTCAATGTTGATGACTCCCAAGGCAACTCACTCCTGACACTATATCACTGGTAGGTTTGTCCTGCCAGCAGGCCTGGAGTAAAAGTAACCTAGTGTTTGTAGGGTATGATTTCATGAATCTGACTATGCCAGGTCGTTGCTTGTCTAGTCTCTGGGACAGCTCTCTCAGTTTTGGCACAAACACCCCCATGTTAATAAGAACACTTTGCAGGGTCAACAGAGTTGGGACTGCCACTGTCGTTTCTGGTTGATGCCAGGCAGTCCATCCGGTTTCATTCCTTTCTTTTGGATTTGTGTGATTTAATATAACTGGCTGTTTTACTGGGCCATTTCAGAGGGCATTAAGAGTGAGCTACATTGTTGTGAGTCTGGTATACGTGAGACCAGGTTAGGATGACAGATTACCTTCCCTAAAGGGCATGAGTGAATGAGAATTGTTTTTTCAATTATCTACAATGGTTACATTGACCAGTTTTTAACGTGGGAATTTATTAACCTCAAATTTCACCACCTGCCAGGCCTCCAGGTCTGAATTAGCAGTCCAGTGAGAATATTACTAGTCTGTTGTCACCACCTCCACCTTTTTCAAAGATCTTCTTGCTGGTACCCTAATTGCCATCCTTTGCAACATGTCCGAACCTCTGCTGCCCTTCTGTGCTGTGTTTTGATCAACTCCCACCTCTGCCCTCACTCACTTTCATTTGTGCATGTTCTCCAGTCATTGACTCTAAACCATTATTCTAACTTACAAATTACTTCATGGATTTCACTATTACAGCTCTTCAACCTCCTCCATTCTTGTACCTCACTTGATGCTTTGTTAATTTTTCTTGTAGCTACTTCTGCCTCTCTTCTCTGCCATTGGTGGAAAAGCCTTCGGTCATTACACTGTTTCTTTAACCTACTTTAAACTCTAGAAATCATTTTTTCTAAATCCCTCCCAATGAATATCTCTTTAAATATACCATCAGATAACTGTTTTCTCATTACTTGAAAGAAAGAAGCGACATGCATTTGCAGAGCATCTTTAACAACCTGAGGTCATCCCAAAACACTTCACAACCAACGGGAGTAGCTATGTGGTAGCTTTGGTAATGTAAGAACAATGAGGAGCTCATATGCACACAGCAAGTACCACAAACAGCAATGTGGTGGCATCTAAATCATCTGTCTTAGTCAAAGGCTAAATGTTGGCTTTTTATTAGTGCTGCATGTTTTGATACAAAATTGACTGGGTTATGACAGGAATATAGATTTTTTGTTAATCTCCATGGAACTTGCGGTTTGAAGAGTTTGTCAAAGTTTCAAATTTCTTCTCTTTGTAAAATATCAAGATGCTATTACATGGAATCTGGCATGAACACAACAGTATCCAAATTCAGATTCTGGCTGAAGCAGTATTTAACTGCTTCAGAATTGAAACATTTCAATCTTCAACATTTGCCATTCCCTGGAGTATGAGTGAAGGTACGACCACACCTGCACCACCAATCTCAAAAGAATTTCCTTTATGATTTATTAAGGCCAGCTCCCACTAGATAAAAGGTACCGATGGAAATAATTCCACAAAGGCCAGTATCCATCAACAAGTCACTCTTTACTCACATGTCAAGTGTCGTTAACACTGACCCAGCTCCCTCAGAGCCGGCTGTCAGTGTGAACAGGAGTCTGACACCGCTGTTCTTATCTGTCAGCCAGGTCTCCCTGATTAGACCAGATTAACAGGCCCAATCAGGAAACTCATAATCTGATCTCATTACAATCACTACACTTATTTTGTATTTTCTAATGACAAAGTCTGGATTACCACCTCCTTTACCTATTCACATCAGGAGGCTCATTATCAGTTTACTAAGCAGCTAAAATGTGATTTTTGAAGCTAATTGGATGATTCAGCTTCCCAAAGGCTCTAACCCATGCTGTTGATCAGAATATTGCATTGTAAACTTTGAACAATCAGAGCAGGAGTAGGCCATTTGACCCAATGAGGCTGCACTGCCATTTAACATAATTAAGGCTGATCCTCCATGTCATCACCATGCTCCTGATTTTTCCCTATACCCTTTAGTGTCGAGAAATAAGTGGATAGATGTGGAAGCAAATTTTGGAACAAACAACTGCAAATCTCAGCTGATAGAGCAGAAAATCCATTCTATGGTCGTCAGCTTTCCTCAACATAATCTACATTGAGATGTGTGCTTTTAACATTTGACCAAATTATGTCAATTTCATGTAAAGAGTATCGGTAATCCGGAACTGTCCATCCCTAAAAAGTTATTGCAGCAGCATCAATTCAAAATTTTGCAACTACAATCGATGGATTTCTATTAGGCAATGTTACTTTTATGAAACCATATGGATTGAAGGTTTTAAACCCCATCTGAGCCATGATCTAACCGAATGTTGTAAACAGGCTGGAGGGGGTTAATGGTCTACTCCTCTTCCTCTGTTCCCACATGACAATACAGAAGATTATTCACTACTTGTCGATGAATTCTGAAAACAAATCCATAAATGAGTTAACGACGTTTCTTGATAGGAAATGACTGAGGGCTTCAAGTGTGTTACAAATCATGGAACTTTGCCATTAACCTAATCATCAAATGCTTTTTGGCAGATTTTAGCTGTTAAGTTTTACAGTCTGATGATTAAAACAGATGTTGGAAAGTTCCATACCCAAATTGCCCTTCTGTTGACATAGAACTCATCCACAAAAATCAAGTATGCACAGGCAGGTTGAATAATTAGCTTTTCTGCTTGCGTTCAAACAAACTGACAAACACAATGATGTTAAAAAATTTGATAAGTCAACTGTGGCTCATGATCAGAAATTAAGGTTCAACACAGTGATTTGCTTGAAATAAGTAATTATTATTCTGAACTTAAAATGCTACTGGGTTGTAGCAGATCTGGGAACTTTTCTGTAGTATGAAATATGTTGTAATAACTAAGATTTCTTCATCATCAATGTTACAACCTCTCTTGTTATATATAAATAAATGATTCTGATTTGCTTTATAACAAAATATCAAAATTCATCAACAGAACCAAATTAGGGGCATAGTCTAGGATACCATTTGCAATACTTCATTATCCAAAAGGGAACTGAAATTCCTGAGGGTTTCTCTTGCTCATCCTCAATGATGTTAGTTGGTGAGCAGCACTAAGCCACGAAATAAGGGCATGAATGTTATTTATGCATTTTTCTAAGCACTGACACCTCTTGCACTAATGATGTTATGTTGGACAAATGCGAGGGCACGTGCGCCCTCAAGATAGATTGGAATCAAAGATAAAGAAAATTTTTCAATTCAATCAGTCAATGCAGGAAATACAATTAACCTGGAAGATTCTAAAAATGTAGAGAAATATTTAACATAGTAGAGAATGTTAGTGACAGCCTTCTGTTTCGCAAAAAAAATGGTTTGTGCCATGATGGTTAACTCTTTTAAGCAACGTTTGGTGTTGCTCAGGACCCCATTGTAAAATGGATGTGCTTGCTACATTTGCTGCAAAGGAAGATAGCTGTTCGAGAAGTTGCACAATTCACTAGCCCAAGTTTCCTCTAAGTGATCTTTTCAGTCAGCTGAGAATTTCAGTTCTGCACATCTCTTCAAATGTCCTTCCAAATAGTCAGCCTCCAAAACTCACAGCCATCAGTGACTGACTCCCAGTTGTCAATGTCAATGTCTGCTAACTCCATATCTTGCTTGTAGCTGTGCTTGTATTGGAGGTCTGGATGCCCTCCAGACAGCGGTCATTCCTCCATATAGAATGTCTTTGGGTAGACGGCTGTTATTCATTTAATAAACATGACAGAGGCTGCACAAACTCTGTTGAGGGAGACCTGATAAATATTTAAGTCTTGAAAGGATTTGATATGGTAAATACTGAAAGATTATTTCCATGTTTTCAGTGACAAGCAAATATAAACTTAGGATAAGCACAAAATGGAGGTTAGAATAATCTTTTTATGCAGAGTTATTAGAATATGGAATGTCATAGCACAAGTGATTATTAAAACTGAGTCAACTATGATATTGGAACATATAGAGATGAAAAATATTCAAGACAATAGGAAGAGAAATGAGATTAAATAACTTCAATATATATGTCCAACAGATGGGCTGAAAAGGTTCCATCTAAGATGACAAGTCTATTAATTTCATTATGATTATGAAGTGAAAGGTCTGTGCTAACCTTTTCTCCATTTTCATTTATTAGAATGAATGCTCTGATAGACCTTTTAGGTTAAATTCCGTGGGTGAGGAGCTTTTCTATGCAGATAAGAATTGATTTAAGGAGGCTATGCTCTACAGTGAGAATTGATTTCAAGTTTTTGAAATGTTCATCTTAACGTGGCCCCCTTAAATGGGGTTAAAGAGAACCTATGCATTGTCAACACATCAGTTTATAGAATGGATAGACTGCTAATGGTAAAACAACTCATGCTATTATTGCATATGCCACTAGTTCCAAATGTATGGTCAGCTGAATTTCTGATAAACATCACACTCCAGTTCTGCTTGAGCTCCAATTTAAGCTTTGAGGATTCAGAACATTATCTTTCTGAAGTGTCATGAGCCTTTGAATGAGTTTTAAAAATATTAAAATATTCGGGTTTCCCTTTAATCGTCATTAAAATCTGGTTATTCCAATGGCTATGTTTCTAAGACTAACTATTACAAAATCTCAATTAACTGCATCACAGCAGTTTTAGGTATAGCCCTTTTACACGACAAGCAGTATTGAAATCACTCGTTGCATTTGCAGTCAGCAGAATGGCATTTTTTTCTGTGACTTTGCCTGGATGTATCTTTATGATAACTCTTTCAGCAATTTGAACTAAGTGAACATCTCAGTCCTAAGTTATTTGCAAATTTTCAACTTGATCTGAACTGCAGGCTGTTTAGACTTGCTGCAATATGAATTGTCAGAACTTTGTTATTGGTCAAATAGTTTTCACTTCTCCACTGTAGCCTGCTACTTAAAACAATATCAACCAAAAGTGACCTTGCTCAAACAAATTATTGTTCCTGGTTGCACACTTACAAATCTTCTGATTTGATGGTTAATCTTGCAATCTCTAAAGCTCTGTTATTTTTTGGATGATCATTGGAGCAGATATAACTTCAGAAAACTGTCCTGGCTAGAAAGAGCTGGAACCACAAATGTTGGGGGTATTTAGTTGCCACAGACAATGCAGCAGTGATACTGGTGTGAGTTTCTACTTCTCTGTGACAAAGTTGGTATAATTCTCCACCAGCATTCTTGGTGTGATACAGCTGCTGAATATACAGCTCCTAAGAAAGACATTGTTGCATGCATATCAGGAAATGTAGTACTTTGCAACTTGTGTGATCTGCCATGCATCCTCACTCAGGTTCATGCTCATGACGAACAAGCTCCCTTATCCAGAATGAGAGTTTTGATATGGGGGAGATTATGGTGGTTTGAAATTATATTTCTGATACAGGTAGTTCTCCTTTATTGCAATAGTTGCATTCTTGCGTGACCTCGCACTATAGAAAATCGCCACAGAAAATCAGGTTATAGTGAAATTGCTACAGAAAATCACTATACTTGTACAGCAGAAAGTTATCCAAACAGCGTCCGCTATTCATCAATCGCATTGCAGCCAATTCGTGTTAATGAAACATGCGTTTAGCAGAGCTACCTGGAAAGTAAAGTGCAAGTGTCAGTGACTAAAAAACATTGAAGGAATGGTCTTAGAAGTTCCTTAGAAGCCTGTAAATAGTAAATGAAATTGATATCACCTTCAATTCAATACCAGTGCCATTATCACTTCTACTTGTCTGAAGGGCTAGGGGGAGCTATTAAGCTATATTTTTGTATATCTAAGTCGCACTGAGTGAGAAGTAGCAAAAAGTGAAGAAACATTCATGCATTATGCAAATCAGTCATGATGGGATTTAATATATGTAAGATTTGTGTATTTAAGAAATTAAGAAATTTTCATGTGGCACAATAACTGTCCATAGGGTTTGGTTAAAAAAAGATGCAAGTATGGAGAACAATGAAGGAAATTCAGATTCATAGGATTTATAAAAGGTGACTCAAAGTCTAACAAAAATATATTAACCGGAAGTAAGATTTTTTCCAGACAAGAAATGTGCACAGTTATAAAATTTTTATCATGATTTAAAATTCTATTGTACATCATCATTTAATCTCCTTCCTTTTTCTTTCAATTCAGCCTTTCAGTTAGTTATCTTAAGCTCATTAAAATTCAATGACCATAATATGTTTGTAGACATTTTGAGGTCAACTTCTGTGTGTGAGGTTGATGATGGTCCTTTTCTTCATAACACCTTCTGTAATTAGGTTGGAACACGGTGCAGAATATTGCACCCAGAAGCTCAAGGACAGCAGCTGCATGGGAACACTACCTGTAAGTTCCCCTCCATGTCACACATCATCCTGACTTGGAACTATGTCACCGTTCCTTCAATGTTACTGCGTCAAAATCTTGAACTGCCCTTTCTAACAGCACTCTGAGTGTTCTTACATCCCAAGGACAGCAGTGAATCAAAAAGGAAGATCACTACCACCTTCTGCAGGCTATTGGAGAAGGCAGTAAATGCTGGCCTTTCAATCAATACTGAGATAACAAGCATGGGGCTGGATGAACACAGCAGGTCAAGCAGCATCATACGAGCAGGAAAACTCGACGTTTCGGGCCTAAACCCTTCATCAGAAATGGGGGAGGGGAAGAGGGTTCTGAAATAAATAGGGAGAGAGGAGGAGGCGGATAGAAGATGGATAGAGGAGAGGATAGGTGGAGAGGAGGCAGACAAGTCGAAGAGGCGGGGATGGAGCCAGTAAAGGTGAGTGTAGGTAGCGGGGTAGGGAGGAAACGTTCCTTTAAATAACTAAACTAATATCCGACACCGTCTTTTTATAAAAGCCGAAAGAACTGCGGACGCTGTAAATCAGGAACAAAAACAAAGTTGCTGGAAAAGCTCAGCAGGTCTGGCAGCATCTGCGAAGGAAAAAACAGACTTAACATTTTGGGTCCGGTGACCCTTCCTCAGAACGGTTCTGAGGAAAGGTCACCAGACCCAAAAGGTTAACTCTGTTTTTTCCTTCACAGATGCTGCCAGACTGTGTGTATTATCTCAGTTTCACAGGAAACACAGTGATGGATGTGGTCGGCTCTAGGAACAACAGTATTACTCAAGGATATGATCTTGCATTGGCCCCCTTTCCTTCTGGAAGACCCAGGATTTATTTTCTATTGTGAGCTTGGTCTCTTTCAACACCTGCAAGGCAGCCACTATGGTTACCTTCAGGTACCATTTTCATTGATCAGTCACTTCTTTTGGCACAGCAGTGGCAATAATAGTTATAGTGATAAACTCTCCCATGTCCCAGCCCCCCACCCCACACACCAGGCCTTGTTACCACATAGCCTGCCACTACACACCCCCTGTTGTTAGTCACTAACAGTCCCTATTAACAACTAGTCACCCTCGCAGCCTGATCGTTAGCAACTCCTTTGTCTGTCCAACTGTCTTTCTCTCTCTTTGGGCTCTATCCTATAGTTTACTCCCTACCCCACCCACCTCCCTATTTTCTGCATATAAACTGACGTTTTCCCAGCCACTATCAGTTCTGAGGAAGGGTCACTGGACCCGAAACGTTAACTCCGTTTTCTCCTCCACAGATGCTGCCAAACCTGCTGAGCTTTTCCAGCAACTTTGTCAATAGTTTTAGTGATTTGAGAACGCAACTAAAATAATGTCAGACACTGTCTCTTTTACAGACAACACAGTATGGAGCTGGAGGAAAACAGCAGGCCAGGCAGCATCAGAGGAGCAGGAAAGTGGACGTTTCGGATTAGGATCCTTCTTCAGAAATGGGGAGGCGGTAAGGAGCTGGGAAATAAATAGAGAGTAGGGGTGGGGCTGGGATGGTGATAGGTGAGTGCAGGTAGGGAGTGATGGGGATTGGTCTGTGAGGTGGGTGGGATGGATAGATGGGAGAGAAGATGAACAGGTTATGTCTGGTCAAGGGGGCGGGGATGAGAGGGAGGGTTAGACATGGAATGAGGGCAGGGGTGGGGAGATTTTAAAACTGGTGAATCCTATGTTTAGGCCATTGGGCTGTAGGCTCCCAAGACAGGATATGAGGTGTTGCTCCTCTAGTTTGCAGGTGGTGTCATTGTGACACTGGAGGAGGCCCAGGATGGACATGTTACCCAGGGAGTGGGAGGGGAGTTAAAATGGTTGGTGACTGGAAGGTGTTGGTGATTGTCGTGAACAGGGTGCAGATGCTCTACAAAATGGTCTCCAAGTCTCCGCTTGGTCTCACCAATGTAGAGGAAGCCACATCGGGAGCAGCGGATACAGTAGACCAAGTTGAAGGGTGTACAGGTGAACCACTGATGTGGAAGGTTTGTTTTGTGCCGTGAATGGAAGTGAGGGGGGAGGTGTAGCACTTCCTGCGGTTGCAGGGAAAGGTGCCGGGGGTGGTGAGGTTAGTGGGGAGTGTGGAACGGACGAGGGAGTTGCGGAATGAGCAGTCCCTATGAAAGGTAGATAAGGGTGGAGAGGGAAATATCTCTTTGGTTGTGGGGTCGGATTGTAGGTGGCAGAAGTGGTGGAGAATGATACGTTGGATGCAGAAATTGGTAGGGTTATATGTGAGGACAAGGGGGACTCTGTCTTTACTTTTGTTGGGGGAAGTGGGTTTGAGGGCAGAAGTGCGGGAAAGGCAAGGGATGCGGTCGAGGGCATTTTCAAACGCTGGAGGGGGTAAGTTACGGTCCTTGAAATAGGAGGACAGCTTGGATGTTTGGGAGTGGAATGTTCCATCCTGGGAGCAGATGTGGCGGAGGCAGAGGATTTGGGAGTAGGAGATTGCCTTCTTGCAGGAAGGTGGGTCTAGGTAGCTGTGGGAGTCAGTGGGCTTGAAGTAGATGTTGGTTTTGAGGCAGTTACCAGAGATGGAGACAGAGAGGTCCAGGAAGGCAAGGGAGGTATCGAAGATGTCCAGGTGAATTTGAGGTTGGGGTGAAAGGTGTTAGTAAAGTTGAACTGTTCAAGGTCCTTGTGGGAGCATGAGGCAGCACCAATACAGTCATCAATGTAGCGAAGGAAGAGGTGGGGGCGATAGTGCCAGTGTTGCAGTGGAAAAAGGTTGCTTCCACGTATCCTACGAAGAGGCAGGCATAGCTTGGGCTCATGCAGGTGTCCACAGCCAACCCCTTAGTCTGTAGGAAGTGGGAAGAGTTAACGGAGAAGTTGTTCAGGGTAAGGACAAGTTCTGTTAAGCGGATGAGGGTGTTGGTGGAGGGGGACTGGTTGGGCCTACTGCAGAGAAAGAAGCAGAGGGCTTTTAAGCCATCTGCGTGGGGGATACAGTGAACGGGGATTGGATGTCCATAGTGAAGATGAGGTGTTGGGGGCCAGGAAATTGGAAGTCTTGTAGGAGGTGGAGGGTGTGGGTGGTTTCCTGGACATAGGTGGGGAGTTCCTGGACCGGGGGGAAGAAACAGAGTCAAGGTACGTGGAGATGGGTTCAGTGGGGCAGGAGCAGGTAGAGACAATTGGTCGGCTAGGACAGTCAGGTTTTTGGATTTTGGGAAGGAGATAAAAATGGGTGGTGCGGGGTTGGGGAATGTTGAGGTTGGAGGCTGTGGGTAGGAGGTCACCTGACATGATGAGGGTACGAATGGTCTGAGAGACAATGGCTTGGTGATCATGGGTGGGGTCATAATCAAGGGGTCAGTAGGAAGAGGTAGTCAGAGAGTTGGTACCCGGCTTCAGTGATGGAAAGGCCAGTGCACCATACCACTACCGTGCCCTATTAATCTGTGCAAGTGTGATGGGGGGTCCTCATCCCATGTCCAACCCTCCCTCTCATCCCCGCCTCCTTGACCTGGCACGACTTGTCCACCTTGTCTCCCACCTATGTGCCCTACCCTTCCCACTGACTAATCCCCACCACTCCCTACCTGCACTCACCTATCACCATCCCACCTACCTTCCCCAGCCCCACCCCTCCTCTCTCTATTTATTTCCCAGCTCCTTCTGCCTCCTCATTTCTGAAGAAGGGTCCCAACCCAAAATGTCAACTTTCCTGCTCCTCTGATACTGCCTGGCCTGCTGTGTTCCTCCAGCTCCACACTGTGTTATGTCCGACTACAGCGTCTGCAGTTCTTGCTATCACTATCTCTTTTATATCTGTTTCCCAGGGAACACAGTGATGAATGTGGTCGGCTCAAGGAACAACAGTATTACTCAAGGATATGATCTTGCATTGGCCCCCTTTCCTTCTGGAAGACCCAGGATTTATTTTCTATTGTGAGCTTGGTCTCTTTGAACACCTGCAAGGCAGCCACTATGGTTACCTTCAGATACCATTTTCATTGATCAGTCACTTCTTTTGGCACAGCAGTGGCAATAATAGTTATAGTGATTTGAGAAGGATATGTAGATGTCCTGCCCCAGCCTGCATTTTGCCATCCTCCCCACTCCTATCTCACTCTGCACGGTCCCACCCTGTCCCACGGTACCCCCGGCAATAATACCCTGTATTGCCCCCAATAATTTTAGGCAGAAAATAATCTGGAATTGGCAATATTGTTGTTGGAAAAAGATTTCAGCACTTTCAGAATATTTCATCGCCCATTAAAACAATATCATTAATTCAGAAGTATTTTAATCAGCCACACATCTGCAAGGATAGTTTCTTTTATGTACAAGAATGTAAGTAAATATTTCAATCTCCTACAAAGTTCCAGTCATGTTCAGATACATTTTAATAAAACAGTTACATCATTTCTCAAAGAGGCAAAATAACCTGAGTGTACTTTGATGATCTTTCTGGGCATAATGTCAAAGCATTCACATCATATTGAGTTACACTCATCCTTTTTATTACCATGAATCTAATTAAATTGCTTCACTGTATTTTACTGGTGTAAGGAATCCTATTCCGGAATGTCCATTGGGAATGTATAACATTTTGTAACCAGCTGTATTAAAAGGTTAGTAAAAAAAGCCTGGAATATCTTTGATATTTGATTGTCTCCTTAGCATTGCCATTAATTGACTGAGTGCACTCCATTAAAATAAGCCTCTGGCGCAGGATGTATCACTGGATTGTAACATTAACACATTTAGCTATGAATAATGAAGTTAACATCAAACATTTGTGTGCATTAATGTTCAACATGAAAGTAACTATTTTGTTGCTGTGTGGTTGAAATGAAAAAGGCTCACAATCAGTAACTTGATCTTAAGAAAGATCAAACCAAGTGCATGCATTTAATTTTTCTTAATCCTCTGACTAGATTTATTCCACATTAAGTTAGATGAAATTACCACCTTGTACCTGACTTTGGTAAAACATTATTGGCTAAGGCAGGTCTGTTACCACAGCAAATTCCAAGCCTCAAACTATAGTGATAGGCTGTACCTAACTTTGGAAACAGCACTGGTTCTAGCTTTAAAATCAACATTTGCTTTTCCTCTGCAATGAATTTATTGTTGCTGGCCAAACCACAATATTTGCTGCAAATGAAGTTGTGAATGATGACATAAAAACAACATTGTGCACAAGCTTGACAAGCAGCAATATTCTATTGTTCTTTGTTCCTTGTTTCAGTCCTATTCTGGCCCCACCCACAACTCTTTCTCCAATATACTGATGATATCATCGGTGCTGCTTCCCCCGCTCATTCGGAATAGGAAAGGTTCATCGATTTCACTTTGAATTTTCATCCTGCCCTCACTTTCATCTGATCTGTCTCTGACTTCTTCCTTCCTTGGCATCTCTGTTTCCATTTCTGGGGATACATTGGCCACTAATATTCACTGAATCGCACAGCTACCTGGACTATATGTCCTCGCACTCTGCTTCCTGAAAAAGATTCCATTCCAGTCTCTCGGTTCCTCCATCTCCATTGTATATGTTCTGATGAGGCCAACTTCGACAAGGAAGTCTCCGAAATGTCCACCTTCTTCCTTAACTGAGGATTCTCAGAACCATTGTTGACAGGGCTCTCAACTGGGTCCGACCCATCTCCTGCACTTCTGCCCTCACGCACTCCCCCTTCCTCCCACAATGTGATAGGTTTTCCCTTGTCCTTACCTACTATCCCACCAGCATCCGCATCCAGAGAATCGTTAGCCGCCATTTCTACCTTCTCCAGCAAAATGCCACCACTAGACACATATTCCCCTCCCCTCCCCTCCCCTGTCCACCTCCTGCAGGGACTGTTCCCTCCGGAACACGTGGTCCACTCTTTCTTCACTCCCAACACTAACCCCCCCAGCACCCCCTCAACACACACACACACACACACACACACACACACACACACACAAACACAGAGCGTCCCGAGGTTGCTTTCCCCTGCAATTGCTGAGGCTGCAATACCTGCCCAATTACCTCCTCCCTCCTCAGTATCCAAGGGACCAAACATATCTTTCAGGTGAGGCAGGACTTTACCTGCACTTCTCACAATCTAGTTTACTGCATTCGCTGCTCACAATGTGGTCTCTTCTACATTGGGGAAACAAAGAGTAGACTGGGTGACCACTTCACAGAACACCTACGTTCTGCTCACAGAAAAGACCCTGAGTTACCTGTTGCCTGCTACCTTAACACAACACCCTGTCCCTTGGCCAACATCTTTGTCTCTGGCCTGCTGCAGTGTTCCAGCGAAGCCCAACGCAAGCTGGAGGAACAACACCTCATTTTCCGCTTGGGGACCCTGCAGCCCTTTGGACTCAATATCGAGTTCAGTATTTTTAGGGCCTAAACTCTCCCATGTCCCAGACTTTACTCCACACATCAAGCCTTGTTATCACATTGTCTGCCATTACCCACTATATATTGTTAACCACTACAGTCTCAATTAACAGCGATTCACTCTCCTAACCAGATTGTTATCCACTCCTTTTGTCTGTCCAACTGTTCTTTTCTCTCTTTGCGCTTTATCCCCACCTATTGTTTACTCCTTATCCCCTCCCCCCACCCTGTCGTCCGGATAAAAAACAACATTTTCCGAGCAACCATCAGTTCTGAGGAAGGGTCACCCGGATCCAAAAGGTTAACTCTGATTTCTCTTCACAGATGCCGCCAGATCTTCTGAGCTATTTCAGCAACTTCTGTTTTTGTTTAATATTTTATTGTGGTTAGGATGCTGTGGGATGCACCCTGCATAATGAGCTGCTTAGTATGTTCCCGAGGAGCTGGTTCCAAAAAAGTGGATCTCACACAGCTGGCAGCATCCCCAGAGTAAGCTTACTCGATTCACATAAGCCATACACCAACAGTTTGCTTCAATGAATCTAGAAAATTGAGTTTGGGGTTGCCAACGGCTATGAGAGGCCCACCAGCAGCTGACTGCTCTTGCACCCCACTAAGCAGAGCATAAAACTAGCTATAAACAGGATAATACACTCCATTGCAGTGGCAGGCAGCCACAAGCTAAATTACTGAACTACTTTTGAATGGTGTGTTTATTGGAAAATGACCCTGCTGCTGTACATTTTTAATAAATGTTAGCAAGACCAAACATGGTTGAGAAAGCAACGAAGTTCTGCAGCTTCATCCAAACTGTAGCATTCCTAATGCTTGTGAAAAGCTATGGAGAATACTTTATGAACTCTGTCACTCTTCCATTTTAAAAACACAAATTAATAAAGCTTTCATATGTGTGAGGAAATATTTTCTTTTTACGGGTCTCATGGAAACCTGATGTTCTGAAACTTTGCTCATATCCTGAGCCACCCTAGTGACATTGTTAAGGCGGAGGCCTGCATGTGTCCCATAGTGTCTTCGGGCAGCGTTTATGGAACTGACACTTTCGACTGGCCTGCAGCCAATCCAGCCCAACCCTGGAAAAAAAACCACAACACTTCCTTCAATCTTTCCTTTCCCTTTAATTATATCTGGATTAAAGACAAGCTCTCACGTTTTGGCATCTTGACTGTTATTTTGCAGAAAGGGTTTGGAAAAAAAAATACATGTTGGATATTTTAAAAGAAAGTATTTACACAAGTCTACCATAAAAAAGTGCCTAGACAAAAGATGATTAATATGCTAAAGGAAATTGCTTTCCCTGAAGTCTGTAAACAATAAACAATTCATTAATCTGTCTTGGCAATCTATAAACACCTAAGCCTGGAATTTCCTCTTATTTTTCACCATAAATATGGTTACATACCAGTTCCCGTACTCTTATTGGCTGCTGCAACCACCCACCTACATTTCCTTCATTTCCATAGCTCACCGACTTCACTCCATCCCGAAACACTCAGAACTACTGAATAGCAAAAATGGGCAGTCCAATGGATTTATCTCTTTATCGTATTAGGATGCAGGAGGAAGAGGCACCACATTTGCAGACAATACCAAACTTTATGAAATAATCAATCAATGAAGACAGTTCAAAAAAAAGAGTGAAGCCTCATGAGAGAAGACAGTAGTCAACTTGCTATTGCACTCGTAAGGTCTCACAGTTTGTTTAGGCAGTTCAATCCAGCATCTTACTAGGGAGATGTGTGTGAGGAGACTATAGTTATCCAAGGATGTCATAAGGCATTATTAACAATGTTCAATTAACGAGTGTGTCAGTGTTTAGTTAGCATAATGTTAAAGAAACTGAGGGCCCTCTGGTGATGCAGTGGTAGTGCCCCTCTTCCCTGAACCCATAGACCCAGGTTCAATTCCCACCTGCTGCATCGGTGTATCATAACATTTCTGAACAGGTTGTTTAGGAAAATAGGTTAAATCAATAAAATTAGAGAAACTGAACTCAGCTAGTTACGGTATTCACAGCCTCCCATCCATGTTTTTTTGGATAGTACTTAAGATGTTATTGATGAGTCAGAACGTCTTGCAGTTCAATAATGATTAGAACAAAACAATACTGTTAACTCCATATTTTCCCCAGAGCAAGTCAATAACCCGTCAAGCACTTGCTGCTCATTGGATCCCACTCATGCTTTATCAATGATGGATAGGTTCAGTATCCTGCTTGATCCTGAGCTGAGCTTCAGGACCCTATATTGAACTAATATTATTCACTTTCACTTGTGAAACATTGCTCATTTCTGCCTCATCTCATCCTCACAGTGTTGAAATCATTATTAATCCCTTTGTCACCTTTAGACTGAACTGTCCCAAACTTTTCTCCCTGTCTTCCCATGCTAAATCCAATATAAAATCCAGAGTTCTGATACATGCATAACTTTTCACTCAACCTCTCCACTGATCTTTGCAGAAGTCCAGTGTCTCCCCTTTTTTCATGGCATCGATTTAAGATTTCTCTGCTTCATTTTTAAATCCTATCAAGCCCTCATCCTGCTTTTTTCTTTCCCTTTCAATCCTTTGACCATGCCAACATTATCTTCGCTCCTAATTTGGATTACCTGCCCATTAGCCGTTCTCTCCACTTTGTCATTGTATTCTATAGTCATCCAGTCTCCTCGTCACTGTGGAACACTCTTCCCTCGTACTTGTTCCTTCTCTACTTGAATTGTCCTCAAAGTCTGCCTATTTAGGAGCTATAAGGCCACGTTGCCTGACTTTTCCTATTCTGGCTCAACTGTGATATTGCTTGGGATTTTTCTCCTGTATTAATGACGCTACATCAGTGCCAATTATGAGAATCGAAATTGTGTAAGTGACATAAACATTAATATTTACACTATTTATTGCCATGACAGGATTGCACAAACTTGAATAATTGTGAAAACTGATTCTTCTGTGTTGATTGGGAAACCTACAGTACAACAAGGAAAGTCAAATCACCAACATAACTAATTCTCTTCGAAATGCCTGTATATTGAAAAGGAAAACTTGGTTTACTGAGCAGTAATTATATAACAGTAGTCAAGCAGTTCCTCATTCAATGAGTACTCGGATGTGGAGATGGAACAGCGGGAGTACGCATTTAAGACATATGAAGCTAATAACATAAAATGCATCAAATGAGCTGAGGCTCATTTGGAACAATGAACTGTCTCCTTCTTATAGACAATTTTCAACAATATATTACTGAGGGGAATAATTAGCCAGAGATAAGCCTTGCACAAAAGCCAGAACTTCTCCCTGTTCCCTCACATAACATAGCATGTCTCCTAACCTCAAAGGATTGTACCAAATTACCTTTAAAGTCAGAATCATCCGAAGAAAATGACATTGGAATTCTCCCTCTATCGACTTCCTTGGTATCCATCTGTTTTTCCTTTCTATTTAGAGCGCTGGTTTATTGCCAAGTGTACAGATTCTCACTGGCAGTTCATCTTAATAATCCGATCTATTTGGTCTCTCTACAACCCTCTACAGAACAATTATATGACAGAAAAGGCAAGGAGACGAATGATGAGAATGAAGTCAACAAAAGCCTGTGAAAGCAAACTATTGCATTGTGTAATGAAACTGAAAATGAATAAGCAGGAATGAAAAGTTATGACCCGTTGCATCAATAATGAATAGATTACTCTGAGTTGTACAATACTTTAATGATTAGTTTTGCTGCAGTTTATGTATCGATCTATGTAAATTTCAAAGCGCGCAAACTACAGCGAGGCTGTAGTGTGAAGTTACGAATTTAAACTTGATGGGATGTGACATGAACACTGAGAGAATCTCTCATATACATATTTTCCCACCAAATGTTGTGAAACTGTAACTGGCACCAAATTATTTTCAGAAGTATATATGAACAATCTGTTTGACTATGAAGTTCATCATTTGGTTGACTATGTTGATTCCGGCTAGAGGTATTGAGATGGAGAAATTGAGTTCATCAGCATCTTTTCTGGGTTCCATCAGGGTTCTTAGTGTCCACAGCATGTGTGCACACCTTGGGCTGAATTATACTGAAGGCCATTTTGGTGGGAACATTTCTGCCACAAATAAGCAATGCAATGACATCAAACCGTGTAGTGCTGACCTGGTCCCAGTTGTGCCACTCTGTTGCTATAGTTAACCTCCTATAGATGGTCAGGCCATACCAGCCATACTATTGAAATGGATCATCAATTGCTTAGAGGTTAGTTGTTGACTTCTTCTGGCTGTGACTATGATTCTACAAGCAGTTGATGTTTTCTATAGTTGTTTAATGTGCAATATTTGACAGGGAGTAGTGTGACAGCTGCTAAAGGTACTTTTATTGAGTTAAAGTTTTTTGGTACATAGCAGTTCCCTCACAGATATGGCTGCACCAATAGACATTCCTTTTGGAATACACAGGATCTGGAGAATGAACAGAGGGAATGCAGAGCAGGTCAAGTTGCTGGAAGAGTGAAATGTCAGAAGGGGAAAAGGGCATTCAAGAGGGATCTGTGTCTTCCCAGGATGTTCAGGAAAATAAGTTGGACCTCAATGAAGAATAGTGTATGAGACGTCTGCGCTTTAACATGGACATCCTCATAAAATTTTAACACCTTCGACCAGAACTGTAGCCACAGACTAAGACAAGGAATATATTGACAATGGCTGTGAAAATGATCCCGGCAAATGCAGTTTTTCGGTCTTGACTCTTTATAGATTGGAATGTATGGATTGACAGGGAAATGGGATGTTAGAAAAAGAATTAGTTGTTCAGATTGTTGCTTTCAGCCTTACTGCTGGTTTTAGTGTCAGGAAAGGCCATACCAATAATGATCAGCATGATGTCATTGTGAATTTAGGATACAAAAGCAGCCTTTTCCTTTCTTGTTAGCTTTTGTGCCTTCAGGTGTCATAGAGGATAGAGTTGAAATTTCCATACTACAAGATACAAGGCATTAGTAGGCTGCGGCCAGGACAACAGCAAAAGGTTTTACAGTTGCTAACTCACAGGACCACGCATGCATTCAGTTGCCAAGTGCTCAGTTTTGATGGGGCAGCCTACAGAACAACACTGATGGAAATGCAAAACAAAATGCTTGGTGCGTTAAGAATTCTGCCAAACATGTGCCACTCTACCTGCAACCTATGTTTCAGTGAATCTAATGTGATCAGCTATGTACACAATCTATGAAAGGTGGGGCTGCTGTGGACACTGAAGACCCTGATGGAACCCAAAAAAGATGCTGATGAACTCAATTTCTCCATCTCAATACATCTAGCCGGAATCAACATAGTCAACCAAATGATGAACTTCATAGTCAAACAGATTGTTTATATATACTTCTGAAAATAATTTGGTGCCAGTTACAATTTCACAACATTTGGTAGGAAAATATGTACATGAGAGATTTTCTCAGTGTTCATATCACATAACATCAATTATGTATACAAATGTATACAAGCTATTTCATCACCACTCACAGAGAATATGCATTGCCTATTTTTTCTATCAATGTAGAAACCTTATAGTTTCTGCATTATGAAACATATGACAATGTTCCGGCATGTTATCTATGTTTATTACATCCTCTGTAAATTCTGGGGCTGCCCCATTTTAATCCATTACATTTTCTAGGTTGGTCTGATGTACAAAATTGACCAATTTGCACCCAAGTAGTTGATAAAAATTAGACACCAAATGACCCTGACACTGAGTCAGTTGTCAGTTTTGATACTTTATTCCAGTTCATTGTTGTTTCTTGAAACACCATCTGGTTTTCTTTTATCATTCAACTGACTTCTTACCCAGTTTCAGGCTTTAATATGTTTTCCCAAAGCTTTGAATTTTTAATGCCTTTATGTGCTTCAGTGCTGGACTATCCCTAATTGCTCTTGAGAAGGTAGTGGTGAGTTGCCTTCTTAAACCGCTGTAGTTCATTTGGGGTAGTACAATGAGAACTCTGTCAGGGAAAGAATAGCAAAAATCACAAAGTCTGCATGGTGAGTGACTTGGAAGGGAACATGGAAGAAGTGCTGTTTCCATGTAGCTCCTGCCCCTGTCATTCTAGATGGTGGTGGCCGTGGTTTTGGAAGCTGCTATCTAAGGAGCCTTGGTGAATTACTGTAGTGTATACACAGACACTACTGAGCACAGTAGGAAGTGAACATTTGTCAATCTGATGCCAATTAAGCAGGCTGCTATTGTCCTGGAAGGAGTCAAGCTTCTGGAGTGTTGTTGGAGCTGCACTCATCCAGGCAAGTGCAGAGTATTCCATCACGCTCTTGACTTATGTTCTGCAGATGGTGGACAGGAGATGAATTACTTTCTGCAGGATTCCTAGCTTCTGACCTGCTTGTGTAGTCACTATTTATATGGCAAGTCCAATTCAGCTTCTGGTCAATGGTAGCCTCCAGGACATTGATGGTGGGGAATCCAGTGATGTACAGCCATTGAATTTCAAGGGGATAATGTAATTTGTCACTTGTCAACCCCAATCTAGATATTGTCCAGGTCTTGCCTCATTTGGAAATGGACTGATTCAGTATCTGAGGGATTGCAACTAGACCAGAATGTTGTGGAGTCATCAGTGAACATCCCCACTTAAGACCATAACACATAGAAGCAGGAGCAGGCCATTCAGCCCATTGAGTCTGTTCTGCCATTCAATGAGATCGTGGTTGAACTGATAGCCCTCAACTCCATGTTCCTGCCATTTCCCCATACCCCTTCTTTCCCTTATTGATTAAAAATCTATATTTGAGAAAAATCTGTAATGAGGTCAGGAGCTGAGTGGCTCTAAATGAGTGTCAGTGAGCAGGTTGTTGCTAAACAACCCCTTCCATCACTTTACTGATAAATGAGAGTAGACAGATGGGGCATTGATTGGTCGGGTTAGGTTTGTCCTGCTTTTTGTGTATAGGATATACCTGGGTGTTTTGGCTAGATGCCAAGATGTTTGCTGTACCAGAACAGCTTGGCAAGTGGTGGGACCTGTTCTGAAACATGTATTTTCAAATTATCGCCAGAATGTTGTCAGGGCCCATAGCCTCTGTGGTATCCAGTACCTCCAGCCATTTCTTCACATCATGTAGACTGAATCAGTTTGGCTGAAGTCTGATATATGTGATGTTGAGGATCTGGAGGAGGGCAAGATACATCAACCACACTGCACTTTTGGCTGAAGATTGCTGCAAATGCTTCAGCCTTGTCTTTACACTGATGTTGTGGGCTCTTCCGTCATTCAGGATGGGGCTACTTGCGGAGTCTCTTAACTGAGTTGTTCAGTCATCCATCACCATTCATGACTGGATATGGTGGGACTGCAGAGTTTGGATCTGATCCATTGGTTGTGGGATCACTTAGCTCTGTTTATGACTTGGTGCTTCTGTTGTTTGGCATGCAAGTAGTCCTGTTTGGCAGCTGCACCAGGTTCACACCTCATTTTTAGGCATGCCTGGTGCTGCTCCTGGCATGCCCACTTGCGCTCTCCATTGAACTAGGCTTGATGGTAATCAGAGTCATGGCTGTTCCAGGTCATAAGTTTTCAGATTGTGTTTATCTACAGTTCTACTGCTGATGGCCCTCAGTGCTTCATGGATACAAATCTTGAGTTGCTGGATATATATCAAAATCTATACCATTTAGTACAGTGGTCGTGCCATACATGATGGAGGGTATGCTCAATTTGAAAATGTAACCTCATTTCCCCAAAGGACTACGCAGTGGTCACTCCTACCAATACTATCATGGACAGATGCATTTCAGCAGGCAGATTGATTACAATGAGGTCAAGTATGTTTTTCCCTCTTCTTTCACCACCTACATCTGACCTGGTCCAGCAGCTATAGCCTATAGGACTTCACCAGGTCAGTCTGTAGAGCTGCTGCTGAGTCACTCTTGATGATGAACATCGAAGTTCCCCGCCCAGAGTACGTTCTCCTCCCTTGTCACCCTCAGTGCTTACTCCAAGTGTTGTTCAACATGGAGGACCACTGATTCATTACTGTTGATTTGGCGGAGGGGGAGGGAATGTGGGGAAGGGAGGTGGTAATCAGTAGGACATTTCTTTCCCCATGTTTTCCCTGATGCCGTGAGATATCCTGAGGCTTAAAGTCAATATTGACTGCTTACAGGGCAACCCCCTCTCAACTGTATCCTACTGTGAGACCACCTCTGCGGAATGTGGCCTGCCAGTGGGACAGGGCATACCTGGGATGGTGACAATATTTCCTAGGGAATTGTTTGTCAGACACTATTCCATGAGCATGACTGTGCTTGTCTAGTCTGAGATTGTCTAATTTTGGTCATAGACCTGAAAATGTACAGGGTTGAGTTTGCTGTTGTTTCCAGTGCCTAGGTTGATATCAGGTGGTCTGTCCTTCTTTCTTACTTTTTTCAGACAACTTAGTGAACCAGAAGGATTTTTGTGACAATTAGCAATGGTTTTATGGTCATAATTAGACTTCTAAGTCCAACTTTTTTTAGAAGTTAAATTATAAAATTACCATTATGTTATTGGCTCCCCTAGAAGCTGGCCAAGGAAGCCTCAATCTTAAGACTTCTTTTAGATGTGAATGTTTAAAATGGATGCTGGAGACTTTCCAATGCATTCTTACAGAGCTTATCCCAGATTCTGAAGCAGTCCATGTCCATATGTAGACAGACTTGGATAACATCCAGGCTTGGGCTAATAAGTGGCAAGAAACATCCATGCCATGGGTTGAGGTTGTATTCTGCCTGCAGCAAAGGTCCCCTTAAATAGTTAAATGTTGAGCTTCAATTCTGTTTTTCAAAGCACAGCACAGGTATCATTGTAGCATTGAGAACTGTGAATCAGCATACTCCTGCATTTGGCAGTAAAAGCTGATGCAAAGTGATGCTCTAACGGTATTATTGCTAGACTGTTAATCCAGAGACCAAGATAACAGATAATGTTCTGGGGACCCAGGTTCAAATCCTGCCACAACAGTTGGTGGAATTTGAATTCAATAAATATCTGGAATTAAGAATCTAATGATGACGGTGAATCCATTACTGATTGTTGGAATGACCCATTTCGTTCACTAATGCCCCTTAGGGAAGGGAACTGCCATCCTTATGTTGTCTGGCCTACATGTGACTCCAGACCCACAGCAATGCTATCGACTCTTAACTGCCCTCTGGGCAATATATGCTGCGTAGCCAGCGATGCCAGCATCCGGTGAATGTATAAAGATAAAGAAAAGCAGGACCATGTCAATAGCTTCTTCCTAGACCCCTCCGGGAGCAGTCTCTCCTCTAGAATGTGATTACATCCAACTTGCTGGTCCTCACATTCGTTGCTTTTGCTCTTCATGATTTCCTATTCTGTCCCAACAGCATCCTGCAGCTATCATCACTGCAGGCTTCAGCTGTGAGTCAGTGTGGAGGAAGGAACATGATGTCTAAGATTTACAATGGTCCTGGGCCACAAGCTGAGAGAACCAGTTTGCATAGCCCCCTGTGTGTGTTGACTTTCAATATTTATATTTCAGGTTGAAATTGGGGGTGCAGCCTTTCATTTAGAACAGTTTCAGATGTTTTCCAGTTATATGTCTAACATCAACATCATGTTTTCCTTCTAAGTGTCGGAATAGCTCCAATATAACGATTTCAATGCAGAGAAAAAAAAGGTAGTACAGAATTTCACGCTGTTTAACAATTAAATTTTAAACAACATATATTAACAGATTAAGGTAGAGTAAGTTCGGTAACAAAATCCCAAATTTATTGGCTTGTACTAATTGCTTTTCCTGTGAAGCCTATGATACCTTTCAAGCCCTTTCACTGAGTTTGTGTCTGGGTAACTTCCTCTTCCCCATCTACTGGTTGTGTTCAAGCAAAGACTCTAAAACTAGTAAGAAATCATGAGTTTAAAATTAACAATGAATTATTTTTAGTTTTCATTGTAATTTTTAACAAGTTGGATGCCAGGACAGGATACTTAAGCTATAAGTGAATGCTATAGTCCTTAAAAAGCTGAGGCCTGTCAATTACCATGGATTGGATGATATCGGCAGGATTTGCATTCCCCACGTTACCCATAAATCTATACAGGCAGCAGCCAACATATCAGCTGCAGCCACAAGCTGTTCAAGTAGCAACCCAAAGAAAATAGAAAACATAAAGCTGTCACAAGGATAAAAATGCAGAGGAGATTTGTTAATGTCTCCCATAATTCAGAACGGCCTAAGGTAACTGAAAAATCACAATGTATGCAAATTTGAGAACGTTGATCATACAGCATCAATAACAATATTATGGGTACAACATGGAGAATCTTACAAATGCTCAGAGACTACAGTGTAAACCTGGTTGTGAGTCACTAGATTGCATAGATGCACAGAGAAACAGTTTAATTTTACTTACCTAAATCATCCATTATTGCACAGCAACATTTTCACTTATATACAGAAAATATGCAAAGCAGAGTAACATCTAATTTGCCTAAAAATAAAGTTACCAATAGCACTTCTCAAACTGAGTTCAATGGCATCAAACAGCTAAACTTTAAATGTTGCTCTACAGAGATGAGGACTTGATTTTACATCTGCTGTGGGGCTTGGGGGGATGGAGGCCTCAGAATGTAATTCTGCAGCCCGCTTCTCAGGCACAAAATGATGACTGTACTGCTCAACATTGCAGGCAGCATGCATGTGCCGTAGGCTGCTTTGCTTTGTGCTTCATGCTTCCAGGATACTGACCTGACACCAACATTAAGCACATTGTTCATGCAAATCAGGACATGCTGTCTGTTTGATGGCCCTTTGTAAAATGATTTTGTGACTAACTGTGTAATGCTTTGTGCACAGAACAGCTGAACCGATCTTTCTTAAAGAGACTATTAGAGACAGTCTCTTAAATAGTGAGGGACTGGGAAGTGTTACTGCATTAAGGGACCTGAATGTCTTTCTTCATGTGTGACCTAAAGGTAACATATGGTTGTGGCAAACAATCTGGAAGGTAAATGGTATGTTGACCTTTAATAGCTTAGAATCCCTACAGTGTGGATACAGGCCCTTCGGCCCAACAAGTCCACAGTGAACCTTGGAGCATCCCACCCAGACCCATCCCCCTAATCTACACCTCCCTGAATGCTACGGGCAATCTAGTATGGCCAATCTACCTAACCTGCACATCTTTGGACTGCAGGAGGAAACCGGAGCACCCAGAGGAAACCCACACAGACACAGGAAGAATGTGCAAACTCCACACAGACAGTCGCCTGAGGTTGGAATTGAACCCAGGTCCCGTGAGGCAGTAATGCTAACCACTGTGCCACCATGCCGCCAATGTAATGCAAGAAACTTTGAGTTGAAGAATAAAGATAACTTGCTGCAAAAGTGAAAACCTTTTCCTTCACTAAATGTGGAACCAGGAGCAGTAAAAACACTCCCCTTGAATCTACATTGAAACTGAGGACTGCTGTGAGCCAACAATTTGACCCCTCCCACTTGTCTCTCTAGTTTTAGACCTTCAGCTGGTATCAGACTCAGTTGAAGCCCTCCTCCCCTGTTGTTGGTCAACTGCCTCTGGAACTACAACCTTGGCATGCAACTTCCTGGTAACAGGGAACCAGCCAGTCAGTTGTACATGGTCCTGCATTTCTATCTCTGTGTCTCCTGTGGTGTTTTTCGATTGCACCCTATTTTGGATGTGATCCCATTCTTGGCCAAAGCATTTTTATTTGCAATATTTAAGCGATATTCAACGTCCCTGGAAAATAACATTTGTGCTAAACAAATGCCAGGCAATAACCAATTCTAACAAGAGATAATCAAACCATCTCTCCATGACATTAAACAATATTACCGTTACTGAATCCACTGGTAGTTACCATCACCAGAAACATAGGTAGACGAGCCATATAAATATTGTGGTTACTAAAACTGCCAGAAGATCATAGGCTGCTCCCTCATTAGAGATGGTGAGTTTAACCTGAGAGTCACCACACCTCAGGCGAGGGGCAAGGTTGATAAAAGTGGGACCTTCATGGTGACCTCAGCCAGTGTAGGAATTGAACCCACACTGTTGGCATCACTCTGCATTGCAAACCAGCCATCCAGCCAACTGAACTAACTGAGCCGTAAAAACAAATCAGAAACTCAGAATGCTGCAGTGAGTAACTCACTTCCTGATTCCTGAAAGCTGGAACAGAGGGACCTGGAAGTACAAGTTGTTCGTTGAAAGTAGTGTCACAGGTAGACAGGGTGGTGAAGATGGCATTTAGCATGCTGGCCTTCATTGTTTGAGGCATTGAGTATAGGAATTGGCACATTATGTTACAGTTGTGCAAGTTATTGGTGAGTCTGCTTGGAGTATTGCATATAGTTTTAGTCACCCTGTTATAGGAAAGACATAGTTAAACTAGAAAGTGTGCAAAGAAGGCTTACAAGGATGTTGCCAGGACTAACAAGCCTGAGTTATAGGGAGAGGTTGGCCAGGATAGGACTATATTCCTTGGAACATAGGAGAATGAGGGCTGACCTTATTGAAAGTGTATAAAATCATGAGGGGCATAAATAGGATGAATGCATATAGTCTTTTTCCCAGGGATGCGGATTTGAAAACTAGAGGGCATAGGTTTAAGTTAAGAGAGGAACGATTTAAGAAGGACCTGAGAGGTAATTTCTTCATGCAGAGAGTGGTGCATATATGGAATGGGCTGCCAAAGAAAATGGTTGAGGCAGATACAATACCAACATTTAAAAAACATTTGGATAGGTACATGGGTGGGAATGTTTAGAGGGATATGGACCAAATATGGGCAGTTGGAACTAGCTGAGTGGGCACCATGGTCAGCATGGACCAGTTTGGGCTGAAGGGCCTGTTTCCATTTTGTATTACTCTATGACTTTATGACTCTATGACTATCTACAAGGCACATGTCAGGCATACGACTGAATGCTCTCCACTTCCCTCCACGTAATTCAACTCCAAAAGTTCAAGAATCTTTACACCATCCAGAAGAATAAAGACATCTTGCTGCAAGAATGCTATACAGCCTTATTAGGAACATACCCTGGAATACTTTGTGCAGTTTTGGCCTCCTTACCGTTGGAAGGTTTTGCTTGTTGCTGAGTACAACAGAAGTTCTCAAGGTTAATTCCTGGCACAGCACAAACGTGCTATCAAGAGAGATTGAGGAGACTGGATCTGTATTTCCTAAAATTTAGGAGGATTGAGAGAGGATCTTATTGAAACATGAAGAATTCTTACTGGGATTGATAAGGTAGATGCAAGAAAAATATTTCCCCTGACTGGGAGTGGAGAGGTGGGGCTAGGAGGAGGTGGGATCTAAAACTATGGAACACAGTCCCAGATTAAGAGGTATGCCATTTGGACCTGGGATGAGGAGGAATACCTTCACCAGAGGATGATGAATCTTAGGAACTCTCTGCCCAGAGGGCAGTGAAGTCATTGAGAATATTCAAGGTAGAGATTGATAGATTTCTAGCATTAGAGACTTCAAGGGTTATGGGAGCAGTACAGCCGAGGTGGAGAGTCAGCCATCATCTTGCTGAGTGGCACAGCAGGCTCTAGGGGCCGAATGGTCTACTTCTGCTGCTATTCCCAATGCTCCTATGCTTCTTTATCACTGCTCCTTTACCATCACTGGGTCAAAACCCTGGAGATCTCTTTCCAAACACCAGTGCGGGTGTACCTACACCAATTACACTGTCAATGGATTGGCTCACCATCACCTTCTCAGGGGCAATTAGGAATTCACGACAAATGCTAGCATTACCAGTGAAGGTCACACCCCACAAAAGAAATTTAAAAAAACTTGGAATGTACATTTGTCAAATATGGATGTTTTTATGTGCAACATTATGTTACACGGGAGACAAACGAAATGAATTCCGATTCAGCAAAATGTTGGTCATAAATTAAAATCGGAACAGCGAACGTTGGAAGTGTTCGTTTTGTTTCTGTGTGATCTTGGGTTTGATTTTAGTTTGAATTCAACCTTGCAAGGATCAGAATTCTGGTTTCCTATTACCGTGACAATGAGCTGTGCATTAGCACTCATAGAGAGCGGAATGTAATAGCTTTCCCACCCCCGGTGAGTTTGTCTGGGGGAGAGGGACGTGTAAAATCAGCCAAGCTGCAACTTCCCATTTCCTCCCGAATGTTTTGATGGATTTGTGTCTGTTGTTCTTTTTTTTTTAAAAAAAGCACATTTCCAAACCTCGTATGATTCTCAGGTCTCAAGCTAACTTAACATTTCATGGAATCACTGGTTCCAGGAATAAAACGGAGACGGGGGTGGAGAGGGGAGGGGGCAATCCGAAAATACGGTGAACTCCTGGGATTTCCGAACGCGCTAGACCGCATGCAACATTTTGTTTACAATCTCAGCCACTGCGGCGTCAATGTTTGCTTCTCCGCCGTTGTCATGGGATACAGTGCTACACACTAGGAGGTTTCCATCCAGTTAAACGCAGATCTACTCCAAGAGAGAGAGAAACACAGTCTCCCATATCTGAGCTGTGCTCTGCTGCCTTTGTCTTTGTGACTGTTCACTCAACTGTAAGCGCTGGTCAAGACAGCAACAAGCCAGATATATCAGCGGGTCAGAGAGCTCAACTGCAGCAGTATTCAATACAGATTGCAACGGCCATTGCTAAACCCAAACGAAATTAAGTAAAATAGAGATATTAATGTATTGCCCCTCACTCTAAGCAGTAAGGCAAGTTTGTAGACGCCGACATGGTCAGTTGGCTGTTTGATGTTAATCCCATTGTAAAACATGTTCGCCTCATACGAACCCACATCCCCGGTTCCTGGCCCATTTAGTGCCAGGCGCTAAGTTGAATTTTTGAATAGGCTGCCCAGCCGCAGGTCAGGCTGAGAATGTACCCAACAGGGGCAGCCTGACATTGGCGAGGCAGTTCGACGCCGGAAGGAGGTGATTTGGACCTGGGGCAGTTTGATATGGGCTTGGAGTTGTCCTTCACAGCTATCTATGCCCACAAATGTAACGTATTCCAATACACTGGAAGGTTATTGTGAAAGATGGAACGTGTGAATAAAATCGAAAGGGGTAAATTTTGAAATAAAACGACTGTTGAACCGCTGCCTCAGAAAGTAAGTCATTTTTAAAATGACTGGCTTCAGACTGGTGTGTTCCATATCATTGATATCAGAGATAAAAGGTACTGCAGATGCTGGAGAATCCGAGATAACAAGGCGTGGGGCTGGATGAACACAGCAGGCCAAGCAGCATCATAGGAGCAGGAAAACTTGACGTTTCGGGCCTAGACCCTTCATCAGAAAATTACCGTGTTAAAGAGCCCAGCCAACTGTTAGTCGAGTTAAAATGTTGTAGAAAATTGCACTACATTGACATTTTTGTTGATACCTTGGTGCTCTACTCCATCACCGCTAACAGCAGCTGTCCCCCAATGCAATGCCTGACATTTTACCTCCTCCCTTCTCACATTCTCCCAGTGTGGGTCAGTCACTCATCCTTCTGCTGTGCAATATTTGCAGTATCTTCGTGTGTTCTCCTCTACAATGTGAAAAGCCAATTGGGTGATTACTTTGAGGAACATCTCCAATCAGTCTACAAGTTTAACACTGAGCTTCTTTGGTCAATTAATGATCAGTTTGGGGGATGGGGGATGGTCCTTGGGAAAAGCTGGGCAATAAGTATCCTTATTGAAAGGAGGCATACCGGACTCCTGGTCAGTAGAACAGGATCCCACCTGGCTGCGAAGGGGCCCACAATTATATTCTTTTGCATGGTCATTTTGACACAGATACAAGCACTTCTTACCTATTCCTTCCTCACTATAGTAGACTCATGAGCTTTGCCCATAGTTGTTATAATATGATGCAAAGCTTGGTGGCTGTGGTTGTCGCAGAGTGCTACTGCCAATCTTCCTTCCTATGTTAGTCTAAGGGGCTTTGGTGGAAGTTGCACCTCAATAAGTCTCAACAGAAGAGGGTCTCATCTTGCATAGCAAAATGTTTCTTACTTCTTAGTAACCCAATACAGGTTACATTAGTTCCTAGTTTATTAATTACTACTAACCACATGTAGATAGAACACTCCTGCTCCATCAGGAGACTGTACCATTGTTGAACTAACTGATCCTCTGTCCAGAGGTTATGTGACATAATCAGAGGGGGCAGAGTCCAGTATAGCTCAAACACTAACTCTTTCAAAACCATTACCTTAGATAACAATAGTGACACAGATACTTGCTAAATATAAAGGACCTTGATGCTCTGGGCCAGCACTTAATGTCTTAGTGGGTTAATTCCAGTACCAATGCTGTTATGTTTGTGGATGTTCCAAAGCTAGCATATGTAATTCCTCTCATCAACGTAAACTTAAAGTTAATAGTTACATTTGCAGCTCACAATAAGATGCAAGATTTGTTGAAAAGCATCTTCATGAAGTCTGTTACAAAAACCTACCTTTAAGAATTCAACTTCAGCAATTCGATCCATTGGGTAATTCTTCCACATATTTTACAAGGGACATAATGAATGTTGGAGCTGAGCTTGTCCCAGTAATGTGCAATCAGTGTGGGACCTAATTAATATAATTATTGTATTACAATGGAGCTACTGCAGCTCTCATTTTTCTTCACCGTACAGAATGAACAGGCATGTGGGTTTGCATACCAATTTTCAAAGCTTTGCAAAATTCAGGCTGCAGCACGGTACATGAAATGCATCTGGTTAAATTTCTGTGGAATCTTAACATGAAAAAGCTTTATTAGCTTGCTGTTATCCATTTCCAAACAACAGTTGTTGAAAACATTTTGTAAAGCTGTCTTGTGTTGCAATTTAGGTTTGAAAGGAAGACCAACACAACTAACCCTACTACAAAAAAGATCATGTGAATTATTTGACTGAAGGGAGAATTTCTTTGTCAGGGCTTCCCAAAGAAGGGTTTGTGACACGATCTGGAGTCACAAATTGAAATTTTGGGGCTGTGAGCTCTGAGGCAGTAATGGCCCCCTCTCCCTGCTCCCTTTGGTTTACCCCTCACCTCCCCTCTCCGTCAGCACTCCATACAGCCCCCCAGCATTCCCAGGAGGTCTTGACAATTTTCAATGCTCCAAATGGCTTCACAATGGAAGCAGTGTTTGGGAAGCACTGTTCTGTGACAATTGGTCATTCCTACCTTGAAATGGGCGTAATTTTGTACAAGGCATTTGAACCTGACAGCAAGAAGTTGCAATTCCCTTTTCTTGTAATATAACAGAGATCAATACATTACACTGTTTAGGCATCAATATATAGTATAAACCAGACCATACATTGCCATAAGGATGCTGGGTAACTAGTAAATGTAGTTAGTCCTCATTCATTACTTTTCTATCCTCTGTTTTTTTGATAATGTTAGCAATGCAACCGTTATGCCCCAGTCAATGTCTGTTCAAGTGAAGATGCTTGTTCCAATACATTTTATCTCTGCACCTTTCATTAGATATCCACTCTCCCTTATATCCCTGATTCTCGATCACTTGAACAGATTTTTCCATTCCCTCAATTTGTTCTTTTCTATTGCCCTGCTATGATCCTCTGCATGTACACTTTTCAAACCTTCCTTATCTCCAAGACACATCTTGAGCAAGGGATTTTTTCTTATTCTTCTGAGCATTGTGTTTTTTTTAGTCTGCAGCTTAGCTTCAGAGCTTGTTGCAAACAATTTACTTGCGCAGCTTGGAAATCTAGGTCAATCATCAATCATAAGTACCTCTTTAATACTCTCCCACTTGTCCAGACAATAGGTGTATTAAGTCTACGTCCAGACATTTGGCTTAGGCACCAAAGTCTCTCAAGGAACTGCATTTCTAAAATTATGTAGGTTAGCATATTAATATTGTATATGCAGCGTAGGTGATTTTAACACTTCCTTAAGTTCAGAGAATGAGAATTATAATTCATACAATTTCATTCAAAATGCTATACCTTTATTGAGAATTTTAAAGAAATATTTAAATTAAATCATTTTGCTGTGCAAGATGAAACCCTCTTCTGTTGAGACTTATTGAGGTGCAACTTCCACCAAAGACAATAGGAACAGCCCCTTATAACATAGGAAGGAAGATTGGCAGTAGCATTCTGCTACAAACACAGCCACCAAGCATTGCATCATATTATAACAACTATGGGCAATTCCACCCGTCTCTCCCCCAACACATCCCCAACTGTATTGTTTAGGATTGTTTAGGAGTTATCTTCAACTGAGATTTTCCTGAACGGCTCACCAGCACTCTTGTTGATAAGTATCTATTGACTTGCTATTTGACTGCTCCCCATTGATACTTATCTTCTGTTTTCCCTTGCTCGAGTGTTTCTGTGTAGGATCTTTTCTAGATGTTAATGTATAGAATATCGATTTTTAAGGAATTGATGTGTCGCCTTCTCCTGAATATGGATTGATTAGTTAAATCCATGATTGGCTGTTGGTTGGTTAACTTATTTCCAAATTGTTTTTTTGTTGGTTTAGCCATATAAAGACTTATATAGTCAGAGTTATACAACACGGAAACATACCCTTCTGTCCAACTCATCCATGCTGACCAGATATCCTAAACTGATCTAGTCCCATTTGCCAACATTTGGCCCATGTTCATCTAAACCCTTCTTATTCATGTGCCCATTCAGATGCCTTTTAAATGTTGTAATTGTACCAGCCTTCACGACTTCCTCTGGCAGCTCATTCCATACACGCAGTACCCTCTTGTGTGAAAAAGTTGCACCTGAGGTTCCTTTTAAATCTTCCCCTCTCACCTTAATTCTATGTCCTCTAGTTTTGGACTCCCCTACCCTTGAAAAAGATCTTGGCTATTCACCCTATTCATACCCCTCATGTTTTATACTCCAGGGACACTCCAGGGAAAATAGCCCCAACCTATTCAGTCCCTCCCTATAGTTCAAACCCTCCAATCCTGGCAACATACTTGTAAATCTTTTCTGAACCCTTTCAAGTTTGACAACATCTTTCCTATAGCAGGGAGACAAGAAATCGACGCAGTATTCTAAAAGTGGCCAAATCAATTTCCTGTACAGCCGCAAAATGACAGTCTACCTCCTATACCCAATGCACTAACCAATGAAGGGAAGGGTACCAAATGCCTTCTTCATTATGTTGTCTACCTGTGTCTCCACTTTCAAGGAACTATACATCCGCATCCCTAGGTCCCCTTGTTCATCAAAGCTCCCCAGGCCCCTACCATTAACTGTTTAAGTCTTGCCCTGATTTGCCTTACCAAAATGCAACACCTCACACGTATCTAAGGTAAACTCCACCTGCCACACCTCAGTCCATCGGGCTATCTGATCACGGTCCCATCGTACTCAGAGCTAACGTTCTTCATTATCCACTGCACCACCAATTTTGGTGTCATCTGCATGCTTACTAACCATACCTCCTATATTCACCTCCTATATTCACATCTAAATCATTTACATAAATGACAAAAAGCAATCGACCCATCACCGATCCTCCTGGCACACCAAGGGCCACAGGACTGTCCTGCTGTGAGTACATGTGGGGAGTCAATCAGCCTCTGCTGATTTCAACTAGTTTGCTCTGATTAAAAAAAAGTAGTCAATTGAATTGTTTAATTCAGCAGTATCACAGCAATTAACAAATATCAATGTAATTATAGTGTATGGCAACCATCCAATTCCCACATCAAATACTATTCCGAACTCATAGTCCCAGTCTTCCCTGAGGTATCTGTAACACTCTGTGAGACTCTGCATGATGACATATTGACAGTCACAAGGGTCGAGATCTTGGTGCATCTGGGCTATTAAATGATTTGACTTCTTTTCTTTCCTTTCCGTCACCCAGTAAACCAAGTCACTAAGTAGGCAAATTATTATGACCAACTGCACCAATGCTAAGGCTATATATTCAAGTAGAACCTTGATATTTCTACGCCAATTAGAAACTGTAAATCAAATACATGCCTTACTTTATGATTTTGTTTTGTCATCTCCTTTGTACTTTGTTGAATTTGATTATAATGATTATGAGACAGATCAGTTTCTTTTGCAATACTGTGAAATGCTCAGGCAGAGGGGATGTACTTACCTGGGTGGAACACCGGTAGAAACCTAATCGTTATAGGCCCTTCCTTTCCATAGGTCCAGTAAACAGTGTAATTTGATGATACTGGACATCCATTTTGGGCCTTAATTGCTCCAATATTTTCAACTCTGCATACCATCGTGGAGATGGTCTTTTTTGGACGGAAAACAAAAAAACTCTCATTGAATCTAATGCCCTATGTGAAACACACTTCCACAAATGAAACACCCCTTCATGAGTCATTAAAGCTGTAAGAATTTGTTTTCCTCTGACAATGGTATCAGACATGCACATTGAGGTTTGTGAAGACTATGGAGTTATAAAATGATACTGATAATTCTTGGATTGTATGAAATGCACGCTTGCCTGTAATGATAGCTTTAACTACATAAAGTTCAACACATTGCCTATTTTTGGACTGCAACAATAAATTGAATTGCTTAATGATACTGTTTGCTTCTAGTTGTTTTGCCCTCTTTGGCACTTCAACAAGATTATAAATGGCAACTATCTCAAATTGCTTAAGGTTAGTGGAATTGATGTGTTAAAGTGAAGAGCATGACATTATCTCATGATCTCCGAAATCTCCATAAAAACGGAAGGATACTGTTGTATATAAACAGCATCATTGGTCATACTAATAAATGTTCCAGAGATATCGACATGTTTTAATCCAATCTACCAATAAGTTTACTGTCACGAGGCTTCAGCTTTGAGCTATTTAGAATGTGAATCTGTTTTGGCTCATATTTTTGCAGTGTGCTGGAATTGTGATAATTTCCTCAACTGGAATAATAGAGTTGTCGTAAGATTGAGGAACGCTTGCCAAAGAGTGAGAGAAGTTGTGAAAAATAACGATGCTGGAATGTATCACTAAGTTTGGATGCTTTCCAACCAACCGTGATGAGAAGTGGCACTGAGATCTTGACTGTGCCTTCTTGAAAATGACCTGCCGCCTTATGATCATGATGGTACACAGGCAGTTGCTCACTGTAACAGGAAGAGGCTGCTCCGCATGTCGAACTGATAAAGTCCTTTTCAATAAGAAACACACCTTTGCAAAGTGATTCAACTTTCAGCATGTGTTACACTTTCTCCCTCAAGTTGGACATGACATTGTGAATTGATGAGCATTTTCATAATGTAGGCATGGTTTTGAAGTCTCTGACTGTGGAGGGCCACATTGAAACTATTGCAGTCTCTTTGTTCACAATCCTACCCTGTGAGCTGGTTAGGTTGGCAGAATCTGCAACCCTCAGACTGTTGGTGCAATGTGTGTTATAATCTTGGTTAAAATGGCAAATGCGATTTGGACTGCCAAGATCCTGCCTCTTTCCAAGGCTAAATCATTATCCTCTTTCATCAAACTTTCCCTAATTTGTGGAATTGAAGTCTTTTCAATTACTTATTCACAAATTCTTTTGTGGGTTAGTGTTCTACATATAGAAGCTAATTGCCACAAGGCTGCCAAATATTGTTTAATGGACTGGCCATTTCTCTGACATCTCCGTATGTTAATACGTTGATGTTAATGATGGAATTTATGTTATTCAAACATCGCACTTTTCTTGGGCCCCAAGTATTTTCTTCAAACAGTTACAAATATATAAAATGTAGATGTTTCCTTTGTAAGCTGCTTTAATACTCAGCAGTCTTTGGCTTTGAGACGATATTTAAATACGCCTTCTCGTCAATCACCGCTACAAATGGACTGTGGATCTTGAGCAAGAAAGTAAATCTTGAGGCCTGAAATCATGCATTCTATCCATAGATTGGGGTGAATTCCCCAAAGATAAAAGAAATGTTGCTGCAGCTGGTAAGGTTAAATATTCTCAACCATCCTTGTTGCTAATTTTATGTATATTATATATATCTCAGCACAATGCAAATATGACAATAGTTTCTAAGTGTGTAACACATTAATTTACATGATTTTTAAAATACCTTTTCAATCATAAAATGTCCGTTTGCATGCTTCCTTCAGCCCTAGCTTCTAGTAACTCATATGACTTTATTCACTTTGCTCTCAGTCCATACTCAGTCTTAACCAATCAAGCACAGTGCGACCAGTAGATTTATGAGACTGACAAATTTGCAAATGACACCAAGATTGGCAGAGTGGTTAATAGCAAAGAAGATGGTTGTAGGTTACAGGAAGATATTACAGGAAGTGTTGGTCAGATGGGCAGACCAGTGGCAGATTGTATTTAATCCTGATAAATGCGAGGTGATGCACTTTGGAAGAAGAAACAAGATGAAGAAGTATTTAACGAATGGCAGGACTCTGGGTAACTTAGAGGAACAGGAGGATCTTGGGGTGATTATTCAGAGATCCCTGAAGTTGGCAGAGCATGTGAATAAGATAGTTAAGTCATGGCATAGAGTATCAGAGCAAGGAGGTAATATTGGAGTTGTACAGAGCATTGGTCAGGCCACAACTGGAGTATTGTGTTCAGTTGTGGTCACCTCACTACGGGAAGGCTGTGAAAAGCACTGGAGGGGGTACAGAGGAGGTTCACCAGGATGTTGCCAGGGATGAGAAATTGAGCTATAAGAAGAGACTAGATAGGCTCGGATTGTTTTCTTTAGAGCAGAGAAGGCTGAACGGGGCGTCATTGAGGTATATAAGATTATGAAGGGTATGGACAGGTGAATAGAGAGCAACTGTTCCCATTGGTTGAGGGGTCAATCACAAGATGGCATAGTTTTAGGTAAGGGGCAAGCATTTCAGAAGAGATTTGGTTAAAAACTTTTTCACTCAGCACGTGGTGGGAATCTGGAATGTACTGCCTGGGAAGATAGTAGATGCTAGAAACCTTATAACCATTAAAAAATATTTGGATGAGAACTTCAAATATCATAACATTCAAGGATATGGGACGAGTGCAAAAAATTAGGATTAGTGCACCCTTAGTAGGATGCTATTGAATACAACATCATCGTCAAAGTTTATCTGTTACTAGATAACTCCCTCAAGAAATTAACTATATTGACTAGACTTCATGGAAGTGCTTGATCTTTGAAAGGAGGACACCTTTCTAACCAAGGTCTAATCAATCTTTCAATTATTTTCCCTCTACTAAAAACTTGCATTTATACAATGCTTTTAACCTAGTAAAATGTCTCGAGACATTTCACAGGAGATAATCAGAACAAATTAACATTACCACAAAGAGGGAGATATGAGTACAGGTGACCAAGCACTTGGGCAAAGAGATAGGTTGCATCTTAAAAGAATTGGAGAGGTATGAGAGAGGGTATGAGAGAAAATTTCGGACTTTAGCCCCTAGACAAGTGAAGGCTGTAATAGCACAATAGCAGGCTGAAAAAATTGGGGGCATGCATAAGAGGCTAGAGTTAAAGGAAATGAAAAACTAAAAGAACTGTGAATGCTGGAAATCAGAAAAAAAAATGAATTGCCGGAAAAACTCAGCAGGTGTGGCAGCATCTGTAGAGAGAAAGCAGAATTAACATTTTCAGGACAGTGACCCATTTTCAGAACACAGTTGTTTTTGCAGGATTATGCACACCATCAATGCTATGGTACTTTATTCAAGTGGCTATTATTTATATTGGATTTAGAGTCTGTTCTGAAGAACGGTCACTGGACCTGAAATGTTAATTTTGCTTTCTCTCACATGTGCTGCCAGGCCTGCTGAGTTTTTCCAGCAATTTCCATTTTTGAAGGAAATGAAAGTCATCAGTAGTTGTAGAGTTGAAGGAAGATTTTGAGACAGGGAGGGGTAAGGCCTTGGAGGCATTTGAATACTTTGATAAAATTCTTAGATTTGAGGCATTAGTGAACTTGGAGCCAGTGTAGACTTGCGAGCAAAGTGGTGATGAATGAATGGGGTTTAGTGAAAGTTAGGACAGGTGCAACAGAATTTGGATGAACTTAAATGTATCATTGACTTTTTGTGAAGTTACCAAAATCATGGGGAGCTGTTGGGGAGAGCAAAACAATTCTATTCTGTAAGGGTTTAATAACATATAATTGAGACAGGGATGAAGACAAACTTTATTATAGGGGTGAAAGTAGGGGATCTTTGTGATGGAGATGATATGGCATTGAAAGTTCAGCTTATGGTCAAATAGGATGCTGTAACTTTGTACCTTGTGGTTCAGCCTGGGAGTGTGGCCAGGAAGAGCGGTGGCTGGGGAAAGGAGTTTGTAGGGACAAGACACTGGCTCATGCAAGGTTGGAGGAGGTATGACAGCACAGCAGCACTGAGGGGGTAATTGAGATAATGGTGAGATTGAGCTGAGCATTGCAGCATACATGTGAAAGCAAACATCATTTCTTTCCTCTCCAGGAGCCAGTTGCTTTTGCAGGTAATGGACACCAGCAATGCTATGGTCCTTTATTCAAGTGGTTATTCTTTATATTGGATTTAGACTGTATGCATTGACAAGACTATTTAAGCACAGAGTGGTCAGAGTGGAAGCAGATCCTGTCATCACCATTTATTCTTGTTCCAACAAAGGCTAGTAGTCTATGACCAGGAGACAAAACACTAACTGGTTTTGCTCTCCCTAGCCAAGGAAATTGTAACATTCAGTGCCTGGCCTGGCTATGACCAGTTGACTCAGTACATGTCACACATTGAACGTTAAATATCCTATTGTATGTGTAGATCCTTTATGTTCTGTCCTTTCACTATCAAATGTTTTTTTTTAAGTTTGCGTCTTATAAATACTCACATCAAAGGAGAAGCAGCTATAATCCAAGAGTGTGCCAAGGGTCTAGACTGCCTAACTTTAAAATATAAATACATGCAAATTGTTTTATTAACGATGACGACCTCAAACCCACTATTAGAAAAAAAAGTCAGCATGAAAATATTCTTACTCAAAAAAATCAACAAAGTCTCTTTAATGTCTGCGGGAAACCTAATGCAGTACGAGCAAGTGGAGTGAAGGGAATATAGTCAGCTCTCCAAACCAGTTTTTCCAACATCGTCTCCAGAACAATTCCAAATCATTGCTGGAATTGTATGTTTGATATTGGGAGCATATTAATGCATTTTTGATTAAGGAGGTCATTTTGGATGCTGCTGTAAAAGCTGGTGTTACATTGTCTCCTTATTGATATTGACATACTTTGGAGATTTTGGCTATACTTTGGCTGCCAGTTCTCTAAGCCCAATTTGCTGCTTTGTGGTCGGATGCTGTTATTACGAGATAACAGAATAGTCTTGATTGGAAGCACTTTGAAGAAAACATCACAGAAGGCATTTTCTTATACGCAGGTACCATTCATCAGAATCTACAGCCTAAGAAGGTCTCAATTAGATTTTTTATGACCATCAATTTCTTAATAGGCCACAGCTTCCTGAACATAAAGCAGGAGCAATGCCTCCTGCTACCAAAGATCTACAGTCCATCTGTAACAAGATGAGAATGTTGTTTGTGCCAGTGAAGGTCACAGATGTCTTGAAATTTATTGTGACTAGATCCTTCTAGGCAGCATCTGGTGGCTTTTGCTACATTAGTCAGGTAACTGCTTATCATTTCAGCAAGGCCACTGATCTCAATTCAGACAAGCTATGGAATTTTCATTCCTGCTCAAGGAATCAGGCACTAGAGAACGAGCTATCCAGTTTTATAGATTAGCTGTGTTCCTGACAAATATTTTGAACTATTCTGTTATGTTGCTTCTAGGTTTCATTCAACAGTCTTGCTCTTCTGTCATTCATTTCTCCTAAAAGTATCTCCATGGATGTGTGAAAACATCTCTGGGTTCTTCTAGTGGCTGCCCTTACTGAGGCTGCTGCCTCAAATCTTTTTGTTAAAAAGTGATGTTCCACTTTAAATGACTGTAAATTCTTAAAAGCTGCACCACAATTAGATTGAATGATGATAACTCAGCAGGACAAGCCTTATGGCTCCAAATCTGCCCTGCAGAGCAAGTGAAGGATTCATGTGCACGGTGGTATTTCCTGCTAGCAGTATAGGAATTCATCCCTGTATATCAGCGGAGAACTACCTCTGCTGCCTACATTTCATAAGGGAGGAAGTAATTGAGCTCTCTATCCTTTCTGAGCCAGAGATTTCGAAATTGACCACAGGAACTGCCCTGCAGCAGCTATGACGGTGACAACAGTCTTGAATTTCTACAACAGTGGATCATTCCAAGTCATGACTGGCAATTTATATGAAATAAATTGTTCTGCCGTGCACTGATGCATCAAGCAGGTGACAGAAGAATTGCTTGACTGGGAAAGTCTTTCATCAATTTCCCTGTTGAAAGAAGCCATCAATATAAGCAGACATAACAGTTTTACCATATGGCAAGCTTTTCTAAAGTAAAGCACATCATACATGGTATGTAGGTGGTCATCTAAGTTCCCACCATGAAGCATACACTGTTCATGAACAGAAAAGGGCGTTTGTTCAATGAATATGTTGGTGGTCCATTCAAATTAATTACTTTGTGCAGTTCTGTTTTATGTACTAGTAGCAGTCCTTTAAGAGCTACTACTTTGCCAGATCATTAGAGTAATGGGATTAACTGCAGAAGTACATATGATGATGTTCATCATCATGTAGTAACAATATTAGAGTCACATGATGAAGTAAGATTTGAAAGGGAGCATAAGCTTTACGCCTGTGTAGAGTTAACATGTGTATAAGCTGTAAATAAATTATTTATTTTATTTACTCATAGCATGTGGACATTGCCAGCTAGACCACCGTTTATTACTCGTCCGTAGTTGCCCTTGAGAAGGTGGTGGTGAGCTACCTTCTTGAGCCACTGCAGTCGATGTGCTGTAGACAGACCCACAATGTCATTAGAGAGGAAATTCCAGAATGTTGATCCACTGACATTGAAGTAATGGCAATACATTTCCAAGTCAGGACGATGAGTGGCTCAGAGGGGAACATGCAGAAGGTGATATTTCCATGCAGCCCCTGCCCTTGTCCTTCCAGATGGTGGCGGTTTTGGAAGCTGCTGCCCAAGGAGCCTGGGTGAATTACTGCAGTGTACCTTGTAGATGATATACATGGATGCTACTGAGCACAGTGGCGGAGGGAGTGAATGTTTGTGGAGCTGGTGCCAATCAAGCAAGTTGCTCTTAACTGGAAGATGTTGAATGTCTTGAATGTTGTTGGAGCTGCTCTCCTCCAGGAAAGTGGGAAGTATTCCATTATACTGCTGGTTTATCAGGCGATGATGAACAGGAGATGAGTTACTTTCTGCAGAATTCTTAGCGTCTGAACTGCTGTGGTAGCCACAATACTTATATGGTGAGTCCAGTTCAGTTTCTGATCAATGGTACCCTCCAGGATGTTGGTAATGGGGAAATCAGTGATGTTGAAGCCATTGAGCATCAAGATGCAGTTGTCAGATTCCATCCTTTTGGAGATGGTCAATTTGTGGTGTGAATGTACTTGCCGCTTATCAACCCAAGCCTGGTTATTGACCAGATCTTGTTGCATTTGAACATGTACTGTTCCATAAAAACCAAAAGAACTGCAGATGCTATAAATCAGGAACAAAAACAGGACTTGAGGATAAGTCACTGGAACTGAAACATTAACTCTGATTTTTTTCTTCACAGATGCTGCCAGACCTGCTGAGCTTTTCCAGCAACTTCTGATTTTGTACTGTTTCATATCTGAGGAGTTGTGATTGGTGCTGAACATTGTTCAAACAACAGTGAACATCCCCACCTCTGACCTTATGATGGAAGGAAGGTCATTGATGAAGCAGTTAAGGGGGGTTGGGCCTAGGACACTACCCTGAGGAACTCCTGTGGAGATGTCCTGGAGCTGAGATGACTGACCTCCAACAACCACAAAAAAATCACCCTTTGTGCCATATATGATTCAGTGACGAGTTTTCCCTCTTGGTTCCAACTGACTCCAGTTTTGTGAGGGCTGTTTGGTGCCAAGCTCGGTCAAATATGGCTTTGATATCAAGGGCAGTCGTTCTTGCAGAGAGTTCCATGAACTCCGGCAGCATTCCTTTGACAACATAAACAGTCCAAAAACTGTAAGTTCACAACTAAACATGGAGGCAGTGGAAAAAGCAAAAATAAGGAATGAAGTTAGAAACTAAAGTGAATGTTGTGGTCAAGAAGATAAAACTTTTTGTTGGAAAATTTGTCAAGGTGTTGGGTTCATTGAAGAATGCAGCTGAAGGCTAGAAGACAGATCAAGAGACTGCACAGCAGTAAGCAATGACCAGACACCAGAAACAGCAGGACTAACACAGTAGCAGATGCAGGAACAGCTCAAGATTTAGAAGAAACATGGAAACCAGGCTACAACTTTCAGAAGCTCAGCAGGCACTTGGGACACAATATTGTGTCCAGGAGTAGGAGAATTGAATGAAAAGGTTCACCACGTACAGAAATGCTTCAGAATTTGATCTGAAAGACTAGGTGGATCAGGTCAGCACGTTTCTTTATGTTGTTAGAATCATTGCCAATGACATGTTAGCAAAACAGGGCATTGTTGAGAATGCACCATCATTTAAGGAGTTCTTACAGGAAGTGTTTGATGCATACTTCAGTGTCTGTTGCAATTTAATTATTGAAGAGGTGAAATTTAATGAAAGGAAACAAAAGTCAATGGGAAGCATGGATTCAATAATTAATGATTAATGTCAGTTGGCTGACAATTGTTTATGAAGAGATGATCCAATTGATTTATAAATGGATTGTAGTTGAAGTGACAGTTGAGACCTTGTCAGATAGGCCACAAGGCCACAAAGGAGAAAGCAGATGGAAATCGCAGCTTACCAAAATGCAAAAAGCGTTAATTATAATTTTGAAGTGTTTCAGTGAAGAATGTCCAGCAGGGGGAGCACAGTGCCACATGTATGGAAAAAGTTGGCATTTTGAAGCAGTGTGTCATTTTAAAATACACACAGCTGGCACAGAGAGAAATCCTTTAAGCCACATTCAAAGGATTGAAAAACATAATATGAGAAAAAAAAAACTTTCCGGGGATATCAATAATATAAAGAGTAGCTATTGGAGTGTCAATGTAGGTGTAAATGGACGCTGAACTGATTTTAACATAGATACAGGAGCTAGTGTTTGGTGTATTATCATATCAACTTAAATAGCTCAAACTGATTAAATCATACCATGATCCATGAAATTGCAAGATTCTGGAAGAACATCATGAAAAGTAAAAGACAAGTCATCTTAAAACTCAGATGTAAGAAAAAAAATATCCTGGAATCTCTATGTCATTTCATCATCCTAGATACTCTCTGGTCATCAGAAAAGCATGCTTAAAGCTGAGACTAATATGTAAAGTCAATGAGATTGCTGATTCTGAGCAAACAAATAAATTTTGACAAGTTGTTTACAGGATTGGGGAAATGCATGACTAATATCATATCACCCTCAGACATGATGATAAACCAATTTTCTTATACACTTTGAGGAAGGTCTCTCACCCACTCTTGAACAATATTAAAAAAGAAATACAGAATACGTTTCAACAATGAGTGATTTCACCAGTTACCAGAACAAAAAGATGATGTTCAGATTGGGTTTTGGTTCTACAAAACCAAATGATTTAATGTGTAGATTTAACTCCGTTAAATGAAGAAGGAGAATGTGACAGTCCAATGGCTTTGGTGGATGAAAGCCTTGCTAAATTAGCCAGGAGTATCTTATTCACCAAACTGTGTGCTAACAATGAATTGTGGCAGTTACTTCTGGTTATAGACTCCAGAATGTCATTACATTTTTTTTTTGCAAACTGTTGTTTTGTGATTTCCTTTCAGAACCACATCAGCTCTGGACAGATTTCTGAGATTTCCTTCCAATACATTAGAAGGAATTGAAGGTGTAACTATGTCACATGGATGACATATAACATATCACTTCACAAAAAAAGGAGCATGCCCACAGAGTTAGAACAGTGATGAAATTCCTATGGAATGTAAGACAAACATTTAAGTGAAGTACAAATTTGTGAAACCCAAGATTATATTCATGGGTTGCATCATTCAAAACGCTGAGATCACAGCCAATCCACCAAAGAGTAAAGTTATAAGAGAATTCCCATTACAGAGTAATGTTACCTAAGAGCAAAGATTCTTTGGTATGGTGGATCAAATGGGCATGTTTCAACTAAACATGATTCTGTGAGACAGCTTTTAAAACAGGGTCAACAATGGTGCTCCAATATCAATCAGGAAAATGCTTTTGAAAAAAATGAAACAATTCCTGATTTTTGAAGAAATCTTGGTAAATTTACTGTCTATAGTCACAGTAAGTGCATCTTCAATAGGTTTGGGAGCAATGCGCTTTCAAGAGCAGAAAGGCCATAACAATAGTCTACTAGGCCTCTGAACCAACGGCAACGACAGAAAAGGACAGCATCATAATTAATAAAGAAGCTTTGGCAATAACATGGCCACGTGAAAAAAATTTCCAATTATGTGATAAATTGAAACTAACCATGATGTCACTCTTCTGACTTCAAATGAAATGACCAAGGTACTACCTGGAATTCAACAGTTTCTATTAAGACTTATGAGGTATGATTAAAATACTAAATAGGTACAGTGGAAATGCCAAATAATAGTAAGCATATACTCAAAGATACCACAGAATGGAGCACGACAAGTAGACTTAGTTTTCATCAAGGAAATTGAAGCCTACACATCAGAATTTACTGCCAGCTACAGTAAGGAAGTTACAAGAGATACAAGAAGCCCAAGAATGGAATGCAGAATGTTTCCAAATCCAGAAATACTGTCCAGAAGGATGACCAGTCTATATACTGAACAATCCAATATTACACCAGTAATTTGAACACCTAAACGCCTTACTGTCTTTGATGACTTGCTGATGTTGAATGAAAGATTAGTAATATCTGGAGGTTTTAGACTTAAGTTCATCAAATAATCAACAAGGAGATTTGTGCATTGCAAAGCGTTGTGAGATAGTGCAACAATCAGTCTGGTGGCAGGTAACATTTACAGTATACAGGAAATGATTGCTAAGTGTGCTGTAAATGTCCAACAGAAAAGGAATCATTGTTGCCTTCTTCTTTTCCGTCAACTTTGTGATAATGCATACGAATTAACTTATTAAGGTTCAAAGGAAAATCTTCTTTACTCAACCTGACTGAAGTCAACAGTCTATATTATTTAGCAAAGGCAGTAATACGATCACTCAGGAGAATTTACACACATGCCAGTCTGGACATTGTGGTATCAGACAATGGACCACACTTTACAAATGAGCATTTTAACAGATTCACACATGAATATAATTACAATCATGTTATCAGTTCCCTTTACCCTCCTAAAGTAAATGGAGAAACAGACAGGAGTTCAGATAATTAAAACATAATTAAGTAAAACAAAGATCTAAGTATTACACCATTAAGGTGTGATCCTTACCACTGCAGAATGGGTTATCATTGTCAGAGTTATGGATAGGAAGGAAATTAATAACACAGATTCTGTTTCTGTCTCTTATGTTTAATCTCACATTACTGAGAATAACTACAACAGAGTGAACCAGTGCAAGTGGAGCAGAGGGACAATTAGGCGTGAAACTTCGAAAAAAATATATTGAGCAGAGCTGCAGCCTGGGGAAGAGAGCATAGGTAAGAGATCAACAGAAAGAAGGCATGATCCTGGCAAAAACAGCACAACCAAGCTTGTATATGGTTGCAGTAGATCACGGGATAACAAGGAGAAATGAAAGCATTAATATCATTTAAGAAGAAACCGACAGAAATGTGGACTTATTGCATAGAAGAGGAAACTTAAAGTTCCAAAGCTACCCAGGAGAAGAGCATTCAAGCTGACAGAAAGAAGAATGTTAGACATCCTCAGTCTCAGGACAAGGTCAGAACCAGATCTATGAGATTGCTGAAAACACCACAGACACTAACCCTGTGAAGTCTGAAACTTTGGCAGGGATGCAGAGTGTGGGGGTGTTAAAAATGTACATAAGATGGGGAAAAAGACTAGGTGGGTGGAGGGGAAGGTATAGAGAAATTGGTGTAACACCAGAAATATAGATAATGTTGATAGCATAATGATGAGGATTTCAATGACAAAGTAATAAAGTAGCAAAGACAAAGATTCCATTCCTAATCTTGTGTGAAGATAATGTAAGCATAGATCAAGCTGTGAATAAAGAATAAGTTCCATTGACTCAAGCAACATTATTTTGGGAACTTAAACAGTAAACTGTGGTTGGTGGAGGTCAATCATCTCAGTTTGAAGACATATATGCATGAGTTCCTCAGGGTAGTGTCCTTGGCCCACCCATTTTCACCTGCTTCATCAATGACTTCATCAAAGTTTGAGGATGATTGCACAATGTTTAGCGCCATTTGTCACTTTTCAGGTACTTCAAATGCAGCAAGACCTGGACAATATCCGGGCTTGGGCTGCAAATAGGCAAGTAGCATTCATGCAAAAATAGTGCCAGGCAATGACCATCTCCAATAAAAGATAATCTAACCACTGCCCCTTGACATTCTCATTGGCAATTAAGGATGTGCAATAAATGCTGGCTCACGTCCCACAAGTGATGAAAGAAAAACTTAAATTTTGGAATGGAAGTTATGAATCTTAGTGATTCTAGTCAATTAACATTCAAGCAACACGGAACTAAAGATATCCTGGTTCTTGTTTCAATTATGTGGCTGTGAACGTATTTGAACAATGCCAAAGATTATTATGTTTTATCAGGAATGATTTCCGTGTTCTTTGCATTCTTTATGTGTCTGTGCTTGAGATGTAATGGACCTGATAAATCACTGGAAACCTATTTCCCTTCTCAGGTGCACACGTATGCAGATGTATAACAGCAGTTCTTGTAAGTCCAACTTAATTTCACACTTATGCATGCACAAAACAAATGATGAAAGCTCACATTGAAACCAATGGACTGCAAACAACAAAAAGATGAAGGAGAATATTTGTTGAAACTTTTAAAATAAGAGCTGGGAATCTCCTTGGAACTCCTCCCAATCTGCTGCTGTAACTTTCCCAGAACTGCAGCATCTATTTGGTTCACGTGCATTAAAGAATTTCTGCTATGACTCCAAAGAAGGTATGGCTGTATAGTTCAAATAACTTTAGGAAAAATCTTTGTCTATGTCCTGCCCATTTCTTGGAGCTGACTAAGGAATTTCCTGGATGAAACTGGTGGGAATTTCAGTTCAATATTGAAACGTAGATGGTCAGCACAGCCAGATAAAGAACTGTGCTATCTTTTGCCAGGACAACTGCTCCTAGCATGGAACAACATTAGTGCTACTCAGCTGCAACCTCAGGCTTGACTTCACCTCCATTCATGGAAATTTACCTTTGAAAATGATTCCCAGGAATGGCATCTAGGCCACTCATATTATCCGGCACAATTCCTGTCCTGTGTCCATTAAAAAAGGGTCTGCGTTGCCAAGTCACTTTCCGATGACTTATCTTCACTGTGAGCTTCCAATCCCTTAAATGCTAACTTGTCCCTCAGTTTCTCCTTCTTTCAGCCTCAATGGATTAAGATAGACCTGGAGACTTTCCAAAGACTATAAAAATATTTGTGTCATTTCTACAACTTTCCTAAACTGACTGTGCTCTGCATATTCTAGGTATTTTTCTTCTATTCACTTCTGTAGAACATTTTTACACCCAGTAAAGTATCCTTGGAATGGAACAGGTCCATAATACATGTAAGGAAAGATGTTGCAATGCTGGTACTCTACCACCATGAAGATCACTATAGCACACAAGGAGCTGTTCTGGATTTCATTAGGTCAGCTCATTTGGATAATTTTAATACTTACCTGAAAGATTGAACCAGCAGTAAGAAACGTGCTATCTTGGGGCAAAGGACATGTAACTGTGATATCTGTTTTGTTGAGCGACTCCTGAGGAACTCCTGCAGAGATGTCCACAAGATGAGATGACTGACCTCCACCAACTGCAGTTATCTCTTTATATGCCAAGTATGACTCCAACCAGTGGAGAGTTGGTCCCCTGATTCCCACTGCTTCTAGTTTTGCTAGGACGTTTCGATGCCATTCTCGATCAAATGCAGCCTTGATGTCAAGGGCTGTCACTCTCATCTCACCTCTAGAATTCAGCTCTTTTGACCATGTTTGAACCAAGGCTGTAATGAGGTCAGGAGCTGAGTGGCCCTGGCATCACTGAGCAGGTTATTGTTGAGCAGGTGCTGCTTGATAGCACTGTTAATGACACCTTCCATCACTTTACTGATGATTGAGGGTAGACTGATGGGGCAGTAATTGGCTGGGTTAGACTTGTCCTGTTTTTAATGTACAGGTCAAACTTGGACAATTTTCCACATTGCCGGACAGGTGTAACAGGTGATCAAAATGGGAGGCACATGCAATCTTTCCACAGTGTATCTTGATCACCTTACCAGAACCAACAGGAAACAACTAATAACACCTTTAATATTAATTATTTATCATTTAAGGAGCAGATAAGCCACCAAACCAACATAAATTACAAAAGCTTTATGCAGTGAACAGAATTTTGTGAATGGCTGAAGGGTCAAAATTGGAAAGTTCACTATGACATATGTAGATTTTTACTGATTCCTCAATGGACAAGTGAGTGAATGTTTGCTCCAGGTAGCAGCCCACAAACATGAACTGGAAATAACAGTCTAGATTGTGTCTAATAAGTGTTCATCCAGTTGTTACTGCTTTTCCAAGCAATACCCAGTCTGTTAAACCTAGCAAGAATGGAATGAATGGTTACTAGTGACAGAACTTATAAGACAGAGGTGTGCTTTGATGATCCTCTATGGATGCCATTTACTCTTTAGCACATTTCATTTCCAAAAACTGTTCTCACATAAAGCCATGAAGTCAGAGATTCTCTACAAATTCTCTACTGCTCCTGTAAGCTAGTCATTATGACCTCTGAGGATAAAGAAGGGACCTGTGCTTGTTCAATATTATGTCTCATCTGAAGGCAGTCCCAGCAATCAATCTCTTACCCGTAGAATGTTTTTCTATTGTGAGGTAGCAGTTGGAACTTTGCAGCCATCTCCACTTGCTACCATACTCCAAACTCACTTGGAAATTCTCTCCACAGATTGGTACCATTGGGAGCAAAGCTACACAACAGGAGTTGAGCCGCTGAAGCATGGTAGTGCCACTGTTTGCTGTTCTTTCCTATGTTCATAAATCATCATGGCTTGTAAGCAGAGCTCATTTCTGAAGATGTCAGGAATAGCTTGAGCTCAGAAACCACCTCAGGTCCTTTGAATTTCTGACCTAGTGCCAAGCTTTTCTTATTGCTCATTTTCCTGCCTGTTTCCCTTTGCAGGTATTGTGTAATATACTGTATGCAAAGTACTATTTATCGCAGATGTTCTGTGCAGATCCTTTTGGATGAATCAATTTTGCAAAACAGTGATAATGTCTCTGCTTTGCAAAGCAAGTGTAGAAATTGTTTGCATAAGTTTTCTTAGGGGAAAGCACGCAGTGTAGGAAATGAATTCTGATATCACTAAAATTTATTTTTCATTTGTTTTTACTGGCGGTGAATCTAGTAGATATTATGTACATGCTCAGCAAGAACTGTGCTGAACCCTCTGAATTCCAGATTCAGCATATTTGCATAATATGCATAAACACCAGGTGTAATTGTTGTCTGTCATTTCTTCCCCATAAGTGGCTGGTAACTTGTGTGGGAACAACTGTAGGAATTCAGGCAAAAATTTCTAAGCTCCAAAACAGTGACAGTGATGTCAACTAGCAATTGTTGGAATAGCAAGGCATACTGTTTTTACAGATGGGGCTGTCAAAATGTTGTTACAGCAAGTGCACCAGTGAAACAAGCTGCTATTTCCCACAGATATTTTTCACTTGTTCAGAAAAGTAAGAGAAGGTGTGTGGTAAAAGATAACAACACATGCAATAAATAGATATCATTGTGCTCATTGTTTGCCATGGTAGTTGTGCTGGGTTCTGAAACCAACTACTGGTACCAACTCTCCTTTCTATGTTTACTCCAAGGGTCTGTCTAATCACCACCAGTTGAGGATATACCACCAAAAGAGTTTTCATTAAAAAAAACTCATCTTATCTAATAAGTTATGGTTTATGGCTTAATAGCAATAGGTACAATTAACATTAACTAGATAGGCACAGGTTGCTCAAGCTAGACCATGTAGTTTTACCTTCGTAGCTTGTAACTTCTGTTTCTTGAGCCATGGAATCTGACTGGACAAGGTAGTGACACTTAATAAAACAAGACAACGGACTGTGGATTCCAGAAATCTGAAACAAAAGCAGAAATTGTGGGAGAAACTCAGCAGGTCTGGCAGCATCAGTGGAGAGAGCTGACGAAGCATCTGAAGAAGGGTCACTAAACCTGAAATATTGTCCCTGTTGCCTTTCCACAGATGCTGGCAGACCTGCTGAGTTTCTCCTGTAATTTCTGTTTTTTGTTGCGATTATGATGCTTATTTCTATATCAAGCCTATAATCAATTAAATGTCCATTGACGTAAGTAAATTATGTGAAATTTAATTCAGATGAATCACTAATTTCCTTGAGGAATGCCCTGCAATCTTTTCTAATGGGAGTATTGTGTCTCATGTTTCTAAAGGAGGAGGTTCTATCATACTAATGTTTTTGTCTTTTTGCTGCTCTGAAACTACCCTACTTCTGCACATCTTCTGTAAGTTCCTTACCATTTTACAGATGTAGCACTCTTTTGTCATACCTGGGCATTGCCTTGGCCTGCAAGTCTTTGTTGGCACTGACATTGATTCTTAGTTTGTCTGCAGTTTAGCTTATTCTCTGCGTTGGCTTTGCCAATTGCCTTTATAGGATAAAGTGAAGAGTTCTTTTGCTCTCCTGAGGGACGGTTGTTCTTTTCACTGGAACTGTCTTTGAGTCTTTTTGGTTTCTGCTTCCAATGTGATTTGAATAGCTTGTGTCTAGATGTGTCACTACAGTCTGTTTATTTTATGCTGTGTTGAGGGACAGAACAGAAAAATTACTGTCCAGCATGGAAGACATGGTGAGTCCAGGTATTAAGTGCAGCAGAGGTCATCATATCTGAGAGCTGTACCTGGTCTTTCCACCTCTCATGAGTGCGAAGAATATTTGGCTTCTATGTTCTCCTTAAACTTAAAAATGAAAACATGAAGGACATACTCCAACCAATCGCACTGGTGATTTTTAATGTCCTCTGAAGACAGGCAACTTTGCTTTGCACTAAGAAGAAACTGTAATAGTCTGTCAAATCTAGACAAAATGGACCAAATATAATACAGCCTGTTCAACTTCTGGTTGAGATTTTTTTTTAAATCAAATTATTCTACAAATTAAATACTATTTCTTTTTGTATTCTCGGGGAAGGTGTCTTGGGCATTTTTCTGCTTGTGGCAAGTGTGAAGTTGTTTTACTCCTTGTTTTATTTATTCATGTGATATAATCATCACTGAGTGAGCTGGTATTTACTACCTGTCCCTAACTGCCCCTTGAGGGGCTTGTTCAGGCATTTCAGAGGACAAAACATTGCTGTGGATCCAGAATCACATCTAATCCAGACCAAGTAAGAACACCAGATTTCCTTCCTTCCTGAGACGGCATTAGTGAGCCAGATCAGTTTTTACAGCAATTGACAATGGTCACCATTAGACTAGTTTTTAGTTTCAGACTGTTATTGAATTCAAATTTCACCACCTGTCCTCTGGTGGGACTTGAACTCAGTCTCTGGAAAGGACCTGAGGCTTTGGAATACTCAGCCATTGAGCTTAACAGTGTACCCCACCTCCCTGAGAGAAGTTTCTAACAGTGGTTAGAAACACTCATCGTTAGACACAAGCTCCAGATCTGAGACCAACTGCGAGATCTGTAGACTGCAGGATGTGAATTCATAATGTGGGTCAAACAAATTGATTATCAGCTAGTGGAATCTTTCCAATCTGCCTTTAGTAGGTGCTAACAGACTCTGGATCAGTCACGCTTGATGCAAGTACCTCTTTAAGCCATAGCCTGGCAATCTAATCTAGGAAAACCTGTTTTGGAAACAAATATATTGTGGCACTACATTGTCAGTAGATGCAGGAAAGATTCAAAGCCTAAGTCAAAGCAAAATATATTTAAGACTAGTGTGACTTTAATCTCTGCTGTTTAAGCTCTTTGTTGTGCTCTAAACATTTGATATCTTCATACTTTCAAACAGCAATTCAAGATGGCAGTGGAGCAGAATGTTTCAGCCAGAGCTCATCCCCTCTGTCAGTTTCTTTGTCTTTTTTTTCTCTTTTTCTTTCTTTGCATTTTTTTTCTTCCTTCTTCTCCTGACCTCAGTGTGGACCTGGTGAGGCATCCTCTTGGCCCAGTGTGGGAGTCTTTCGGCAGCCCATGACCGTGTCTCAGTGGCTTGTGGTGGTCTCTTGGTCTGGGGTCTGAGGTGGCCGGTGGTGACAGCGGGGCCCAGCACCTACTTGGCGATTGGAGACTGGGAGCAGGTCCTGTCTGCTCATGTTCCGGAGGCAGTAGGAGGAGATCGGAACCGGCAATTTTAGTGGCAGCAGCAGCAGCGATGGCATCGCAGCCCAATGTGGGAACAGTGAGCGGCGAGGGAGGTATCCCTGGCATCCGTGGCAGTGGTGCAAACAGGCAACTGAGGTCTCCCGGACAGCGAGCTAATTGGAAGAGATTGGACCCCCAGCAAGCACTCACCAGCAAGACTGTTGAACTTTTGCCATTATTCCTTTATTTTTCTAGCTTATAGCAAGAAGGATTTTAATGTTAACTATCACTTTGTTTCTTTATTTTTATACTTATTCTATGAAGGTCTATAATGCTTAATTTTACAACTTTGTTTTTTTCACTACTTTGTACCTGAGTTTTTTTGTACGTCGCTACCTTTGTACATAAAAAGATGCCGTGTTGTGGCAACATTAGACACTTTTCGGTGTACTCCTGTATTTCTGTACTTGAGTACATATGACAATAAGATCTAAATCTAAATCTGAATAAGCTATGAGCTGGCTGTTACTAATTACGTGGACTTGATGGATTTTTCATTGACGATTACCTATATCACTAAGAGGAATTTTCAACCAATATGCAGGCATAATTGAATAAATTTGTACCATTCAATCTGTAGTAGAAAATTAGTTCATATGTTGTTGTATTTTGTAGACCCTGTTGGGAAAATCACTGCATAATTCACTTTCCTATTGAAGATGATGGACACTTTCACAGAATATTTTGTTCCATCTCAATTTAAATTCAACACTGCAGAGCAATAATGAGATTTAGAATATTATCTATTATGCTATGGCTGACTGCTAGATGATAATCTAGATTTTCAGCAAAGCTTCCACTTGACTGTTCTGCACAATGTGCAATCACTGATTAAAATGCTCAGAACTCTAAATATGATCCACCGGAATCAGCTGTCGGTCAGCTGCTGTCCAAGTTATCACACCCGGTTGTGGATTGTATAGTGTTTAATATGAAGATCATTGCATTATTAATGTAGATATAGCATTAGCTAGTAAAGCCATACTATTCTTCCCTAATCTACATCACTACAATTCATCAGCGAAAAGATATATAGAGTTTAATGTACCTTGATGGAAAAAATTCTCTCATTCCTGTTTTCATACGTCAGGTCCACAATTTGAGATTCCCACACATCCCGTCCCATAAACCAGGCAGCAGACAAACTTTGTTGTGTTTATTTATTTCAATAATTTCTAAATTCTCAGATCCCACCTCGTCCTCATCTTGCATCATAGGCACCACAAGGGTCCCAGTTATGTGCTTACACATATTGAGCTGGCCTGTGGCTCTGGTAGGCCAGCCTTTCCCTCATAAACAGGAGCATTCATTATCCAGAAGCTGTTGCTGACTGTATGGAGGAATTGGCTATAAGGAGGTTCAACTGACTACAATGAAGCTGGCTAGCTGTGAAAATTGTAGACTTTTTTTAGACCATAAAGATGAAGCAAAGAGTTGGAAAATGGGAGTACTGGTTTCAGTATTGGTCACTGTACTTACAGAAGGATGTTAGTGTCTTGGAAGCAGTTCAGAGAAGGTTTACTAGACTGATACCTAGAATGAGCAGAATGCTGTACGAGGAAAGGCTAGACAGGGCTAGGCCTGTACCATCTGGAGTTTAGAAGAGGTGACTTAAAATTTAAGTTCATGAGGGGACTTGACTAGTGAACGTTGAAATCATGTATCCTCTTGAGACAGCATCTAGAACTAGGAGTGATAGTATAACAGTTGGGGTGAGGGGGTGTGGTGGAGAGTGGATGGGGGCACCCATGTAAAACAGTGATGAGGAAACATTTTTCTCTCAGAGGATCGTGAGTCTTTGGAACTCCCTTTCTCAAAAGGCAGTGGATGCAAAATTTCAAAATATTTTTAAAGCAGAGGCAGTTAGATTCTTGATTACAAAGAGGATGAAAGTTTATTGTAGTGTTGAGGTTAAAATCAGATGAGCAATGATTTTATTGAATGGAGGAGCAGGCTTGAAGGGCTGAGTAGCCTATTCTTTGTTTGTATGTGCATATGAAGTAGATCTTTCTGAGCTGAGATTTCCAAACAAAGGTGCTACGTTCAGCTATGAAGGTGTGCTATCTGATTTTGAATCACAACTGTCTAACTACAGGAGTCAGTGAATGCACTTCATGGGCTGGATCTTCAACAGGACACTGTCTGAGACGCCTACCACCAGTCCTTCCTGATTTCAAAAGTAATGAAGTACATAACTCACTATTGCAATTCAAGACAACATTGAGTATATAAGACACAATGTTCCCAGGCATGTCCAGGTACTGTAATCTTCCCCTGAATGTTCCAATGGCTTGTTCATTGTCATCTTTGCTTTTATATATGCTTTGCTGTAGCATATCTCAGCAGCATTGATCATTGTAGTCAGCAGCATTGATCATTGTATGGAGACATCATGAGCCATGGGCAGATGTGGCTTTTCTTCCTCTCAACAGCCATCCTGGTCTTTATTCCTACTATTAAAAAAGAGCTGAGATGCCTGTCTGATGAAGTATAAAAGCTCCCAGTATGTTAAAATCTGCAACTCCCATCACACATTGAGGATGTAGAAGCCTTTGAATCCCATGTAATAATGGGGATTGACATTTGAAGCTTGCAGTGTCACAGTGATGACAAACATTGGATGACCCTGTTACTTTGTGTCTGAGGGCTGTTGAAGTGGAATACCCTGACAAGGGAGGCAATGGCGACTGCCTTTTCAAGAAGTATGTAACAATGATAGCACGGTGGGTCAGTGGTTAACACTGCTGCCTCACAGCAGCAGGGACCTAGGTTCGATTCCACCCTCGGGCAACTGTCTGTGTGGAGTTTGCACATTGTGCCTGTGTCTGCGTGGGTTTCCTCCGTGTGCTCTGGTTTCCTCCCACAGTCCAAAGTTGTGTGAGCTAGGTGGATTGGCCATGCTAAATTGCCCATAGGGATGTGTAAATTAGGAGGATGGGGTCCGGGTGGGATGCTCTGAGGTTTGGTGTGGACTTATTGGGCTGAAGGGCCTGTTTCCACACTGTAGGGATTCTATGATCGAAGTTAGATAACCTGTGCCTCTTTGCCATAAGGTTGTTTGTGAAGGTTGAAAGCTGTGCTTACTTTGTTGTCCATTGCCTGAATCGCCTGTGCTATGGAACTTGGTTGTACATCAGGCAGAAGCCAGGAATGGGATTCCTCCAAAACTTAACGATGGAAGCCCAGTCACCTTAGACAAAGCTTGGGGAAAGGATTTGGAATATGTACCTAGATCTATACATTCTGTTGTATGGGATGTTGTGATGATCCAGGCCTTCTCTAGTAGTATCTGATTAACTTGTTTTCACATTCAAAGTTCCACTGCGCATCTTATCCCAGGATAGAGATCATATAAAGTGATATCCTATCCTACATTGATCATTTAAATGTGGACACTATTCTTCTTAACCTGCTGTGAAACTAAACTAAAACAAATTCCTTCCCTAACATTTTGGAGTGGAATCCAACTGTGTCAGGACTGGCCGAAATTTCTAACCCACAGAGGTGTAATTAACAACTTACATACGCCCAAACTAAGGAATTTAAGGACCATTATTTTTTGTTGTAAGTATTCCCTTATTCCATATAAAATTTAATGTCTTGTGCACTATCCTCTTTCACAAACATAGGCCCTGTATTTGTATGAATTTTTAACATGACTAACAGTTACTTTGTTTCAGAAGTAATTTATTATGTGGAGTATTTTGGAATGATTCAAAATTAGAAGTTACAGATAATTTTAAGTAGTGGTTATTAAATATTTTCATAAACTTCAATTCATCTTGCTAGTTAATTTTGGTTTACAGCAAATTACTTTGGCACAAATCAATCTTTTGCAAGTTAACAATTTGCCACAATGTGAGGTTGCAGAATTATCTGAAAGCAGATGATAGGAATAATTAAGGAACTTCTGTTTTTTTTTCATTTTCATTAACTAAGTATTGCATTCTTTGAAAGCATTGCACAGTGCAAAACTGTCCTGCAAATGAGCATACCCACTGCAAATAAAGAACTTCCACAAGCAATCTTGCAGAACCACAGGAGGTTTGAAAACAGTGATCAGGATCTTTTGAGACATTGAATTATTGGGAAGATCACAGATGACATTGGGCTTCTGGTTCCAATCATTCAACATACACCCTGTCAGTAAGGAGCCCATTTACTATAGATATGTGATAATCCCAAACAGTTTTTCAGTTGGGTGACTAACCTAAAATACAATCAAACCTCTATGTCTGCAGATGTATCAGAACTCATATAATTCATATTATGTCGACAGTTAAATGCTTTAATGTGATAAAAGTATGATGCAGGCCACATACCAATTAAGATGGAAAAATATGGTCAGGTATTTGGATGAAGGAGCTATTTTCATGTATTTTGTTTACAGTTAGATGATGTCAATTCTCTTGTAAAGGATAAAATATTTAATGGCTAACAGAATTCATTTACCTTATATCTACAAATGGAACAGGTAAAGCTGAAGTGTCTGGAGGTTGAGAAATGGAGCAGACGTATGATATTCACAATCGCGCTGGAACTGTTGCAAAGGTCATCATTCATGCGTTTCATTTGCATCCACATCTACTCTCCTGCTTTTATCTGTTTCCCTTCAAATTCATTTCAATAAATCTAATATACAGCTATTTTGCAGCTATCTGCAGGTAATTTCACATGGTTTTAATGAAGACAGTTTAACATATCTAATAATGAATAACCACTGAAATGATTTCAGTTTGAATGTAGTGTTCCACAGAACAGCAACAGCGTGTTCTGTTGTGAACTGAGTGAAAAGAACATGCAGGGCTAAACATAGTTAAAAGTCAAGTTGTCCTCTGTGTGCTACCTCAACAAAATAAATGAGCAGTTCTCGACTTTTTTTGGTTGAAGAACTTTTATTTATAATGGATTAGTAATTCCTGACTTCCATTGACATCATAATACTAATTAATGCTCATTTTGTGAGAGTGAAGCATGTAAAACATGTTTTAAAAAAAACTACAGGTATCAGTGAGCTGGTTGTGTCTGCAGCACCCATGGGCCAAGCAGTTACACATGGCACCCACCAGCAAAGCTAGCCCTTCTCAGCTAGTATTTTCGCATATTTTGCAGACTTCTTGGAAAGCTTTTACAGTTTGCCAGGGTTCACAGACTTCAGTTTCACATCTCATCAATGTGAATGTTGTGACTAGCCTATTGGCAAAATTATCTTTAAAATTGCCAGAAGAATTTTTAATTCACTAATTTTTAAAGTATCTGTTGGAGGTAAACAGGTGAAAGTTTATAACAACTAAAAGATTTACCAGGATCTTGCCAGGGCTGGAGTGTTTGAGCTATAGGGAGAGGTTGGATAGTCTGTTTTTTTTTTACCTTGGAACGTTGTAGGTTGAGGGGTGAACGTATAGAGGTTTATAAAATCTTGGTGGGCATAGATAAGGTAAATAGCAAAGGTCTTCTCCTAGGGTGCGGGAATTCAAAACTAGGAGACATATTTTTAAGGTGAGAGGAGAAAGATTTAAAAGGGACTTGAGGGGCAACCTTTTCACACAGACGTTGGTTGGTATGTGGAATGAAATGCCAGAGGAAATGGTAGATGTAGTTATAGTTACATCATTTAAAAGGCATTTGGACAAGTAGATGCATAAGAAAGGTTTAGAGGGATATGGGCCAAATGCAGGCAAGTAGGACTAGTTTTGTTTGGGAAGCTTGGTTGGCATGAACAACTTGGACTGAAGAGTCTGGTTCCCTGCTGTATGACTCTATGACTCTAATTTACTTTGAGTACATATTGGCTGGAATAAAACAATTTCAGAACATCATTTCATACTCTACATTAGATAGGCAATAGTTATTTAAAAGAAGGCAAATACTTTCTGTAAAACCATGCTAGTAACAGAGATGACTAAATTGTAAATATTCTAACATTGCTTATTTTTAAATTCGATGTTGATTTGAAGAAGAACATACCTGTATATGTTTATTCTCAGAGTAATGCTGGAACAAATTTGGAATTGAAGATAGAGTCAGATTATAATTAATTTTTGTATGTAAAATGAATTACTCCTACATACCGTTCTAAGCACTTTGGTATAATGAACACTGTGCAGCCAAACCTTTAATCATTTCAAGGTTGCCCTGTTAAAATGCACTGCAGAGTTCATCGTGACCATTAGCTGATAGAATGTGATGAAACAAGTGAGCTGAGCCAAATAATTCTTTTCTAGGAATGCTGACTTTTACCAGATTTTAATGCCTGCTGCGTCAGCCAATAAGATCAGTACGGTTCAATTAGGACCTTCAATTACCAATAATAATTTATCTGTAACTTCTAATGAGTTTCATGTTGCATTTATTTAACATTTAAAGTTCAGTTTCTGTGGGGTAAATTACAACAACAACCTCCATATTTAACATATGTCAAATCCCTCTCCAAAATTGTTGATGTGCTGTCATTTTCCAAATCTATGTAAATCTTTTCCAGAACTCCCCATTTAGGTTCATCCATTTTTGGCTTTCCCCCATTCCTGCCAGTGTACCAAAATACTTTTACCAGAGATACAAATGTCTGTGACAAAGGTAAACAATCCCAACTCCCATCTTCAACTTGTTTGCAGATTTTGATGGAGTTCACCAAAACATCCGTTTCCAACATTTCTCCACCTTCATCCAGACTATTACCTGCAACGTTTCTCTTCTTGCCCCAGCACAGTTACTTTTGGTGACCCCCAAGGTTCTATTCTCGACTCAAATCCTAATTCTTATCTATATTCTGTCTCCTGGTGATATCATAATTTGAAGACATTCAGCTCTACCTTACAACTTCTCTGTTGAATGTTCTATTATCATTAATTTAACACATTTCCTGTCCAACATCCAGGACTGAATGGGCAGAAATATCCCCTGATTAGATATTGGAAAGACCAATGCCATCATCCTGTCACAAAATTCACTCACTCCAACTGCAGCTTCTTAGCAACTGGTGGAGGCCGAACCAGTCTATTCACAACAGTGGTCTCATATCTAATCCTGAGATGGGGGTTCTGACTTCGTACCTGTGCTGTCACCAAGATTGCCTATTTCTACATCAGTGAAATTGCCCAACTTTGTAATGTCGACCCTGCTTTAACTCACCTGCTACAGAAACCATTGAATATACCTTTCTTACCTCTAGACTTAACTATTGCAAGGACTGCTGAGTGGTTTCCCAGTTCCTATCTTCTATAAGCTTGAAGTCATTCAAAACTGCCCTGCTCACACTTTTACTCATACCAAGTCCCATTCACTCATCATTCCAGCTTACTGACTTTGGCTGTTGGTTAGCAATCCTTGATTTTAAGATCCCCAACCTTGTTTTCAGATCCTCCCATGGCTTTGCTTCTCCCTATTTCTGTAATCTCCTCTAGCCCCGCAGCCCTCCGAGATACCTTTACTTCCCTCATTCTGGCCTCTTGCACATCATTGATTTTAATTGCTTCACCATTTCCGTACCTTCAGTTGCCTGTATCCAAGCTTTGGAATTTCCTCTTCATCTCTCAGCTTCTCTTTCTTCCTCTATAATACTCGTTAAAATCTACCTCTTCAACCAAGCCATCATCTTAATGTATCCTTATGTGGCTCGGTGTCAAATTTTGTTTTATAATTCTCCTGTGAAGCATCTTGGGATGATTTATTACGTTAAACCGGCTGTACACATAAAAGTTATTGCTGTTGCTTATCTCGTGCCTTTAGTTTAGTAAAATATCCCAAGGTGATTCACTGCAGAATGAGGAGGAAATTGTATTGGTCCTGAACCAAGTACAGGCAGCCGAGAGTTAAATCAAAGAGGTTGGTTTTACAGAGTGTCTTAGAGGAAGAGAAAAATGTTTTTGGAAGGAATTCCAAGTTTTAAGATCTAGGCAGCTGAAGGGACAGCCACCACTGGTAAACAAAAAGAAGTGACAGATGCACAAGTGACCAGAATTGGCAGAATGCTCAGCTCTCAAGGCATTGTAGGGCTGTGGTTAGAGACGATGAGGCGATGGAGGATTTGAACATGATCTAAGCTATCTGTGGTCCAGGAGCTAATGTAGGTTGACAAGCACACGGAGAAGGGTTAAATTTGGATAAGGAACAGTCAGTCATTCATATATATGGCATAATAGAGATGTAACTACTTGTTAAAAAGAACAATTTGTTTCCAGCTACTCTTATTTGTCAATGGAGAACCAGATATATTACTACCACAGCTAGCATGGTTCTATTAATACTGACATCCAGTTTACAGACAATCCTGAAGTCTGATTAAGAGCTTAGGATGAGCTTCTACCCTGATTGTGGACTATTAGATTTTATGTCCTCCCCGGTTGCAGACTGGCAGATGGGCAGTGGTGTGGCATAAAATCCGTAGCCAAGGTAGTGGTGACATGTTCATGTGCTGCCTGCCACTGCTGGTAAAATAACAGTGAGGGAGGTGCCAGGCAGCCCACCCGGTCTTTGGTCTGTTGAGGTCTGTAATTGGCAGAGAGCCTATGCCATGCAGTCGAGGTACCATGACTTATGGTGAGGTCAGCAGGTAAAAACTAGCTGCTTTGTTGTGGGTTAGTGATTCTCTCCTTTTGGGGCATCCTATGGTTTATGGTAGTCCCCTCACATGACTTCCTGGCCCTGGGTGTCATGCCCCTGCCCTACCAAAGATACTCCCCGATCCCCCTTCGTAGTCACCTACCAGACTTGCCTCAGCATTACAGCTGCATCCTGAACTTATGTCCACATCAGCTCCATGGTTGTTTGCTGTTGAAAAGTTACTTAATGATGCCCTGCAGTGTACATTGCTTTTGATGGCCCAGCTGGGGCTAGCAAGCAGTCAATTCAGCCCACAGAGGTGATGTTTCCTTTCAGATGGGGCAGGAATCGCACCCTGAACTCAATACAAAGCTCAAAGCCATTCAGTCAGCTCAGGGCATCCTGACCAAATGGAGGTGGCCTTGCTCCTGCTTTCAGGTGAAGGAGGGAAACGGGGCAGCACTTTCACATCGAATTCAGCCCATGGTATGTTGAGCTGACAGCTCATGAAGACAATAGAAGACTTCTCTAACAATAGCAATTTATAACAAGGAATCTGTAGAGAACTACAGGCTAGTTACTTTGTGTCAGTCATCGGGAATGTGCTGGAAACTATTAATAAGGAAGTAGTCATTTAGTAGTACAGACCCCTGAGTATTGCAGAAAAAGGGATGCATGTTTCATCTGGAAACCAACCCTGTACTAATCTGGAGAATTTGCAAGTATAGCAACGAAGGGGAAAGTCAACATTCCAATCCATATGAGAGGAGTGTGGTGATTGTTGAAGATCATAAAACACAGGAGCAGAAGTAGAAAATCCACTTCATCAAGTCTATTTTACCAATCATTGCGATCATGTCTGATCTGACGATCCTTAACTCTACTTTTTTGTTTTATCCCCATAACCACGACTCCCTTACTGGTTAAAAATCTACATCAGCTTTGAAATACAAAATGACTCAGCTTTTTCAGTCCTCTGTGGTAAAGAATTCTACCCTCTGAAAGAAGAAATTCCTAATCATTTCTGCCTTCAATGGAGAACTCTTTACTCTGAGATTATGCCCTGTGGCCATAGCCTCCTTCAGAAGGAGAAACAACCTCTCCGCATCTCTCCTGTCAAGCACCCTAAGGATTTTATATGTTTCAATAAGGTCACCTCTCATTCTTCTAAACTCAAATAAGCACAAGCCCAACCTACTCAACCTCTTTCATTAGACAATCCTGCCATACCCAGGATCAACTTTGTGAACCTTCTCTGGACTTCCTCCAATGCCAGTATATATTTCTTTAGATAAGGAGACCAAAGTGGATTAACTAGTGCCTTGTGTAACAAGGCTTTTAGATAAAGACAAACATTCATTTGCCTTCTCTATTACCTGCTGAACATGGATGCTAGTTTTTTGAGATTTATGTATGAGTACCCTGAAATCCCTTAGTGCTGCAACGTCCTGCAGTCTTTCTCTGTAATATTCAGCTCCTCTATTCCTCCTGCCAAAGTGTATAACCTCACATTTTTTCAATTTTATTCCATCTGCAAGTTCTTGCTCACTCACTTATCTCTCTGCAGATTGTTTGTGTCATCCTCAGCATTTGCCTTCACACCGGTTTTTGTGTCATCGATAGATTTGGCAAGAATACATTAGCTTCCAATATCCAAGTCATTGGTACATTGTAAGTACTGTGGCCCCAACATTGATTCCTATGGTACTTCACTAGTTTCAAGTTTACATCCTGGAAATGACACCCCTTATCCCAACTCTCTGTTTTGTATTAGTTAGCCAATCCTCTATCCATGCCCATATACTGGACCAACAGCGTGGGCTCTTATCTTATTTAAAAGGCTTATTTTTGTGACCTTATTGAATGCCTGTTTGAAATGGGTACTGTTAGGGGGTCTACAGATTATCTACTTGTCAGCTGTATGAGACCTGATCCTACCAAAATTGAAAACATACGGAAGATGTCTACACCACAACACAAAGATACTTTACAATGCCATCTTTTATATTTAGCTTTTTATTTCCATTTATTCCAAAGTTTTTGACCAAAGTATCTCCTTGGTGGCACAGTGGTTAGCACTGCTGCCTCACAGCGCCAGGGACCCGGGTTCGATTTCAGCCTCGGGCGACTGTCTGTGAGGAGTTTGCACATTCTCCCCGTGTCTGCGTAGGTTTCCTCTGGGTGCTGTGGTTTCCTCCGGCAGTCCAAAGGTGTGCAGGTTAGGTGCTAAATTGCCCATAGTGTTCAGGGAGGTGTAGATTAAGTGGGTTATATGGGGGGATGGGTCTGGGTGGGATGCTCTGAGGTTCGCTGTGGACTTGTTGGGCCAAAGGGCCTGTTTCCTCACTGCAGGGATTCTATGATTCTATGATTCAAAACATTGCAGATACTGGGAATCTGAACCAAACACAGAGAGAAACCCAGTACTCTGGCATCATCTTTGGAGAGAGAAACAGAGTTAATGCTTCAAGTCTGATATGACTCTTCTTCTCAAGGTCTACAGTGTTGACTCCAAACCCTCATCCTGAGCATTCTTGACCATATCGTACAGCATCAGGAATCCATCCCACTGATGGACAATGGATCATAAGCAATGTTTTACAATCTGGGAAGATTCACCCTAGTTGCCAAAGTTGCAATAACTACCAAGCTCCGAAAGCCTGCACAATGTAAAGAAGCTACTCATTTCACACTTTAGACTATAAAATGTTGATTCCATTATTCCATATACAACCCTGACTTTCTGGGATACGTAGTAGTTGGGGCTGGGAGGAGAGGCTGTCATTAGTGCACACAGTCTCCTACTGTATGTGCATCAAAAAGCTTGAGTAACAGATGTGTGAATCAGGACAGTGTCCTGATGTCCGTGTTGAGTGGTCACATGACTGAGGAGCTGCTTTGTTTCTGAGATTGCCCACATTGGCTCTTTGGGACCATGCCCAGTGGGTCCAAGAACTGAAGCTGTGATTGTCCCTGTGCCCACTGCACTAAGGACTGTTGCACAATGTTTTTTTATTCATTAACGGGAAGACGATGTCGCTGGCCAGGCAGCATTTATTGTCCATCCCTAATTGCCCAGAGGGCAGTTCAGAATCAACCACATTGCTGTGGTTCTGGAGTCACATGTAGGCCAGACCAGGTAAGGATGGCAGTTTCCTTCCCTAAAGGACATTAGTGAACCAGATGGGTCTTTCCTGACAATCGACAACAGATACAATTACATCATTAGATTCCTAATCTCAGATTATCTTTATTGATTTCAAATTCCACCATCTGCCATGGCGGGATTCGAACCCAGGTCCTCAGAATGTTATCCAGGACTCTGAATTAACAGTCCGGCGATAATACCACTAGCCCATTGCCTCCCCAAATAGATGAGGGACATATGTATCTGGAAGCCCAGAACGAGCATTGACCTCCAGCGGATGTGAACCTCCAGTCACAGGGGCCCTCATGATGCAGTGATGGTTTAGGAGAGTCACTCGTCCTCCATGGAATGTTGTGCTGATGAGAGACGGCCAGTGGGGCCATAATCTGTCCAGAGGTAGAGGTTAGAACACTATGTCATACCCTACAATGTTTCCATAATGGAACATCTCCTTCCATTCGGGTCAATGAGGGACATGGGATGACACACGTACCCCCACCCCTACATCAGAATTCCAGGAAGGTCATGTCTGGGGTTTTGTACAGGTCCCATCCAGATAGTGGGTGCTCCTGATGACAGGAGAACACCCTGAAGCTGTGGGTTGGATGGTGGGGATCTTTGAGAGTTGCAGCATTCTGCTGAGTAAGAAGATGAGGATGTCCTTCAGACAGATCGGCACCTTGAAAATTCCACAGTGCAGGAGTGCAGTGACAGCAACACAGACAGCACTTCCTGGTGAATCTCATTAAATGAGACAGGGCTGGGGGAAGTCATCTTTCACTGACTGTAAACGTTTTGATGCTGCTGAGGCCAGCGCCCCCTGTACACTCCCAACTGCAAGTGTAGCTTCATGTTTTAATCTCTCACTGTGGTTCTCCCCGTTTCACAAAAGTTAAGGTCACAAACTGACGGAAGCCTCCACAACATCTAATACTCCCTCATTCGATTCAGACAAAGTTTCATACAAGTATGGGTGCTATGGAAAGGAGAGCTGTCGCTGAGACAGGGTTAAACTGTCATGTCGAGTTAAGGATGGTAAGAATAACCATCTTCGTTCTTGTAGTTGAAGCTTAAATGACAGTAACCCACACAGCTGTCAATGAAAACTCAACGCATATTTACAAATTTGGTAATGTATTTATAATGAAATGTTACTGTACCATCCGTGTGTCCTCAGAAGGTCACCTCCTTCCTTTCCCTCCCACTATGTCGAGGTACAGTCTCAGACTCACAGATTGGGTGGAGGGAGCCTGCCCTTCCGTGTCAGCCTCAGAGGTTTGATCAGGTGACCCTGGGGGAGTTTGTTGCTGGAGGACCCGGGCATCCCAAGCGTATACTGCCCAGAGGCAGGTTCACCCTCCTCAGCATGAACTCACACAGGGCTGAGGGTGGCAGGTATGTGGTGCTGCAAGACCTGGCCACCTCAGGAGTGCCCTGAGAGGAAACCTCAGGGTGGAGGGTTGTGGGGATGGGGGCTAAAAAGCAGCAGTTTGTTTTGCCTGTATTTGGTTCGCCCTCCAGCTGGGTGCTGACTGACCTGTCTCCTTATGAGGGAGGGGAACTGGGAGTGAGGTCAAAGTCCCTTGTTCCCATGCTTCCTTGTTATTTGTGCTGAGCACTGATGGTGAGATCAATAGAGTGCAGGTCTGTGCAGATGTGTGTCAAGCACACACTGAGACTGCTGGACCTGGTTCTCCATGGCGACCACTTACCCTGTCCATGGAGATGGCCAGATGTTCACAAAACCAGAGACAGCATGATGCAAAACATTGGTGAACTCCCCCAAACTTCAGGTCAGTTTGACAAACCTCCTGCTGCTCCTCTCCTTCCTTGTATATTGCTTTGAAGTTGTTAATGGCCAACACCAAGGGCTCCTCTCCTGCTTGGGGCTTAGCAGGTGTCTGGTCTCTGACAGTCCTCTGAGAGCCAGTGACCTTGAGCATTTCTTTCTCAGCCAGCTGTGGAGACATGGCAGTGATGTGCTGACCAGCATGTGCTCTGGACTCTAATCTAGACAACGTACCTACTGAGGTATGAGGATCCAAACTGTGCAGCGCAGCTCAGAATGGCAGCATTTAACCTGCTCCTCAACAGTGTTTTAAACATGGCACTGCCAGCAGAATCCCAGGATGAGCTGGAAGTGGCAATAGAGAAGATAGGGTACGCAGGATGCCAGGCAGGCATAGCGCATACCTAATAAAGTAGATTTTGAGAAATCTCACAAAGTTTTATGGAGAGAAATCCTCCATGAAACTTGCAAAATTGCAACAGCTGATTTCTAATGAAATTCAGCCCCCTGAATTCATTCTGATTAGACTCCTGTCTATTGTGCTCACAAAATAACTGCCTCTTTTGCAAATTTGCAGATATTAAATACTGACCACAGATTTTATAGATTTAAGCTACTAATATGTTTATGTGCAATCAAATAATGCTATGAAACAAATAGCAAAAATACAGTATGTCTAAACATGATGGTTACTGTGTTTACTAGCCTTTGTGAAATTGAGAAGAACTTATGAATATTGAACAATGCTGAATGGCCTTTTCTACTGCAATAAAAATGTTCAGCAACAAGGAGATAAATTGACATCCAGCTGAACGTATGAACCATTAGTGTCATAAAATGCTAATTATGCTCTGTTTCCCCCTTCCTAATTACATCACTGAACAAAAATGAGAAGGCAGAAAGAAAGAAATGTGGATACACAACTAGTCTTTCTCCTGGCATCCTTGCAGCATCCTTCATTTTACTGCCATGCCAAAGTCTCATGATAATTTCTGTCATTGCAGAATATATTAAAACATATCACTCACCCTGAGAGCAATGTGGACCTGCTTTCACCTGATTGTGGAGCAGAAGTTAGAAAGCTCTTTAACACAAGATGCTAATTTTAATCTTGATGTTGAAGATTGTCATTCTTAGATTAATTTCAATCACTGCCTTTTCCAAGCCAAATCAAATAATGACTCATTCTCTGATTAGCATAGGAGATTGCTTATGGATAGTTTCCTGACCAGACAAGCAATACTTTACTTAAATTCAATTAAGGACAGTGTACAGATCACATTACATACGGAACAAAATGCAGTTTGTCTATGGAAAACTATACAATGCAGACAACCAGGTTGTTAGTTAAGTCTAACAAGAAATGCACACTGAAAGGACAACTGGTTCATTCAGGTTTCAGGAAATTCCTGCTATTTACATCTGCAGTCTAGGTCAGCAAACTGATTTGATCTTTGAGTATAAGAAATAAGCAAATTCACACATTTGCAACAAGTTTAAACAGAGAATGAAGGCTTGTTTATAAAAGGTCTGAAACCTTTCTATAAACCTTTGTACGGCGTTGAAGGCAAATATGACATGACTTTCACTGTTAGCAAGCTGTTCCATTGCTGAAATGTTTTACACATTGTGCTCTAGCACTGTTGACAGTACATCACTTCAGAGTGACACCCACACATGTTGGCTGTTCTTTACTTTTGTACAGTGTTACATTTTCAGATATTCAACACCATCGTTTTTGTAGATTCTACAGTGACTGATCTGTAAGATAATATTTTTATACATTTTGTTTTCAAAAGACTGATTACAAGAGGATTAAAACGACCCGACTAGTTAGATTTCATGTCATTTTGTATTTGCTAACAAACTCTAATATTATGACACAGGATAGAGGAGAATAGATTACAGTAACTAGCAATTTTATTAACAGATTTGTAGTAATGTAAGCAAATACTATAAATGCAATATTGAAACATGTTTTCGCTGAGAAAATATTTGATGAGTTATTCTTTTGTATAAATGCCATGGATCAAAGCTTCTGGTTGATAATATGATAATTTTACAGAATGATAAGTTCACTTGGTTTTTGGGTCTCCATGGACTTTCTTGACAAATTTTTTTGGCAGGATTAATTAACACTTTAAGCATAGGTGGAATGCTAGCATTCTAAACAAGATGTCAATTTCTGACTGCGCAATTTTCCTCACCATTGATTTCAATATCAAGGAAGGTCGGGCGTTTCTATGATGACCATTGAAATAGTCAATTTAAAATTATCCATCTTTCTTTCAAATGCAGAAGTGACTATGAACAGTTCCCAAAAACAAGCATGAGGTCTCTGAAACTGATGAAGATCAATTCCACACCCCTTTAGTTGTGAAGACCAATACGTCTGTTAATTCATCTCACGTAGAAATTGCTAGATAGTAATATTTCATAAAAGATATGCAATAAGTGAAAGAAAAATAGTTTTCAAATGAAAATCATTGCATAATCTGGATAATATAACTACTTCAGGAGGCCAGTTTTTTTTTCTGTAGTGACCTAGTACTTTTTCAGGACTGAATTTCCATATCAGGAAGAACAAAAGGAGGATTACCAAAAAGCTACCAAATCAGGTAAAGTTAAAGGATAAATGCATCTGTTTGTCTGTGGTAGCCCAAACAAAACTGCTTTTTCAGAGTTTAGTCACTGGATCATATTTTGGTACACAATCATTGCATGCGAATCTTCCATCTCTGGAGTTAGATTGTGACAGCAGGTCTGATGGCAGATAGATGTGAAGAAGTACTGTGCTGAACCATTCTTCAGAAGAGCCTCAATCACAGCAGGTCATGCTTGACATGAAGCCACATAGTGCGAGGCATGCCCAGATGATTATCAGCCAGCCAAGCCTGATCAGTTCATTCTGCCCAGATGCCTATATCAGCAGGCGGGCAATGATTGTGGTGAAATGTTTTCACAGGGTTTGGATCAGCAGTGAAACAGATGCAGAACTGTGTTATCTAGTGTAAGGACACCTGTTGTTAGTATGCATCATTTATTTGGCATAGTCAGTGACAGAACACTCAACTGCAGCCTCATGTCTGCACAAGGAGCTTTCTGTTGTGTCTGTCACTCCTTAATCCCTCAAATTTAAGCCTAAAAGTGAGGACTGGGTCCCTCTCCTCAGTGTAAAAATCAAGTGTGCACCTGCCTCTGATTAGTTTTTCCACAGCCATGAAGGTATTACTTGAATTGGGCAGTAATAAGCATTTGAAACAATAAGCTGCAAAGTTCCTCACTACTATGAGGGAGGAGGTTCCACTACTGAAAACAGCCTGTCACTTGATTGGATTACAGACGTATTGTCCCAGCACTGCTTTTAGGGGTCGAGCGGTGGATTTTAAATGAAGGACAAGGGCAATGAATTTTAAGAGAGGAATTCCAGAGCTTACGGCTTAGATAGTTGAAGTGGACTAATTAGCAATGAGGAAGCTTAAGAGGCCGAACTTAGAGGAGTTAGTGTCAAGTCATTGGAGGGATTTGAAAACAAGGAAGATTTTTTAAGAATTGAGACAATGCTTGACCAGGAGCCAAACCAGAGCAGCAAGCAGAGGATTTGGGTAGGAACGTGGGAGATCAACTAGAAATGCATTGGAGTGGTCAAGTCAAAAGCTAACAGAGGCAAGGATACTTGTTACATTATCAGATGAGGTGAGGCTCAATGTAGAAGATCAATGCACGAGGTGGATATAGACAATCTTACTGCTGGCGTGAACATTTTGTCAGAATATCATTTTATGGTCAAAAATAAAGCTATGATTGTGAGCATTCTCGTTCAGCCCCGACTGTTGCTTAGACAAGAGATTGAGTTGGGGGTTAGGGATGAGGAGGTGGGTCTCATGCAGAAGGTAAGCTCAGATAGAGCATGAGGCGAGACAGGAGAGACAGTAGATAAAGATGGGCCAAGGCCTCCAGTGCAGCCTTATAACATCTTGGCATTCAAACTTTCTATGTTGTGCCACTATTGAGTGTTTTCCAGATGAAAATCTATCCTAAAACAACATCCACTATCAACTCCACTTCAATATAATCTCCCTTATAAAAGGTACAGGCTGCCTTTATATTAAAATGGCTAGCTTTATTGGGTGATAACTTCAGACTCCTTGCTGAAGTGGACAGTCACACAGTTAGTGCTGGCTACAAGTTGCAAGCTGCAATTAGGTTATATTGCAGGCAGCACAAATTTGGAGAGCTGCCATTGTTTTAAGCATTGGATTTGGATTAACCTTACATAATGATCCTGATTAACATTTTCTTACACTTTTGCATTTTGGTTCCCTGCATTTCCAAGTTGCTTTCTTTTGTTTTTTTTATGAAGGAAGGTCGATACAGAGGTAAGAGCAGGCTGCTCCAAAGCCAACAAAGTAAACAGCTTGTGAGGCCTTGGGTTTTGTTTTAAAGTTGGAACAATAGAAGCAGCCTGAATGGGTGGGGTCAAGCACCCATGGAGCAAGGATTTTCTTTAGTTTTAGCCTTCCTTAGCAGTTGCTGAGGTCTTGAAGTTAGATGTGGCAGCTTTTATTCCTCTCTCTGTTACCACTAAATGCTGGGGTTCACTTCTTGCTACTAGAATTGAATGTGAAACAATCTATTTTACTGAATTTACCTTTGCCAAGGGCATATTTATGAGATATTGCTATATCAGAATAGTTAATGAGCAGTAGTTAATGTACATTATTTTGTTAAGCCTTTTAATAGTTACAGTTAAGCCAATTCTTTTCTTTTTATTTTGTCTGTATTTTAATTATCGTGTATGAATAAAGTGTGTTTTGTTTCAAGCCTGGTAGTTTGACCAATAAAATTGCATCTGGAACACAACGCCTTACACTTACCTGTAAAATAAGAAAAAGTTAGGGTATGGCTATCTTCTTAATATATTTTGAGGCGGTTTATACAACAGAAGAGTTGTATAAAGTCAATCATGAAACAAAGACTTTGAAAATGATATATTAAAGACCTTTGACTTTTGGTCATATAATTCCTTATAAATGAAATATAAACTTCTGCTTTAATATGGATAACCTTATGGTTGAAGATTAATTGTTGATTCCCATCAGAACAAGGACAGAATTGAAACCCTGCACAATTGTATTTATTGTCTTAAAGGCAATTATCGCATGCCTAGTTTTGTCCACTTTGTTTTAAAGGTTTTAGAGATTTTTTTGCACTTTTTATGATTTCTCAAAATGAAGACCTGATGGATTTTCGTCAGTGCTGTTAGTCTGACATGTCTTGTTTTGTCCTGGCTGTAAGGGTCAGCAAAACCTTTTGTTATGGAAAAGCTAATGGCTGTAATTTCACCTCTGCGAATGTGGAACGCTGGCATCCAAGCAAGGCAACTCTGGAATGATTCAAATCAAATAAATCTCTATTGCTCCAAATCCAATTTTGAAACAATTAGGGAAGATGAAAAATCAAGGACTACAACAGTAATAGTTTGCTTTACCGAGTATTTATTTCTTTTTGATTCTACTGATGGTTTAGTTGACAAAAATTTAATCATTTTTTTGTCAAAAGCTAAGCAACTAAAAATAGATTGATCTACTTAAAACTGACTGGTACGTCTTACATCGAGACACATTCTATCAACAGTGTGGACTGCAACTAGTTACGTAAGAGAGTATGAGTAAAGAGTGCACTGAATCATGGTACAACATGGCAGAGGGCGAACTCTGAGATTTTTTTGGTGTTGCATGATTATTTCATTGGCATTAAGGAAGAGGTGAAATTGGAGAGGACCAAGAGACATGTATAATGCAATGGGACCAAATGACTGTGGTGACTAATGCTACAATTCTAGCCCTGAGGACTGGATTCACTGTTGCAATAGTTCAATTACCTTATATGATTGATCAAGTTCATTAATTGACTCTTCAAATGCCATATCCTATTAAGTGAACTGTTAGCCTCACAAAATGTCAATGTAGCATTGACCCATCACTTTGCAACCAACAATCTGTTAACATAGCTATCCATCAATCAGAACACAAACTTAGCATTCATATGCCTTATCTCATTTTCACACATACCACTTTCACATGTCACATTTGCACAGCTGTCAGCTGTGCAGTATGACAACCACATCACTCAAATACATTGCAATATATTCCTCCTCACTTCCATCTCTCTGGCAAGAAAGCGTTGAATAAGAAGTGTAGAAGTGCTTGCCAGGAACAGCCCCAGGCATATCTAATAGCAAGGTGCTGGTTTGGTGACATTATAACTCAGGTCTACATGAATACTTGAACAAAAATAGTAAGTGCTGGAGAAACTCAGCAGGTCTGGCAACATCTGTGGAGAGAAAGCAGAATTAATGTTTATCAAATTCAGTGACTTTGGGCCATATACCTCACCTTCTCCAGCAATTTCAGTTTTTATTTCAGAATTCCAGCCCCTGCAGTTCTTTGTTTTATTTTACTGTTGAACTCATTGTTCCATCTCTTTAGGGAATACCTCGCTTGAAGAAGTTCTGCTCATCTCTCTGACGGGATTTCAGTTCTAGTCTTTTTTCTTGGTCACCATCATCACCTTCATTGTCGTTCCTATTCAGACCGCACCACCCCCCACTCAAGCCTTCCTCCCCTCCCCTTGTCTTTGTCTCCATCCCTTCACCCAACCCACCTCCTGTTGTGTATTTACTGACTTGTCTGACCTTCCACACTCTGATGCTGAACATTCTGAACTCAGCAAAGATCCTAGTTTTATCCCTCTGCACCCCCACCTCAATGATTTTTGTGCATGACATGATATTGAACTCTTCTTCTGTTGCCTTCGCCTCTGTGCCCATGTCTTTGAATAGGAGTCCTGCCCCGGTCCTGAAGATCCCCTTCTCCTGCCTCCAACACTCTCTCTTCACCTAGACCCCTCCCTTTGTCCTTTTACCTGCTCTCGACTTGTTCATCGAGAATTGTCAATGTGACATTGATTGCCTCAAGCTCTCTGCCCCCCTCACACATTCAAACCTATCTTCTGGTGGACCAATTGCACTCTGTGCTCTCAGTTCCAGTGCTGACTTTGTTGTCAAGCCTGCTGACGAGGGTAATGCTGTTATTGTCTAGCATAGTGATGTCTACATTGAAGAACTCTTGGACACCTCCTGCTATCTCCCCCAGACCATGACCGAACCATCGAGCATCAGGCTACTGCAGCTATGATGGTCTGAATCTCCTCTTATCTTCCTCCTGCAACTTCTAATCTCATAATCCCCCAATCCTACACAGCCCACTTCCATCTTTTTGAAGGGTCACTGGACTTAAAGCATTAACTCTGTATTCTCACCACAGATGCTATCAGACCTGCTGAGTTTCTCCAGCAATTTCTGTCCTTGTTACTTCATATACAACAGGGAAGTGGCAAGCAACAGACAAGGCTTAGCAATCTCACAGCCAACAGGCCAGACCAAAGCTCTATAGCCCAGCCACAGCCAGCTGTGAGTGATGGCATACAAGTAAACAACTAACAGGAGAAAGAGACTCCACAAATATCCCCATTGACCATGATGAGCGAGCCCAGCACATCAGTGCAAAAGGCAAGGCTGTAGTATTTGTAACTATTTTCAGCAAGAAATGCTGAGTGGACGATTCATCTAAACCTCCTCCTGAGGTCCCCAGCATCACATGTGCCAGTTTTCAGCACAAACAATTCAATCTCAGTGAGATCAAGAAATGACCAAACACACTAGATAAATCAAAGACTGTGTATTCCTATGGGCCCTGAAAACACTGGCAGTAGCACTGAAGATTTATGCTGCAGAATTACTATTCTTCTATCCAAGATAACAAGGTGTGGAGCTGGATGAACACAGCAGGCCAAGCAGCATCATAGGAGCAGGAAAGCTGACGTTTCGGGCCTAGACCCTTCTTCAGAAATGGGGGAGGGGAAGGGGGTTCTAAAATAAATAGGGAGAGAGGGGGAAGCGGATGGAAGATGGATAGAGGAGAGGGCAGGTGGAGAGGAGATAGACCGGTCAAAGAGGCGGGGATGGAGCCAGTAAAGGTGGGTGTAGGTGGGGATGTAGGGTGGGGATAGGTCAGTCCAGGGAGGACGGACAGGTCAAGGGGACGGGATGAGGTTAGGAGATAGGAGATGGGGGTGGGGCTTCAGGTGGGAGGAGGGGATAGGTGGGAGGAAGGACAGGTTAGGGAGGCGGGGATGAGCTGGGCTGGTTTTGGTATGCGATACGGGGAGGGGAGATTTTGAAGCTTGTGAAGTCCACATTGATACCATTGGACTGCAGGGTTCCCAAGCAACCTTCTTGGTTGTTCCTGCAACCTTCAGGTAGAATCGTTGTGGCACTGCGGGAGGCCCAGGATAGACATGTCATCGACGGAATGGGAGGGGGATTTGAAATGGTTCGCGACTGGGAAGTGCAGTTGTTTAGTGCGATCCAAGCATAGGCGTTCTGCAAAGCAGTCCCCAAGCCTCCGCTTGGTTTCCCCGATGTAGAGGAGGCCACAACGGGAACAGCGGATGCAGTATACCACATTAGCAGATGTGCAGGTGAACATCTGCTTGATGTGGAAAGTCTTCTTGGGGCCTGGGATTGGGGTGAGGGGGGAGGTGTGGGGGCAGGTGTAGCACTTCCTGTGGGTGCAGGAAATAGTGCCAGGTAAGGTGGGGCTGGAGGGGAGTGTGGAGCGGACAAGGGAGTCACGGAGAGAGTGGTCCCTCCAGAAAGCAGACAAGGGTGGGGAGGGAAAAACGTCTTTGGTGGTGGGGTCAGATTGCAGAAGGCGGAAGTGTCGGAGGATGATGCGTTGGATCCAGAGGTTGGTGGGGTGGTACGTGAGAATGCGGGGAATTCTGTTTTGGTTGTTATTGCGGGGAGGGGGTGTGAGGGATGAGTTGCGGGAAATGCTGGAGATACAGTCGAGGGCATTCTTGACCACTGCTGTGGGGAAGTTGCGGTCCTTGAAAAACGAGGACATCTGAGATGTACGGGAGTGGAATGCCTCATCCTGGGAGCAGAAGCGGCGATGGCAAAGGAATTGGGTACAGGGGATGGCATTTTTGCAGGAAAGTGGGTGGGAGGAGGTGTATTCTATGCAGCTGTGGGAGTCGGTGGGCTTGAAATGGATATCGGTTTCTAGGTGGTTGCCGGAGATGGAGACAGAGAGGTCCAGGAAGGAGAGAGGGGTATGAGAGATGGTCCAGATAAACTTAAGGTTGGGGTGGAAGGTGTTGGTGAAGTGGCTGAACTGTTCGAGCTCCTCGTGGGAGCACGAGGCGGCGCCAATACAGTCATCAATGTAACAGAGGAAGAGGTGGGGTTTAGGGCCAGTGTAGGTACGGAAGAGGATTGTTCCACGTAACCTACAAAGATGCGAGCATAGCTTGGGCCCATGTGGGTATCCATGGCCACCCCCTCTGTCTGTAGGAAGTGGGAGGAATTGAAAGAGAAGTTGTTGAGTGTGAGGATGTGTTCGGCTAAGCGGATGAGGGTGTCAGTGGAGGGGGACTGGTTGGGCCTGCGGGACAGGAAGAAGCAGAGGGCCATTCGGCCATCTGTATGGGGAAGTATAGGGACTGGACGTCTATGGTAAAGATGAGGTGTTGGGGACCGGGGAATTGGAAGATCTGGAGGAGGTGGAGGGCATAGTTTGGCTAAGCGGATGAGGGTGTCAGTCCTCGCCCTCAACAACTTCTCTTTCGATTCCTCCCACTTCCTACAAAGTGGGTGGCCATGGGTACCCGCATGGGCCCAAGCTATGCCTGCCTCTTTGTAGGTTACGTGGAACAATCCCTCTTCTGTGCCTACACTGGCCCTAAACCCCACCTCTTCCTCCGTTACATTGATGACTGTATCAGCGCCGCCTCGTGCTCCCACAAGGAGCTCGAACAGTTCATCCACTTCATCAACACCTTCCAAACCAACCTTAAGTTCACCTGGACCATCTCTAATACCTCTCCCTCCTTCCTGGACCTCTCTGTCTCCATCTCCGGCAACCACCTAGAAACCGATATCCATTTCAAGCCCACCGACTCCCACAGCTGCATAGAATACACCTCCTCCCATCCACCTTCCTGCAAAAATGCCATCATCTATTCCCAATTTCTTCGCCTCCACCGCATCTGCTCCCAGGATGAGGCATTCCACTCCCGTACATCTCAGATGTCCTCGTTTTTCAAGGACCGCAACTTCCCCAGAGCAGTGGTCAAGAACGCCCTTGACCGTGTCTCCCGCATTTCCCGCAACTCATCCCTCACACCCCCTCCCCACAATAACAACCAAAACAGAATCCCCCTCATCCTCATGCACCACCCCACCAACCTCCGGATCCAACGCATCATCCTCTGACACTTCCGCCATCTGCAATCCGACCCCACCACCGAAGACATCTGTCCCTCCCCACCCTTATCTGCCTTCCGGAGGGACCACTCTCTCAGTGACTCCCTTGTCCGCTCCACACTCCCTTCCAGCCCCACCACACCTGGCACTATTTCCTGCACCCACAGGAAGTGCTACACCTGCCCCCACACCTCCCCCCTCACCCCAATCCCAGGCCCCAAGAAGACTTTCCACATCAAGCAGATGTTCACCTGCACATCTGCTAATGTGGTATACTGCATCCGCTGTTCCCGTTGTGACCTCCTCTACATCGGGGAAACCAAGCGGAGGCTTGGGGACCACTTTGCAGAACACCTACGCTCGGTTCGCACTAAACAACTGCACCTCCCAGTCACGAACCATTTCAACTCCCCCTCCCATTCCGCAGACGAGATGTCCATCCTGGGCCTCCTGCAGTGCCACAACGATTCTACCTGAAGGTTGCAGGAACAGCAACTCATATTCCGCTTGGGAACCCTGCAGCCCAATGGTATCAATGTGGACTTCACAAGCTTCAAAATCTCCCCTCCCCCAACCGCATCCCAAAACCAGCCCAGCTCGTCCCTACCTCCATAACCTGTCCTTCCTCCCACCTATCCCCTCCTCCCACCTCAAGCCCCACCCCCATCTCCTATCTACTAACCTCATCCCGTCCCCTTGACCTGTCTGTCCTCCCTGGACTGACCTATCCCCACCCTACCTCCCACCTACACTCACCTTTACTGGCTCCATCCCAGCCTCTTTGACCGGTCTGTCTCCTCTCCACCTATCTTCTCCTCTATCGATCTTCTATCTCCCTCCCCCTCTCTCCCTATTTATTTCAGATCCCCCTTCCCCTCCCCCATTTATGAAGAAGGGGCTAGGCCCGAAATGTCAGCCTTCCTGCTCTTCTGATGCTGCTTGGCCTGCTGTGTTCATCCAGCTCCACACCTTGTTATCTCAGATTCTCCAGCATCTGCAGTTCCTACTATCTCTGAAACACCTCCATCCAAGCTGTTCCAGTACAGCTTTTATAGCATATGCCTAATAACGTGGAACATTTCTCAGGTCCATAAAAAGCAGAATAAATCCAGCACAGTCAGTAATGTTCCTTTTAGCCAACTGCTAATCATCAGCAAAGTGTCATATATGCAGCAATAACTTGATCACTTATACTCTCTTTGGGTTTTTCCAGGGTCACTCATTTCATCCTTAGTCCAAACATGGACAAAAGTACTGAACTTGAGTTGATGTAACCATAACTTTTCTTAATATCAAAGCAGCCCTCTGATGGAGTGTGGCAATAAGTCGCACTATCAAATTTAAAACAATACGAATCATGTGGGAAAATTCTTCATTAGTTGGACTTACATCAAGCACAAAGGAAAACAGTTTTGGTTAGTGGAGATCGATAATCTCAGCCAATTAACTGAACATCACAACGGGAGTTCCTTAGGATAGCATCCTAAGATCAACCATCTTCAGTTGCTTCGTCAATGACCTTGCCTCTATCTTAAGTTCAGATGTGCGTATATCGATTGGTGATTGCAATTTTTCCGACTCCTCAGATACTGAAGCAATCCTTGTCCTTATGCGACAAGACCTGAATAACAATAAGGTTTGGGCTCAAAAATGACAAGCAACATCCATGCCTCATAAATGCCAGGCAATGTTCATTTCCAACAAAAAAAAATCCAACTATCTCCCCTTGACATTCAACAGCAGTTTCATTGCAAATTTACACTGGGCTTGCCATATAAACACTATGGCTACAAGAACAGATCAGAGGCCGGTCTTTCTGTGGTGAGCAACTTAGCTCCTTAATCCCAGCCTGTCCACCGTCTAGAAGGCACCAGTCAAGGGTCTGTTGGAATACTGTCCACCTGCCTGGATGAGTGCAGCTTCAACAGCATTCAAGGAGCTCTACCCTATGTAAGTCAAAGCAGCCCTCCTGTTCAGCATTCCGTTAGTGCTTGCCTAGCCTTAAGCTTAGTAAACGGTGGAATACTTTGAGATTTTTGAAGTTGTGAATATTAGTTATCTTGTATAAAAAAATTTGAAGAGAATTGGCCTGAGGTAAGATCAAGTCCTAAGTCATAAATATTTTGTGATCTTTAGCTCTGTTTCCCATTTGCACCATACTGTTTTAATTTAGCTGATGCAAGCCAAATTAAAATATATTGGGAGCAGGATGACATAAAATGGCATAATTCAACAGTCAAAAATCCTCTAACCTATTTGCCTTTCAAGTTTCAAGAACAACGAAAACAAATGACTTATACGTTAAATTTAACATAGAAAAAAAATGCTAAGGACATTCACACGGGTGTTATCAAACATAAATTGACACCAAACCACATATGACTTAATAAGGCTTCTAAAAAGAGGAATGAGAGACGGAGAGGCTGTATTCCACAGGTTAGGAGCCAGGCAACTGAATGCGTGGCTATCATGGCACAGAAAATAAAATCAGGAATGTTGAAGGTTTCGGAATCTGATAAGAATAGAGATCTTTAAGAATAGTCGGGCTGGTGTAGGTTATAAAGATGGGGAGGGGAGGGGCTAAACCTTAGTATGATTTGAAACAAAGAATGTTTAAATGTAAGAATGTTTAAATTAAGAGCTATTGTAGGCTAGTGGGCTGGGGTGATTATGAGTTAGGTTATAGGCAGCAACATGTTGGATAAGTTCAAGCTGACGGAGAGTGAAAGATGAGAGGCTGGTCAGGAGTACATTGGAACAGTTTCATGGCTGAGGGTTCCAGTAACAGATGAGCTCCTTTAAGTTGTTATACATGACTGAAAGTCAGTAATTAAAACCAATGTTAGGTATTTAGCACCAATTGAACAATAGTGAACCAGCCATCATTTTACACTCTTGTACCATTTTCTTTTCTATTGAAGTAAATGCAAATGAAAATATAGTGGAGTGTGTAAATGGCAACATCTTCACTGCCACTCATTTTGTACTGCATTTTCCCTTTAGGAAAGGAAATTGCCATCCTTACCTGGTCTGGCCTACATGTGACTCCAGACCCACAGCTATGCGGTTGACTTTTAACTGCCCTCTGGGTAATTAGGGATGGGCAACAAATGCTGCCTAGCCAGCGATACCCTTATCCTATTAATGAATAAAAATAAATTTCAAGGTGAATTTCATTCCCAGTATCTTGAAATGATTTTGAATTCATTTAAGATCACTCAAAATCTGAATTTTCACATGGAAAATTTAGAAACATAGAGGATAGGAGCAGAAGTAGGCCATTCACCATTTCTGAACTTACTCCACTACTCGATCATAATCGATCATCCAAATTAATACAATGTTCCCACTTTCTCCCCATACCCTTTGATCCCTTTAGCCCTAAAAACTGTATCAAACACCTTGAAACATTCAATGTTTTGGCCTGAACCACTTCTTGTAGCAGAGAATTCCACAGGCTCACCATTCTCTGGGTGAAGAAATTCCCCCTCATCTCCATCCTCAATGGCCTACTCTATTTCCTTAGACTGTAACCTCGGGTTCTGGGCTCCTGGTCATAGGGAACATCTTTTCTGTTTTACTCTGTTTAGTCCTGTTAGAATTTTATATGTTCTTATGAGATATCCTCCCTCATTCTTCCAAGCTCCAGTGAATAAAGTCCTAACCAATCCAGCTTCTCTTCTTACGTTAGTCCTGCCATTCCAAGATCAGTCAGGTAAATCTTCATTACATTGCCTGCATAATCAGAGCATCCTTCTTCACAAGGAGACCAAAGCTGCACATAATACTCCAGGTGTGGTGTCACCAAGGCCCTTAACATTATACCAAGACGTCTCTGCTCTCGTACTCAAATCCTGTCACTATGAAAGCCAAAAGGGCTCTCACCAGCTTTTACAGATACAGCATAGCAAACATTCTATCTGGATGCATCACGCCGTGGTACAGCAATTATTGTTGTGAACACAGCCCAGTCCATCGCACAAGCCAACCTTCCATCCTTTGACTCTATACTTATCGCTGCTTCAGGAAGGCAGCCAACATTATCAAAGATCTCGCCCACCTTGAGTATAATCTCTTCCAAACTCTTCTGTCAGGCAGAAGATGCTAAACCTACACGCGCCAACAGGTTCCAGTACAGCTTCTTCCCCGCCATTATTAGACTTTTGACTGAACCTCTCAAATTTCACATCCAATGTTGATCCTGCTAATGCATCTTCTTTGCAGCTGTAACTTGGTATTCCTTGCTCTGTTCAATCACCCTACGATCTTTGTATGTTATGACCTGCCTGTACTGCATGCCAAACAAAACTTTTCACTGTACCTAGGTACATGTGACAATAATAAATCAAATAAAATAAATAAAAATACTATTTATCTTCTTCACTACCTGCTGCACCTGTATGCTTACTCTGATGTACAAGGATATCCAGGTGTTGTTGCACCTCCCCCTTTCCCAATTTACCACCATTCAGGTGAGGATTTGCCTTCCTGTTTTGATACCAAAGTAGATAACCTCACATTTATCTACATGATACTTCATCTGCCATGCATTTGCCACTCACTCAAGATGTCCAAAACACATCGAATCATCTCTGCATCCTCCTCACAGTTCATCCTCACAACCAGATTTGTGTCATCTGCAGCTTTGGAGACATATTTATTCCTCATCTAAATCATGATATAAATTGTGGATAGCTGAAGTTCAAGCACTTATTCCTGTGGTACCCAACTGGTCACTGGCTGCCACTCAGAAAAAAGACCCATTTATTCCTACCCTTTGCTTCCTGTTTGCTAACTAGTTCTCTATCCATGTCAGTACACTACCCCCAATCATATGAGCTTTAACTTTGAGTGATAATTTTATATGTGGACCCTATCAAAAGCCTTCTGGAATTTCAAGTAAACCAAACCCACTGCCTTCCCCCTATCAACTCTATTGGTTAATCCTTAAAGATTTGCAGCAGATTTGTCAAGAATCACTTCCCTTTCACAAATCCATGCTGACTCTGCACAATCCTGTCACGGCTTTCCAAGTGCTCTGCTATTAAACCTTTTATAATGGACAACCCCATTATAACTTCTCCTGTTTCCACTTCTGCTCCAATGCAGCTCTTCCTGTGACAAAACTAGGATTTGTTACAATTTTCTTTATTCAGCTCAATCACGTTCAGCAAAGCTGCACCATCAAATCACAAAACATGAACCTTGAAAATAATTTTGGATCAAGTTAAGTTCTAAGCACCGCTGTTTTGATTTCTGCAAGATAAGTGCTCAAGCTGTGACCTCTAACTTTTTCAAATGCACAAAATGTGATTAACAGCACCACTAAGCTGCCAAAGTGTCAGGTTCAATAATACCTGTGTGTTTGACACAAGGCAGAAACCAAGATCTATTGTCTCAAGTAAGCAACAACTAATCACAAAACATTCTGAGGAACAGTACAGACAGTTCAAATGAGCCAGGCAGTGTAGGACAGGCTGTGGGTGGAATATATATTTGAAAATGATCAGCAGGAAAAGCATGAAACAGTGGGATGAGTGGTCCTGTTTGTTACAATGAGACAGAATTTTTATGTGTTTTCTGTGTACTCAGAAATGACCTAATATCATAAAATTAATATTATGCAGGGTCGTAAAAATCAATGGTAATAGTATAAATGTAATTATTTATATGCAGTTAAAGTTTATGAAATATAGGCTATGTCCTACTTGAAGTTATTAGGATTGATTACAGGTTTACATAATTTCAGCCTTTAGTTCTTGTTGGCTAGATGGTAGTTCTAACTTAATTAATTCTTGATGTAAGGATCAGTTATTTCCAGTCCAGCCAGCTCTTACAAAATTGCACAGAGAAATCTGGGCAGTCAGTTTACAGATTCGTCACAAGCTATCATAATGGTCACCATCTGGCTCTTTCAAACTGCCCTATACCTGTACACTAAAATTCCTGCAGATATTTACTCACATTTGAGCTCCCGCTGAATACAATAATTTAAAATATTTTCTCATCTTGATGCTGGTTGGTATTATTTTTTATCTTTAAGTGCAATTATCCATCATCTGTTTGTGACATGGTGCATCTTAATCATCAAAACAAAATGTGCCAGGACACTGCAGCTGACTAGCTGCTATTTTGACATTTACTCTGTCGTGTGGGTCTATCTGGAGGAAGTTGTTGTATTCCACTCTTCCTTCAGAAAATTCAAATTGACTGCAAACAGTATAAAAATAGAATTAAAAAAGAAATTGTACAATGTTCTCAGGCTCCTAAATAGAATCAGTATTCTAATCAAATAAATGAGTGTCCTGCTGAATCTCTTTTATCATTGGAAATGTATCTAGAGTTCAGATAGTTTTCTGCCCAATGACTTTCTTTTGTTTCTGTTTATAAAAAAACACATCGTTTTGTGCCCGAGAACTGGTTCAATCCGGTTGTGTTTTCAACCAATATACCTGGTGAGCTATTAAACTCCACCAGTTACACATCCGGAATGATAATTCAATCATGCCCCCGGGGACAGTATGTGCACCTGTAATGCAATGAGCTGACCTCATGTTTCATTGTGGGGTCAGTTAATTTTGCAGAAACATGGGACTGCCAGCACACATTGCCTGACATGCTGAGAATGCACTGGGGTCACAAGTTAGATCGTCTAGTGTTAGTAGGCCTAAAAACTAGGTTATGTTTGAGGAGGAAGGGAAATGATCGTACCAAATAGATACAGCAGATGATTTTAATGAAACGTTTGGAGGCACTATTGGTAGAAGTCCTGCAAAGAATAACAGCCCTCTTAAGGCCACCCACCCAGTTTAAGTTTGGGTTGCAGCACAGGAAAATATGGACGTAATGATAGCACTTTTCATGTGTTTTTCCAAAGTAACAGGAATACAATGTTTTAGAAGAACACTTTCTATTGTTGCCATATAAAAATGTTCTCGCCCTCTGGTCCACTACATGTGACAATCAATAAATACATATCATACTGCAGACAAAAGATACCTACATGCTGCTTGCATAAGGTAGATGTTGGCTTGAGCATTTGGGTGATATACATCATTTTTCATATGCAGCCTTGCAAACTGTGTTCCTTTTCAGCCCTTTGTAGGGCTTGAGTTAGCAAATGACTTCCCAGAATTTGATTCCAGATAACATTGAGGTTAATGGCTTTCTTCCATACGTCGGTTTACCAGCAGGCAATGCCCCTTGAATTGTGAATTGACATAATTTGCTGGATCATTTGTGCTGTTTTGCCTTTAGCCTTGCAAATACAACAGCTCATCTACCACCACAGTATGACCTGCGCAAGTTTTCTGCAGGAGTGGAACTACCGAAACTGTGGAATTTCATTCCTACAGGTGGGGAATGATGGCACAGGGCAGTGTTCCATTAGTGGACTAATGCTCTGGAGATATAAATTCAAACTACACCATGGAGGTCGGGGCAAGTAAATAAGATCGATAGATTAATAGTCTATTAACTGGAATAAAATGCAAATCTCCTTAATAATGGCCATGAAACTACTGGATTGTCGTTAAAACCTATCAGGATCAGAGATGTCCTTCAGGAGAGAAAATCTGCCATTCCAACCTGCTCTGGTCTACATGTGACTGCAGAGACACAGCAATGTAGGTGACTCCTGACTTCCCTCTGAAAGACCCAGCAAGCCGTTGAGTGCAACTCGCTATTATCTGTTCAAGGGCAATTAGTGATGGCCTTGTCAGTGCTGCTCACATCCCAAGAACAAATTAAACAATGGAAATAGTATTTAGCAGAATAGCAAAATAAAACGGCATGTATGATAGCTGATCTGTTTATAATACATGTGAGGACGAGATTCAATACAGGAAGTTCAGCCAGGAAATGAGAAAGGAAGTAGGAGAAGTAAAGGGAGGATATGAGATGATACTGGTAGCTAACATAAAATAAATCCAAGTCTTCTACCAGCATATACATAGTAAATGGGCAACAAGAGGAGGAATGAGACTGGTTGCAATGAAAAATGGATTTATGCATGGAGGCAGAAGGCATGGTTATAGTCATGAGTCATACAGCTTGGAAACAGACTCTTCAGTCCAACTCACCCATGTCAGACACACCAATCTAACCTAGTCCCATGTGTCAGCATTTGGACAATATCCCTCTAAACTCTTCCTATTCATATACAGGTAGTTCTTCTATAACACGATAGTTGCATTCATGTGCGACCTCGCACTTTGGAAATTCGCACTATAGAAAATCACGTTATAGGGAGGGAGATTGCTATAGAAAATCACTACACTGTGCAGTAGAAAGTTTGTGTTATCCAACCGAGTACATTATTAGCAATCGCATTACAGCCAATTCGCGTTGACGAAATACGCTTTATAGCAGAATTACCTGTGCCCATCCAGATGCCTCTTAAGTGTTGTAATTGCCCTTCCTCCACCATTTCCTCCGGCAGGTCATTCAATACATGCGTCACCCTCTGCATGAAAAAGTTACTCCTCAGGTCCTCTTTAAATCTTTCCCCTCTTGTCTTCTGTGTCCTCTAATTTTGGGCTCCCCCACCCTAGGAAAAAGACCTTGGATATTCACCCTACTCATGATTGTATAAACCTCTATAAGGTTACCCCTCAGCCTCTGATGCTCCAGGGTAAAAACCCCAGCCTATTCAGCCTCTCCCTATAATTCAAACCCTCCGATCCCGGCAACGTCCTTGTAAATCTTTTCTGCACCCTCTCAAGTTCAACACCATCTTTCCTATAGAAGGACGACCCAAATCGTACACAATATTCTGAATGAACATTTTGTATCTCTCTAGTAAGAAAAAGATGTTACCAAAGCCATAGTTAAAGACTTAGCAGTAGAGGTACTGAATGAGGTAAATATTGATAAAGATGCAATATTAGAAATTTTGGGTATACTTAAAGTTGCAAAGTCACCATGAAGTCAGTCTTGTGATGCAGTGGTAGCATCCCTGTCTCTGAGACAGAAGTTTCAATTTCAAGTCCCATGCTAGGACTCCATGGCCAAGAAGGTGTTTTCATGGTGCAGTCAAACAAATTGCACATTGACGGATAAAGAAATGCCAATATAGGTCACAAGTGCAGGACAGTTTCATTTGATAGAAAGAAAATTGCACTATTCATAACTGCAGACTACAACTGCGTGTAAGATCCACATTGCCACAGCAATTCAGTCTCCATGGGAGTGAGTTAGCAAGATGGCCACTGTGGATCAGATTACTGCCAACAGCAATGGAATTTAATCCCCATTCCAGCTGGGCTGGATTCAGGACCTGCATTCTTCCTCTATCCATGGTTCGATGGTGGCTCAAATTTACCTTTGGCCAGAGAACTCAGGAAGAAGAAGAAATTACCAGGACCAAAGCTTCATGCCATCTCCCCGGATTGACCTTACAGCTCTTGAGGCTCAAGTTGCTCTCCTTAATAGGTTTAATGGAATCTAACCACTATACCCTTTGGAGAAATGTCAGCCAAAATCCTGCTGAATGAGGCTACCTTGCAGCTGAATCCCTGTGTCACAAGGAAACAGGAGAGTAGTATTGATACAGAAGGAGGTCAAGGGCACATTGGAGTCCATTCCAGCTCTTTGTAGAACAACCCCATTCATCCTAGCCCCCAGTTCTATCACTGAAGATTTATCCCCCTTCAATTGCTCATCCAGTTTCTTTTGAAATCATTAATTGTCTTTGCTTCTACTAACCTTGCAGGCAATAAGTTCCAGGTTATTATTGCTTCTATTGCGCAAAACCTTAAAACCATGCCCCACAGCAAAATCAGCTAATAGGAACAGCTTTTCTTTATATACCTTGCCTTAACCCATTATTAGCTAGTACACCTGTATCAGATGTCCATTCAACCTCTTTTGCTCCGAGGAAAACAACCCAAGCTCTCGAACCTAACTGCGTAGCTAAAATCTATCATCTCTGGAAGCATTCTGTTCAATCTCCACTGCACCCTCTCAAGGACATTTGTTACAATCTCAGTCAAGACCAGTAACTTTAAAAAAAATCAAGCTCTCAGCTGGATGAACTTCAGATCATTTGGGAGGCTGAGGGGGTGATTGAGAGGAGTTACAGGGAGGTAGTCACACCAGGTAGAGGAAAAAGGTAGATGGGTTATAGTCAGGGGATGGAAAGGGAACAAGCAGACAGTGCAGGGATCCTCTGCGGCCGTTCCCCTCAATAACAAGTATACCGTTTTGGATACTGTTGAGGGGGACGACTTACCAGGGGTAAGCCATGGGGTACAGGTCTCTGGCGCAGAATCTGTCCCTGTTGCTCAGAAGGGAAGGGGGGAGAGGAGGAGAGTATTAGTCACTGGGGACTCCATAGTTAGGGGGACAGATAGGAGATTCTGTGGGAACGAGAGAGACTCGCGGTTGGTGTGTTGCCTCCCAGGTGCCAGGGTCCGTGATGTCTCGGATCGTGCTTTCAGGATCCTTAAGGGGGAGGGCGAGCAGCCCCAAGTCGTGATCCACATAGGCACCAACGACATAGGTAGGAAAAGAGATGGGAATGTAAGGCAGAAATTCAAGGAGCTAAGGTGGAAGCTTAGAGCTAGAACAAACAGTTGTTATCTCTGGTTTGTTATCCGTGCCACGTGCTAGCGAGGCGAGGAATAGGGAGAGAGAGCAGTTGAACACATGGTTACAGGGATGGTGCAGGAGGGAGGGATTCAGATACCTGGATAATTGGGGCTCATTCTGGGGTAGGTGGGACCTCTACAAACGGGATGGTCTGCACCTGAACCAGAGGGGTACCAATATCCTCGGGGGGAAATTGGCTAATGCTCTTTGGGAGGGTTTAACTAATTCAGCAGGGGGATGGGAACCTGAATTGTCGCTCCAGTGTACAGGAGGTTGACAGTAATGAGGTCATGAATAAGATTTCAAGGCCGCAGGAGTGTACCAGCAGGCAGGAAGGTGGTTTGAAGTGTGTCTACTTCAACGCCAGGAGCATCCGGAATAAGGTGGGTGAACTTGCAGCATGGCTTGATACCTGGGACTTCGATGTTGTGGCCATTTCGGGGACATGGATAGAGCAGGGACAGGAGTGGTTGTTGCAGGTTCCGGGGTTTAGATGTTTCAGTAAGATCAGGGAAGGTGGTAAAAGAGGGGGAGGTGTGGCATTGTTAGTCAGGGACAATATTACAGTGGGAGAAAGGACATTTGATGAGGACTCATCTACTGAGGTAGTATGGGCTGAGGTTAGAAACAGAAGAGGAGAGATCACCCTGTTGGGAGTTTTCTATAGGCCTCCAAAAAGTTCCAGAGATGTAGAAGAAAGGATAGCAAAGATGATTCTGGATAGGAGCGAAAGTAACAGTGTAGTTGTTATGGGGGACTTTTTCCAAATATTGACTGGAAACACTATAGTCCGAGTACGTTAGATGGGTCAGTTTTTGTCTAATGTGTGCAGTAGGGTTTCCTGACACAGTTTTTGTCCAATATGTGCAGGAGGGTTTCCTGACAGTATGTAGATGGGCCAACAAGAGACGAGGCCACATTGGATTTGGTACTGGGTAATGAACCAGGCCAGGTGTTAGATTTGGACGGAGGTGAGCACTTTGGTGATAGTGACCACAATTCGGTTACGTTTACTTTAGCGATGGAAAGGGATAGGTATATACTGCAGGGCAAGAGTTATCGCTGGGGGAAAGGCAATTATGAGGTGATTAGGCAAGACTTAGGATGCATAGTATGGGGAAGGAAACTGCAGGGGTTGGGCACAATTGAAATGTGGAGCTTGTTCAAGGAACAAGTATGTACCTGTCAGGCAGGGAGGAAGTGGTCGAGTGAGGGAACCGTGGTTTACTAAAGAAGTTGAATCTCTTGTCAAGAGGAAGAAGGAGGCTTATGTAAAGATGAGGCGTGAAGGCTCAGTTAGGGTGCTTGAGAGTTACAAATTAGCCAGGAAGGACCTAAAGAGAGAGCTAAGAAGAGCCAGGAGGGGACATGAGAAGTCTTTGGCAGGTAGGATCAAGGAAAACCCTAAAGCTTTCTATAGGTATGTCAGGAATAAAAGAATGACTAGAGTAAGATTAGGGCCAGTCAAGGACAGTAGTGGGAAGAGAGATAACAAGGTGTGGAGCTGGATGAACACAGCAGGCCAAGCAGCATCATAGGAGCAGGAACGCTTGACGTTTCGGAAGTAGACCCTTCATCAGAAATTGGGGAGGGGAAGAGGGTTCTGAAATAAATAGGGAGAGAGGGAGAGGCGGATAGAAGATGGATAGAGGACAGGATAGGTGGAGAGGAGACAGACAAGTCAAAGAGGCGGGGATGGAGCCAGTAAAGGTGAGTGTAGGTGGGGAGGTAGGGAGGAGATAGATCAGTCCAGGGAGGATGGACGGGTCAAGGGGGCGGGATGATGTTAGTAGATAGGAGATGGGGGTGCGGCTTGAGGTGGGAGGAAGGGATAGGTGAGAGAAAGAACAGGTTAGGGAGGCGGGGACGAGCTGGTCTGGTTTTGGGATGCGGTTGGGGGAGGGGAGATTTTGAAGCTTGTGAAGTCCACATTGATACCATTGGGCTGCAGGGTTCCCAAGCAGAATATGAGTTGCTGTTCCTGCAGCCTTCGGACGGCATCACAGTGGCATTGCAGGAGGCCCAGGATGGACATGTCGTCTGAGGAATGGGAGGGGGAGTTGAAATGGTTCGCGACTGGGAGGTGCAGTTGTTTGTTGCGAACTGAGCACAGGTGTTCTGCAAAGCAGTCCCCAAGCCTCCGCTTGGTTTCCCCGATGTAGAGGAGGCCACAACGGGTACAGCGGATGCAGTATACCACATTGGCAGATGTGCAGGTGAACATCTGTTTGATGTGGAAAGTCTTCTTGGGGCCTGGGATTGGGGTGAGGGAGGAGGTGTAGGGGCAGGTGTAGCACTTCCTGCGGTTGCAGGGAAAAGTGCCGGGTGTGGTGGGGCTGGAGGGGAGTGGGGAGCGGACAAGGGAGTCATGGAAAGAGTGGTCCCTCCGGAAAGCAGACAAGGGTGGGGAGGGAAAAATGTCTTTAGTGGTGGGGTCGGATTGCAGATGGCGGAAGTGTCAGAGGATGATGCGTTGGATCCGGAGGTTGGTGGGGTGGTACGTGAGGATGAGGGGGATTCTGTTTTGGTTGTTATTGCGGGGACGGGGTGTGAGGGATGAGGTGTCGATGGTCGAGGGCATTCTCGACCACTGTGGGGCGGATGTTGCAGTCCTTGAAGAATGAGGACATTTGAGATGTACGGGAGTGGAATGCCTCATCCTGGGAGCAGATGCGGCGATGGCGAAGGAATTGGGAATATGGGATGGCATTTTTGCAGGAAGGTGGGTGGGAGGAGGTGTATTCTATGCAGCTGTGGGAGTCGGTGGGCTTGAAATGGATATCGGTTTCTAGGTAGTTACCTGAGATGGAGACAGAGAGGTCCAGGAAGGAGAGGGAGGTGTTAGAGATGGTCCAGGTGAACTTCCGGTTGGGGTGGAAGGTGTTGGTGAAGTGGATGAACTGTTCGAGCTCCTTGTGGGAGCACGAGGCGGCACCGATATAGTCATCAATGTAACGGAGGAAGAGGTGGGGTTTAGGGCCAGTGTAGGTACAGAAGAGGGATTGTTCCACCTTTGCCTCCACCGCATCTGCTCCCAGGATGAGGCATTCCACTCCCGTACATCTCAGATGTCCTCATTCTTCAAGGACCGCAACTCCCCCCCCAACAGTGGTCGAGAACGCCCGCAACCGTGTCTCCCGCATTTCCCGCAACTCATCTCTCACACCCCGTCCCCGCAATAACAACCAAAACAGACTCCCCTTTGTCCTCACGTACCACCCCACCAACCTCTGGATCCAACGCATCATCCTCCGACACTTCCGCCATCTGCAATCCGACCCCACTACCAAAGACATTTTTCCCTCCCCACCCTTGTCTGCTTTCCGGAGGGACCACTCTCTCTGTGACTCCCTTGTCTGCTCCACACTCCCCTCCAGCCCCACCACACCCGACACTTTTCCCTGCAACCGCAGGAAGTGCTACACCTGCCCCCACACCTCCTGCCTCACCCCAATCCCAGGCCCCAAGAAGACTTTCCACATCAAGCAGATGTTCACCTGCACATCTGCTAATGTGGTATACTGCATCCGCTGTACCCGTTGTGGCTTCCTCCACATCGGGGAAACCAAGCGGAGGCTTGGGGACCGCTTTGCAGAACACCTGTGCTCAGTTCGCAACAAACAACTGCACCTCCCAGTCGCGAACTATTTCAACTCCCCCTCCCATTCCTCAGACGACATGTTCATCCTGGGCCTCCTGCAATGCCACTACGATGCCATCCGAAGGCTGCAGGAACAGCAAATTATATTCAGCCTGGGAACCCTGCAGCCCAATGGTATCAATGTGGATTTCACAAGCTTCAAAATCTCCCCTCCCCCAACCGCATCCCAAAACCAGCCCAGCTCGTCCCTGCCTCCCTAACCTATTTTTCCTCTCACCTATCCCCTCCTCCCATCTCAAGCCACACCCACATCTCCTATCTACTAACCTCATCCCGCCCCCTTGACCTGTCCATCCTCCCTGGACTGACCTATCTCCTCCCTACCCCCCCACCTACACTCACCTTTACTGGCTCCATCCCTGCCTCTTTGACTTGTCTGTCTCCTCTCCACCTATCCTCTCCTCTATCCATCTTCTATCTGTCTCCCCCTCTCTCCCTATTTATTTCAGAACCCTCTTCCCCTCCCCCATTTCTGATGAAGGGTCTAAGCCCGAAACGTCAAGCTTTCCTGCTCCTGTGATGCTGCTTGGCCTGCTGTGTTCATCCAGCTCCACACCTTGTTATCTCGGATTCTCCAGCATCTGCAGTACCTATTATCTCTGACAGTAGTGGAAGTTGCACGTGGAGTCCGAAGAGATAGGAGAGGCGCAAATTGAATTTTTCGTCACTATTCATAAAGGAAAAAGACAATGTTGTCGAGGAGAATACTGAGATACAGGCTATTAGACTAGACGGGATTGAGTTTCATAAGGAGGAGATGTTAGCAATTCTGGAAAGTGTGAAAATAGAAAAGTCCCCTGGGCTGGATGGGATCTACCCTATTCTCTGGGAAGCTAGGGAGGAGATTGCAGAGCCTTTGGCTTTGATCTTTATGTCGTCATTGTCTACAGGAATAGTGCCAGAAGACTGGAGGATAGCAAATGTTGCCCCCTTGTTCAAGAAGGGGAGTAGAGACAACCCTGGTAATTATAGAGCAGTGAGCCTTACTTCGGTTGTGGGTAAAGTGTTGGAAAGGATTATAAGAGATAGGATTTATAATCATCTAGAAAGGAATAATTTGATTAGGGATAGTCAACACTGTTTTGTGAAGGGTAGGTTGTGCCTCACAAACCTTATTGAGTTCTTTGAGAAGGTGACTAAACAGGTGGATAGGGGTAAAGCGGTTGATGTGGTGTATATGGATTTCAGTAAAGTGTTTGATAAGGTTCCCCATGGTAGGATATTGCAGAAAATTTGGAGGCATGGGATTGAGGGTGATTTAACGGTTTGGATCAGAAATTGGCTCGCTGGAAGAAGACAGAGGGTGGTGGTTGATGGGAAATGTTCATCCTGGAGTTCAGTTACTAGTGGTGTACCGCAAGGATCTGTTTTGGGGTCACTGCTGTTTGGAGGAAGGATAACTTAGGACATTTTATGATTTTCAATAATGATAAGAAAGTTGGCATTAAGGCACTTTACCTAAATGCTCGTAGTATTCATAACAAAGTAGATGAATTAATGGCACAAATCATCTTGAACGATAATGATGTGGTAGGCATCACAGGGGATTCAGGACTGGCAGTCAAACATCCAAGGATTTACAACTTATCGAAAAGACAGGGAGGTGGGCAGAGGGAGTGGGATTGCCTTGTTAGTTAAGAATGAAATCAAATCAATAGCACTGAATGACATAGGATCAGATGATGTGGAGTCTGTGTGGGTGGAGTTGAGGAACCACAAAGGCAAAAAAACCATAATGGGAGTTCTGTACAGACCTTCTAACAGTGGTCAGAACCAGGGGTACGAGATGCACCAGGAAATAGATAGGGCATGTCCGAAAGGCAAGGTCATGGTGATCATGGGGGACTTCAATATGCAGGTGGACTGGGTGAATAATATTGCCGGTGGATCCAAAGAAAGGGAATTCATGGAATGCCTACAGGATGGCTTTTTGGAACAGCTTGTGATGGAGCCCACAAGGGAGCAGGCTATTCTGGACTTAGTGCTATGTAATGAGCCAGACTTTATAAAAGACCTTAAAGCAAGGGAACACTTAGGAGGCAGTGATCATAATATGGTAGAGTTCAGTCTGCGGTTTGAAAGAGAGAAGGCAAAATCGGATGTAATGGTGTTACAGTTAAATAAAGGTAATTACAGGGGCATGAGAGAGGAACTGACGAAAATCGACTGGAAGCAGAGCCTAGCGGGGAAGACAGTAGAGCAACAATGGCAGGAGTTTCTGAGTGTAATTGAGGACACAATACAGAGGTTCATCCCAAAGAAAAGAAAGATTGTCCGGGGGAGGATTGGACAGCCATGGCTGACAAAGGAAGTCAGGAAATGTATCAAAGAAAAAGAGTCAGCCTATATAGTGGCCAAGAGCACTGGGAAATCAGAAGATTGGGAAGGGTACAAGAACAAACAGAGGATAACAAAGAGAGAAATAAGGAAGGAGAGGATCAAATACGAAGGTAGGCTAGCCAGTAATATTAGAAATGATAGTAAAAGTTTCTTTCAATACATAAGAAACAAATGAGAGACAAAAGTAGATATTGGGCTGCTCCAAACTGATGCTGGAAGGCTAGTGAAGGGAGATAAGGAAATAGCTGAAGAACTTAGTAAGTATTTTGGGTCAGTCTTCACAGTGGAAGACATGAGTGATATCCCAACAATTAAGGAGAGTCAGGGGGCAGAGTTGAGTATGGTAGGCATTACAAAAGAGAAAGTGCTAGAAAAGCTAAATGGTCTAAAAATTGATAAATCTCCTGGCCCCAATGGGCTGCATCCTAGAGTTCTGAGGGAGGTGGCTGAGGAAATAGTAGAGGCGTTTGTTGTGATCTTTCAACAGTCACTGGAGTCAGGGGAAGTCCCAAAAGATTGGAAAATCGCTGTTGTAACCTCCTTGTTTAAGAAAGGATCAAGACAAAAGATGGAAAATTATAGGCCGGTTAACCTACCCTCGGTTGTTGGTAAAATTCGAGAATCTATCGTTAAGGATGAGATTTCTAAATTCTTGGAAGTGCAGGGTCGGATTAGAACAAGTCAGCATGGATTTAGTAAGGGGAGGTCGTGTCTGACAAACCTGTTAGAATTCTTTGAGGAGGTAACAAGTAGGTTAGACCAGGGAAACCCAGTGGATGTTATCTACCTAGACTTCCAAAAGGCCTTTGATAAGGTGCCTCATGGGAGGCTGCTGAGTAAGGTGAGGGCCCATGGTGTTCGAGGTGAGTTACTGGCATGGATTGAGGATTGGCTGTCTGACAGAAGGCAGAGAGTTGGGATAAAAGGCTCTTTTTCGGAATGGCAACCGGTGACAAGTGGTGTCCCGCAGGGTTCAGTGTTAGGGCTGCAGCTGTTCACTTTGTATATTAATGATCTGGATGAAGGGACTGGGGGCATTCTGGCGAAGTTTGCCGATGATACGAAGTTCGGTGGACAGGCAGGTAGTACGGAGGAGGTGAGGAGGCTGCAGAATGATTTAGACAGTTTAGGAAAGTGGTCCAGGAAATGGCTGATGAAATTCAACGTGAGCAAATGTGAGGTCTTGCACCTTGGAAAAAAGAATGCAGGCATGGACTATTTTCTGAACGATGAGAAAATTCATAAAGCCGAAGTACAAAGGGATCTGGGAGTGCTAGTACAGGATTCTCTAAAGGTTAACTTGCATGTTGAGTCTGTGATTAAGAAAGCGAATGGAATGTTGTCATTTATCTCAAGAGGGTTGGAATATAAAAGCAGTGATGTGCTTCTGAGACTTTATAAAGCTCTAGTTAGGCCCCATTTAGAATACTGTGTCCAATTTTGGGCCCCACACCTCAGGAAGGACATACTGGCACTGGAGCGTGTCCAGCGGAGATTCACACGGATGATCCCTGGAATGGTAGGCCTAACACACGATGAACGGCTGAGGATCCTGGGATTGTATTCATTAGAGTTTAGAAGGTTGAGGGGAGATCTAAAAGAAGCTTACAAGATAATGCATGGCTTAGAAAGGGTGGACGCTGGGAAGTTGTTTGCGTTAGGTGGGGATAATAGGCCCCGTGGGCACAGCCTTAGAATTAGAGGGGGTCAATTTAGAACGGAAATGAGGAGACATTTCTTCAGCCAGAGAGTGGTGGGCCTGTGGAATTCATTGCCACGGAGCGCAGTGGAGGCCGGGACGTTGAATGTCTTCAAGGCAGAGATTGATAAATTGTTGATCTTGCAAGGAATCAAGGGCTACGGGGAGAGTGCGGGTAAGTGGAGTTGAAATGCCCATCAGCCATGATTAAATGGCGGAGTGGACTCGACGGGCCGAATGGCCTTACTTCCACTCCTATGTCTTATGGTCTTATGGTCATTTTATAAATGACCTGGATGAGGATGTCGAAGGATGGGTTAGCAAATTTGCGGATGACACTAAAGTCGGTGGAGTTGTGGATAGTGCGGAAGAATGTTGCAGGTTACAGAGGGACATAGATAAGCTGCAGAGCTGGGCTGAGAGGTGGCAAATGGAGTTTAATGTGGGAAAGTGTGAGGTGATTCACTTTGGAAGGAGTAACAGGAATACAGAGTACTGGGCTAATGGTAAGATTCTTGGTAGTGTGGACGAGCAGAGAGATCTCAGTGTCCATGTGTATAGATCCCTGTAAGTTGCCACCCAGATTGATAGGGTTGCTAAGAAGGCACATGGTGTGTTAGGTTTTATTGGTAGAGGGATTGAGTTTTGAAGCCGTGAAGTCATGTTGCAGCTGTACAAAATTCCGGTGCGGCCGCACTTGGAGTATTGTGTACAGTGCTGGTCGCCGCATTATAGGAAGGATGTGGAAGCATTGGAAAGGGTGCAGAGGATATTTACCAGGATGTTGCCTGGTATGGAGGGAAGGTCTTATGAAGAAAGGCTGAGGGACTTGAGGCTGTTTTCGTTAGAGAGAAGAAGGTTAAGAGATGACTTAATAGAGACATACAAGATGATCAGAGGATTAGATAGATTGGACAGTGAGAGCCTTTTTCCTCGGATGGTGATGGCTAGCGTGAGGGGGCGTAGCTTTAAATTGAGGGGTGATAGATATAGGACAGATGTCAGAGATAGATTCTTTACTCAGAGAGTAGTAAGGGCGTGGAAGCCTTGCCTGCAGCAGTAGTAGACTCGCCAACTTTAAGGGCATTTAAATGGTCGTTGGATAAACATATGGATGATAATGGAATAGTGTAGGTTAGATGGGCTTCAGATTGGTTTCACATTTTGCCGAATGGTCTGTACTGCGCTGTAATGTTCTATGTTGTGTTCTATTAGCTCAATGAATCTCACCACAAGATTTTACACTTGAAACAAAATATTTGCTTTATAAGAGTTAAAGATAGTACAACTCGCTTAATGCTGCACTTTTGTAATTGGTGGTGTAGTGGACAGTGAAGAGGATTAGCACAAAGTACAACGGAATCTTGATCAGAAGGGGCCAATGGATGAGGAGAGGCAAATGGAGTTTAATTTAGATCAATGTGAAGTGACGAAATTTTGGTCAGGCAAACCAGGGCAGGACTTATACATTTAATGGTAGGCCCCTGGGGAGTGATGCCAAGTAAAGAGACCTACGGGTGTAGGAGCACATTTCCCTGAAAATGGAGTTACATGTAGACAGGGTAGAGAAGAAGGTGTTTATCATGCGTCATTGGTCAGAACATTGAATATCGGAATTGGGATGTCATATTGTGGCTGTACAGGGCATTGGTGAGGCCACTTTTAGCATTCTACGTACAATTCTGGTCACCCTCCTATCAGAAGGATGTTGTTAAACTTGAGAGGGCGCATTAAAGATTTACAAGAATGTTGCCAGGACTGGAAGGTTTCAGCTATAGGGAGAGGTTGAATAGACTAGGGCTATTTTCCCTGCAACGTCAGAGACTGAGGTGTGACCTTATAGAGGTTTAAAAAATCATGGGTGGCGGGATAGGGTGAATAGCTAAGGTCTTTTCCCTAGAGTGGAGAAATCCAAAGATTGAGGGCATAGGTTTAAGGTGAGAGGAGAAAGATTTAAAAAAGACTTGAGGGGCAACATTTCCACATGGAGGGTAGTGCATGTATGGAACGAGCTGCCAGAGGATATGGTAGAGGCAGGTGCAATTATAACATTTAAAAGGCATCTGGATTGGTACATGAATAGAAAGGGTTTAGAGGGGTATGGGCCAAATGCTAACAAATAGGACTATGTCATAGTGGGATGTGTGGTTGGTGTGGACAAGTTGGACTGAAGTGTGTGTTTCCAAGCTGTGTGACGCTATGACTCTCTGACTCTATTATCTACACACTCCACGCACCAGTTCAGTCAGGGGAAACATCCATTTTGCATCTAGCCTGTCTAGCTCTTTCAGAATTTTGTAGTTCCAATGAGATCTCAAAACATGACATTGCACCACATATGGAGATTTTTTCCAAATTCATTTGTGAGATGTGGGCATCACTGGCTGGCCAGCATTTATTGTTTGTCCCTAATTGCCCTTGAGAAGGTGGGGGTGACCTGCCTCTTGAATCGCTGCAGTTAATATGCTGAAGGTTGACCTACAATGCCCTTGGTGGGGGTGGGGGGGAGCAGAATTCCAGGACTTTGACACAGTAGCAGTGAAGGAACAGGAGTATATTTCCAACAAAAACAAAATTGCTGGAAAAGCTCAGCAGGTCTGGCAGCATCTGTGAAGGGAAAAAAAACAGAGTTAATGTTTCGGGTCCGGTGACCCTTCCTCTGAACTCAGATGTATTTCCTAGTCAGGGTGCAGACTGGCTCAGAGAGGAACCTACAGATGGTGGTGTTCCCACATATCTGCTGCCCTTGTCCTTCCCGATGGAAGTGGTCATTGGTTTGGACGGTGCTGTCTGAGGATCTTTGGTGAATTTCTGCAGTGCAACTTGTAGATAGTATACACTGCTGCGACTGAGCATTGGTGGTTGATGGAGTGGATGCTCGTGGATGCAGTGCAAACCAAACAGGCTACTCTGTTCCTGGATGGTGTCAATCTTTTCGAGTTTTACTTAGACAGATGAGCAAAAGCTGGCTCAAAGGTGAGTATTTAAAGAAGGAAAGTGAAGTAGAGAGGTTGCGAGCTGTAGGAACAGTATTGAAGAATGAGGGCATACAGAATTGAAGGCACCCTCACCAATGGTATAGTAAATGAAATTGAGAATGCTCAAGAGGCTGATTTAGAAAACTGCTGATACCTTGAACAGTTGTGGGACTGGAAGAGGTTACAGAGACAGGGAGTGTTGAGGTCAGGGAGAATGTTGAAAACAAAGATGAGAATTACAAAATCGAGAAATTGCTAGACTGGGAACCAATGTAGATCAGTGAGCACTGATGTGTTAGGGGAATGGGATTTGCTATGAATTACAGGAGCAGAGTTTTCAATGATCTGAAGTTTATTGAGAGAAGAATTTTCAGATGAGCTGAGACACAGGGATGAGGTTGGAAATATGAGGTTGGAAGCTTACCTTGGAATCATATCTAACAAACTGACCTGTTCTCTTCTCCAGCTCCTGATCTTCTGAGTTGCTTGGTGTTTTCAGGCAACAAAGGCTGTGTTCTCATGACGATCATGTCATAAAGTGGGGAGGTGATGGCCCAGTGGTATTATTCCTGGGCTGTTAATCCAGCGACCCCAGATAACATTCCGGGGACCTGCGTTCAAATCCCATCACAGTAGATGGTGGAATTTGAAGTCAATAAAGTATCTGGAATTAAGAGTCTAGTGATGATCGTGAATTCATTGTCAATTACTGGAAAAACCCACCTGGTTACTAAAGACCTTTAGGGAAGGAAACTGCTATTCTTGCATTCTAGGCCTACATGTGACTCCAGACCCACAGCAATGTGGTTGACCCTTAACTGCCCTCTGGGCAATTAGGGATGGGCAGTAGATGCTGCCTAGTCAGCAATGCCCTCATCCTGTGAATGAATGAATAAAAATGAATAAAGAAAGCATGTGCAGACGATTACAAATTAGGCCATGTGTTTTAGCATCTGTTGGGAAGGGTGGGCTCTCTCGAGCAATTCAGCATGTAGTACTGTCATTTCAGAATTCCAATGGTGACATGACTCACGTTGTACACGTGCTGGTTATGTGCCTCAGACTGACATCAGGAACTAGGTACAAGATGGAGAGCCTGTGTTACCCTATAGTCATTCTTTGGTTTGATTTGGATTGGTACAGACTGAAAGCATCATGACTGCTGCCAAGATGGTGGCATTCGCCAGCATGATGTGTTGAGTGTGGTCATGTTCCAACCACACTTCCCACAAGTGGTAAAGTTTGAAATGGTCACAGAATCATTTAGAGTACATGACAAGTCCATTCACCCCATCATGTCCATCATGCCTACTCTCCACACAGCAAAGAAGATAGACTCACATCTTACTCAAGCCCCATAGCCCTGCAGGCTTTATTTCCTTTGAGTGCCTGTCCAAGTTCCTTCCAAAATCATTTATTATTTCTGTTTCCACCACTCTCATGACATTGAGTTCCAGCTCACTACTAACTGTTGCCAAGAGGTGCATTGAGATGTGACATTCTCAAGACCAGATGGGTGCAATTGATAGCACCCTGAACCATGAGGAAGTCTGCTATCTTGGCACGGCAATGTGACTACTTTTTCTGCTTCTCTTTCTTCAGTTAGAATGCACTGTGCTCCCCTCTCTGGGCATTTGATTATCAAGGGGATCAAGGGTTATGGGGAGAAAGTAGGAGAATGGGGTTAAGAAACTTATCAGCCATGATTGAATGATGGAGCAGACTTGATAGGCTGAATGGCCTAATTTCTGCTCCTATGTCTTATAGTCTTACGGTCTAAGAGCATCTGTTAACTTCCCAAGAGCACTGAGTAGCAAAAGCTTACTTCAGACTGGAACGATACTGATGCAGCAAAACACTTGAGCTCTCTCTCTCAGAGCTTTCTCTGGATGTTCTTTTCTGCTGGGTGGGAGAATTGCATATGACACAATCTATTTTACCAAATTTGTCTTTGCCAAGGGGGTGTTTATGGAACGCCACCATATTGGAACAGTTGCTGTCCAGTAGGTAAATAATCTATTACTCTGTTAAGTTTTCCGATAGAGTTATGTTATTCCAATTTTTTTTTCTTTCGTTTGTACTTTAACAATAGTGTAAGAATAAAGTGTGTTTTGCTTCAAGCCTGGTAGTTTGACCAATCGAATTGCATCCAGAACACAACACCTTATACTTGCCTTTAATAATAAGAAAACATTGTGTTCTAGCCTATCTTTTTAATATATATTGAGGGGGTTTGGTCTGGTCCATAGCACATGGCACCGATTTCCCTCGTATGTAATCTTCAAGGTAAATGTCAGCAACTGCAGAGGGCAGCTTCCTGACTTACCCAGATGCGCAATGGGGTTTAAAAAGTGGCACTGAGCAAGGGATTCCAGTCTTTTGGCAGATAGCCGCTGAGTGGCGAATTATTTTGGGAATGATGTGTGGTAAGATGGAGCTGGAATCAGATATGAGGGATACCATAAAGGCATGGTAAGTAACTAATGAGATGTATTTGGTAAGTTGCGGTGAAAAATCTTGCTGGACCTTGTAGCAAGAATCGCTTCAAAGAAACCCAACGTAGCTCACCCTTAGCCTAAAAAATGGAAGGGTCAGCCCTAAACCCTTTTTTTATTTTGAAACAAGTTCTGAAGTGGGAGCCTGTTAACTTGCCTGCCCATGTGTTCCTTGACTCGAAATTCTGGGCTTAATGATAACTAAATCCCATAATTGATGTTTGTTTTTCCAAAAATTCTCACATCCTGTTTCTTATCGTCCCAACTTCAGAGTATTCCTAATTCTAACATCTGGTCTCTGTTCTTTAAGTCCTCTTCTTATTTGTTCTCACATCTCACTCCAGTTTATTTTTATTGATTTTTATTTAAATGATGTTGCCAGTATGGTCCCTTTTTTAAAGACCAAAGACAGTCCTCATGGTTGTATTCCTTTAAGTTCCACTTACATTGTGGTGCCTTTTAAAATTGAAGTCTAACTCTGGATGATTTTTAAATTCCATTCCTAGCGTTTGCTTTTCCAAACCCAGCTCCCAATATTTATTTGTAATTCCAATTCCTGACTGTTGTTTCATAGACTGTGCCTTACCCGATTTTCTCAAATACTGAATTTTTTGTTAAATTCAGTCACTCCAATTTTCCAATGTGTTGGCAGTGGGTGTGTTCCTTTACTGGGAGGTGCTTGAAAAGTCATGATTTTTGTGTCAACATTTCAAATGATGAATTATGGGAGGATTCCTAAGCTCTTAACTGATGTGCTCTGAGATAAAACAGTCTGATGTCACATGAATAAATGCAACACATGACCACGAAGTCATTGATATCATTTCTGACAGGAACAATGAGAGAAAATTTAAAATTATACGTTCTTCTAATTGGTATATATTTACTTCAACATATCCAAGAGCAGAAATCTCTGTGTGAGAATGACCCAAATAGACAATGAGACCTCCTTAGCTTCTACAAAAACTGTTGCAACTGTTGCGCACTCTCCGATATCTTTCCCAGATGCGTATGATGACACCCTTCCTATTAACCAGGTTTTTCTTCAAATCGTTGTGACTGTTCATAAATTCTCACTTATGTTATGATAAGAATTAGCCTTCAAGCCTTTCTGGAACCTTTCATAGAAACATAGACGACAGGAGCGGGTGGAGGTTATTCGGCCCCTTGAGACTTCATCGCCATTCATCACAGTCATGGCTGATCATCCAACTCAATAGTCTAACCCTGCTTTCTCCCCATAACCTTTGCTCTCATTACCCTAAGAGCTATATTTAGCCACCTGTTGAATACATTCAATGTTTTGACATCAACTACTTCCTGTGATAATCAATTCCAAAGGCTCACACCTCTTTGGGTGAAGAAATGTCTCCTCGTCTCCATCCTAAATGGTCTACCTCAAATCCTCAGACTGTCATCCCTGGTTCTGGACACACTCACCATCAGGAACATCCTCCCTGAATCTATTCTGTCAGAATTTTACAAGTCTCTAACCTAGCCTAGTCAATTTCTCCTCATACATCATTCCCACCATCCCCGGAATCAGCCTGATAAACCTTTGCTTGCTCTCCAGGCCTCAGTAGTACTTCCATTCTCTGGTCATTTCGAATTCTACCTCTTGCTGTTTTCAGAATGAAACAATGTTTTGGGCAGGAAATCTTTTGCAAAACCAGTTATCTAATCTCACAAAAGATTAGCTGTATTCCACCCCGGACCAATAGATGTTTCTGAATAAGTAAACATCTCATCATTTATTTTGCAGTTGCTTGTGTTGGCATTCTGGCCACAAATTGGCTGTCACTTCAAAATTAATGAATTGTCTACAAAATATTTTAGGATGCCCTGAGATCATGAAAGTCATCATATAAAAATAAGCTTTAAATATTCTTTTTCCCTTTCGGAAGAGGGAAGGTAGACAGCTCTCTGCTGCCTTCCTGTGAAGGTGTGCTAAAGGCTTCCAAAATTTTGCTGGAAAATCTCCAACAGGTATTAGGAATGTTGTAGCGATGGATATCTGGGCCCCCTGATTCACCAGGAGTGGCTCAGCTATGTAGCGCAACTGATGAGTTATCTTGCGAGGCAACTTCCTTATTCCTGCTTGTTCCTGTGGTGTTGTTGCCGGAGATGTGCTTTAACCACTTTTTATGAAGGACAGACCAAAGATGTTACAAAGTCCTGGCTCAAGGTACAATCCAACCTGGAAAATCCAATAGAAATGGATTCAGAGTCTGTGATGTTAAAGTATCAGTTTTTGGACTTCTGCAAAAGCCCAACTAAACAGAGGACTGACATTGAGACATGAGAAGCAAAGCAGATGCTCCTGCCACCCTGTCTAGGAAGGACTGCAGTTGACCGATAATGGGTTTCACACCTAAAGGAACAACTGAACTTACAGCAGTCAAAAAACAACTTCAAGTTATTGATAGGTCCAGATGACACCAATCCCAGAAGTTAGCAAAAACAGAAATTGCTGGAGCAACTCAACAGGTCTAGTCGGTCTGTGGGGAGAAAACACAGTTAATGCTTTGAGTCCAGTGATCCTTCTTCAGAGTAGAAGTTAGCATTTAGTAATAGCTTAGGTCATCCTGTGGCACAGTAGTAGTGACTCTACCTCTGAGTGAGGTAGAACCTGGGTTCAAATCCCACCTGCTCAAGAGGTGTGATAACATTTCTGAACAAGTTGATTATTAAAACATTTGGCAGGTGCTTGTAATCCAGCCTGCAGTCTTCTTCTTCCTGCTTCAAACTCTATTATTTCTCCTCCATCACAATAATGTGGTTTTATTCTCGTCTCCTGTATTGGAAATCCAGGGATAAATATTTCTGAGGCTGAAGTCTGCAACAGGTGAAAAATGTAACAAAGTGAGGTACAAATTGGATGAACCTTCTGCCTCCATAATCATATTTCACAGGTAGCTCTGTTGAAACCCAAAAGCAAAAGGCATGTCTTGCAATGTGCAACATGATTCCTAGAACATGCTTCAGACAATCACAAATTTGATTCAGTACTGCCAGGTCAAATCTCCAATGATAGAATATGTGAACAAAGGACTAATACTTTAATGGGAAGACAAATATGGATGAATGAATACTCACTTGTGGATACAGGTTCAGAACATGCAAAAACCTTTCCATCATGAATATCTGTACCCGAAGCAGTACTTCCAGGCACATCAATCAATTAAGATACGGGGGATAAATAAGATACAGGAGATATTTCTACAGTTTTCAGGCTTCTCTTTTCAATGTGATCTTTTTTTCCCCTGTATTCCTGAAAGCATGGATAAAATACTGACTGCTACCAAAGATCTGCAAGACCCTGCAACTGTGGGCAGAGTTCAGGACCATGGAGCAAACAAATGGATCTTAGGAGACTCAGTCTCTGCCTCTGTCAAGTGAGTAGTGAGAAGTTTATGGGGAAAACCAAAGATGTATCATGTTGTCTTTGGGTTATATTATGCTGGCGTTGGAAGAAGAAAAGATAAGGAGGCAACTCAGTTGCCTTTATGATTAGTTAAACAGCACGCTGTACATTTGGTGCAGGCATGTCATTGTAGCACACTGATGAAGATAGTAGTTCCATCTAATCCTGGTGACGTTCCCCAGTTGGTTACCGTTCCGAATGGGTATCGAAGTCCCTGTCTATATGTATATCCAGCAACACCATGAGGGTGCTGTGGCCTGGATCTCCATGGCAGCCCCCAACCTGTCCAATGTAGCCAGCCAGGCATTCACCTGCCAGAGGCAGCACAGCACAAATGTTGGTGGATTGCTGCAACCTTTGAGTCAGTTTACCCAGGATCACTGACAAATCAAAAGTTGTTAAATGCTGGCACCCGTGGGGTGATCTGCTGCCTGGGGCCGAGCCAGTGCGTGGTCTGTGGCTGTCCTCTGAGTGCCAGTCACCTAGGGCTTTTCATCTTCAACCATCTCTTGAGATGTAGCAGAGACATGTTCATCAGCACGTGCTCCCAACTCTCATATAGCTAGCCAGCTGTCGAGATCTGAGCTGGCTAAGGATGGCCATAAGACATAAGAGCAGAGATAGGCTATTCAGCCCATCAAGTCTGCTCCACCATTCAATTAGATTGTTGCTGATTGGATAATTCTCAACTCCACTTTCCATGCAGGGTTAGTAGTGTGGGAAGTTGATGTGGGAGAGATTGAACAACGGATGGTGTTGCATGAAATAGTGAGTGGTAGATCATGAGTCTTGGTGGGAGGTAGCTGCACCAACAGAGTTCGAGTGAGAATGACATAAAGAGAGAAGATGGTGGCATTTACCTTGCAGAGTGCAGAAGGTCATTGACCTTGCTGTGTGTTCCTCTAGACTGCGGAGACAGCACTGTCCCGGGTGGGAACATTGACCCAGTCTGGCAGTGCCTGGTGGTGTTGTCCCCTCTGCTGGTCTCACAGGAAGGGGACTGCCCTGCGCAACACAAACCCATCCATTGGGGCCTTCAGCTTCCTACTGGTAAAGCAGATGTTGACTTGCTTCTGTCCACCATTTCTGACCATCATGACCTGCTGTGGAGAACAGGATAAACTAATTTTGAGTGAGCAACCGAGCAATTTGCTGGGAAGAATAAGTTCTTTATTCAAATAGCAACTGTTGGAGATAGAGAATTGGGAAGTCACTGATGTGGGCCTTGTTACTTAATATCAGTTCAGGGAGAATGAAACAGGATGGCATAATTTTCAAAGTACTCTGGAAGATTTCTCCTGGTGCTGCAGGAAGAAATGAACTTGCTGGAAAGCTAGGAGTAGCCTGGAACTTTATTTTGCATTGCTATCTATCTCACAGAAGTGCAATGTAAAACAATTGGAGTTGAAGGAAGAATCTTGATTCAGTTAAGTAGTTATTGAGAAGTGCCTTTTCTTTTATTTGGTGTATTAGTTACTTGTCAGTAATGTTTGATCGATGTTGATTTTCTCCTTGCAATGAAAAATGTAAAAATGTGAAATATTTCTCTTCAGTTCTTTCTGTTGGCCACTGGGAAACTAATATTTTAATGTAAGTTACCATTCTCATCAGCAGTCGTAGTTACAACAAGAGGATCGAAGACACTTAGAAAGCTCTCTGCCAGAAATGTGAACTGCACTGATAAAGCTATGCCAGCTCAGTTGTGTCCCAGTGGAATTTTAGCCTCCAGTTGGAGAACAGGACGGCTAAACAGGAAAACTGCCCTGCAAGCCCTGTCCTGAATTGGAAAACTTCAGCCAGGCTTTTTGCCCACAGCACACTTCTTTAAATGTACACATTTAGGTCGGTATGTGAGGATCGGTTCAACTTTGTGTTATGATGTTTCTCTTGGATGATTATGTCATAGAGATTTAGTCATTCATGACTGCTGCATTCTGATATTCATTGTGCACTAATAAAAATATGGTCTGACAATCGTAGCACAAGATAACACGATGAGATACAAAAATAGTGCAGCAAGGATTGGTTACTTTAAGAGGTTGTTTAGCTTCTTAAAATGGGTGGATATGGGTGAATAGCAACAGAGCTGAAATATTAAAGAATCAAGACTAGAATTTCAATAAGCCACGATACATTCCACAGTAGCAAAGCATGGCTTACTTTATTCATTTTATGAATTTTGATGTTCTTATGTCATGTTATTCCTGGATTGGCTATGTGTACATTTCCAGCACTACCATGCAAACTAAACATAAAGGCCTCACTTTTAGGATGAAATAAATGTGTTGAGTCCTTTTAAGGCTTCCAATGAATTAGCTGCAGTTATTTTGTTAAGAAAACTTGCATACTTAAAAATTTTGCACATTCACAAAACAAGCTGAGAAGATAGGTTTTGTACCTTATACCTGGAAGTAAAGCAAATAAACCAAGTATTATGCTTTTGAGATGAACAGACTTAAACTAAGAATCACTTGTTAAATGCAGATCGTAGATGTTAGAAAACACAATGTGTGTTTTGTTTCATATGTTAGTATAGAATCGGTGATTAATGCCTCCGTAAAATCTCTGATATCCGTTTTCCAAAGCCTGGGAGTAATTGCACTTTTGATAATGCACTTATCACCAATGTATCCAAACTGTTCTAATATACTTATATTTTGATTTTCAAGACTTTAATTTTATCTTAAAAATGCTTTATCCCTCTCTAGTTTTCATCCAGTTTATAAGATGATCTGAATTTTCTTGCCATTGAGCTGATGTAACTTTCTTCTGCGGAAACAGGGATTCCAATGCACTCCTGACTAAGTTATTGAGGCTTTGTGGCAAATAGTCCAAGGGAATATGATATCATGAAATATTTAGTTATTTAACATCACTCAAAAACTTATGCATTAGTCTGCAACCACATCTGATACAGGATAAGCATTTTAATTTTCCTGAAGTGAGCTGACTTCTCTGTTTAGGTGGGGAGGTTCTGGTTTAAGCAAAGCCATAGCTAACAGTTTATGTGGCCAATGCCTTTCAGCCGTTTATATTATACAAACACTAGTCCCAATAAATAGCTTCTGTATTATTATTTTGACTGAAGCAAAGAAAGAAAGCAATGTGCATTAATATTTAGATTTAGTTATAATAATTATTTCACTTCAAGTTTTAAGTTAATTGCATATTTGTTGATATCTATAAAACGCCTATCGACTTGAGCAAATCTCTTCATAGTACTGGTCAGAGAATACAATATTAGCCTGATGTTTTTGGTTGCAACGACAGTAAAACTGTGAATATTTGCTATAATTAACATGCAAAACTGCCAGAGACTTCAGGCATTTGTGTGGTTAAATGTAGAAATTTTGTAGTTGCTGCCAATGATGGCTTGCTCCCTCCAAGGGTACATTGCTACATTCAATAGACGTGATCAACAGAGAATCATTGAGTTGACATGGACTTCAATTCTTAATTCGGTATTCTTGAGGTGAAAACTTGAAATTGTTAAACCTCGTTTAGTCACGAGCAATAGAGCTTTTAGCAGTGTGTCAAATCATAAATACTTCCGGACCACGTCTCTGGTCCTGAAAAACTAATTTTACCTGTGTGGGTAACAGAACATAGCATGTTAAGATTCCTCTGATTTTTAAAATAATGGAAACTATTATTTATTTATTTATATTTTTTATGATGTTTGTGATAGCTTAAATGCTGTATGTATCCAAACGTTTATTAAACTCTTTATAAAACAAATAAAATTATAATTCATGGTTTATTTCCAAGTTTGCAGTCTGATTGCCTACTCAGCATGACTGATAATTTTATTGTCATTGAATGGCACAAATCCCTATATTCCTTTGCTGCGCATTGTAAGATCTGTGCCATTGTTTTATGAATGCTGGAGCATTTTACGATTGAGTGAACGATATTCTGAATATTCAGCAATGTTTTGGCTGCCTTCTGGGTGCTTTGGTGACTCAGGGAGCAGGAAATATGGATGAGAGCCTTTCTGTTGAATACAACTGCCATTTGTGGCCAGCTGAATTGCAAGTTCTCTGGCTCTATCTTGTCTTCAAGACACTTTTGCAGGGATAGGGTGGGGTAGTGGCTGGACGACCCATCGAAAAGCGGTGTGTATTTGATCCGCTTTGTCAGACGCCAGTGAAAAGTGGTGACTGGCCTTTTTCAATCAGTCTCCAAGTTCCTACAGGTGGAGGAGATGATTTCGTCTGGCAGGCAGTGGTCTCACACTAGAAGGTTGTCTGATGCAGTGCACCAGTGACCCTAAGAAGACCAGCATGGGTGCTGCAGCGTCCATAGGCTGCCCTGTAGTGTGGTTTCCATCGCAGCCCTGCTCACCATGATGAAGGCCTGGCTGCAAAAGTCATTTTGAATTTAAAATGTAGAATTTGGAGAGGGTCGCCTCCATGTTGAAGAGTCCTCTTCATCACTCACCTACTATTTTTGCCTGAGTTAATGTTTCGGGACCAGTAACCCTTCTTCAGAACTGAGGAAGGGTCACTGGACCTGAAGTGTTAACTCTGATTTTTTTCTTCACAGACCCGCTAAGCTTTTCCAGCAACTTCTGTTTTTGTTCCTGATTTACAGCATCCGCAGTTCTTTCGGTTTTTGTTTGCCATTATTGCCTGCTGCTTTCAAATCGAAGGCCTCTGACTGACCCTCTGGCTTTGAGAGTTTTACCAGCAGCTTTATTTTGACTCTTAAGTTTTGCCCTCTGGTCATTCAATAGCAGCTTTTGGAAAATCAGAGTGATTGACTGTTTCTCACACAGTGTGGCTCCTGACCCCAGTTTGAGCCCGATTATGGGGATCAAAGGCTGAACGGAAAATCCAGTCTCAGACATTAGGAAAATCATTTCATTTTTAGATTCAACACTGCGAGGACATGGGAAAGGGCTTAAACTTTAAAGGTCCAAAGCAATTAATTGCATAATCTAGTTTGTCATATTTAAAAATAAACAAAGCAAAAATCCATCATTTTTTCTGCTAACTTCTTTTTTCTTCGACCAGCTCATAGCAGTGTTCTACACCAAGTGCCACCGCAATTCCCCTGGCAGCCCAGGGAAGGCCAGTCACTCAAACCTAATTGCGATTTCCACCACATTAAAAATACAGGCCTATGCCTTATCCTGCTGCTAAACTGGAGCTGAGCGTAACCTGGTCTATTCCCCAACACCATCAAACTTAATTGCTCCAGTTGACCACATCCTCAGGTCAATTAGAGGTTAATTTTGATTTTAGGCATATTTTAAGGTCAGTTTGAGGTTATGTTCTCGGGAAGCTTTCCTGTGGACTGGTAATAAATTCAGAAGGGCAAAGCAAAAAGCACCCAGTACGTTTCTTTTAAAATATTGTGAAACCGAAATCTGAATCTGTAGCAAGATTTAATGTCTAAAAGTTGACGTAATGAACTGCTGAATTCAAAAAACGTGTGTGTGTGCGTGTGTGTGCGTGTGTGTGTCTGTGTGTGTATGTGTATGTGTGTGTACACCACAAACATCTCCAGGCCTGTTGTAAGTTCTGGAAGTTTTGCCACTGAATCCATCCTAGAAACTATGACCAGGGAGAAGTCTCTCTTTTAAGTCAAACACATGACATACGTGTCACCTTCGGCATATGTTGGGAAGCTGCCTGACCAGGTGTAGAGTTTAGGTTGAGATTTTGGGAAGCCCGCTCACAATTACCCTGCTAGCCTCGCACTACAGAACCTCCTGGGAGCTGGTCTGTTGCATGAATGTTTTGGTTTTCTTCAGGTTCTGGGCTAATATCCAGACCAAGTTAATATGTCTATTTTCCATGGCTATGCCACCTAACCGATGAGCTCCAAGAGAGGGCTTTGGAAATTCCAAACCTGGGAAACTGTCTCCCACTTAGTCTCTTACTGTGGCATTTTGAGGATTGTGCCCTGTTGATCTCAAGTTTTGTCAGTTAAGATGGAAGGTTTCTTCACCCACTTTAAATAAACAACATTCTCATCCTCTTCCATTCTTATACTTACAAATGTTCAATGCTTGATCCAGTAAAATTCCTTCTGACTAGCTTACCTTTTCCTCTCAAATGCATGAGAGCTGAACCTTGTGTAGGTAAGAGTGAGTGATGAATAGTTCTGTTTGCAGGTAAGGGTGTGCCATTATACTTCATCCAGAAGTGCCCAAGTATGTCTTCCTATGAGATACCACTTCTTGGGTGAAACGTAGAAATCTTGATTACTCCTGCAAAACTGTGGCATTCTCATTTGAAAGCATAGTGGTTAGGTCTTAAAACATGAAGCTGCCACTATCTCTGACAAGCATTTCCCTGATTTTATTAATCTTTGCATAGCTCCTTGTCTCAGCCTCTCTTGTCTAACTGCCTGATTTCCATACTTCCTATTTATGAGGTTTCCCAGTTATGGTGCACTGGCATTGCACTGGCCCTGGTTGTTCATCATCTATCCATAAGGATTGGCCCTGGTTGTTCATCATCTATCCATAAGGATTGGCTCTGGTTGTTCATCACCTATCCTTCTGGAAGAATAGGAGATAATGTTAACGGCCTGTAAATGGCACAGGCAGTTCCCCCATAGGGTCCTGTGGATCCCATGATGCTACATGGAAGTGCATTGTTCTTTAAATGAAGTGTAACTGAAAGCAGACAAATAGTCCTCACAGCTGGCGATACCAATTAACAGAATAGTTTTGACTTAAATATTTTGAATATTTGCAGAGGTTTTCATTTGCGTATCTGGATTTCCCTGCTGGGTCAGTGGAGAAACAAAAAGTATATGTTTAGTGAGGAAGTGAGTTAAAACTCTGTTAGATGGTATGAATTAGTACAAGAGTTTTAATTTACCTTTGCCACACTTGAGATAACATTAAATCAATTTCTGCAGGAGGAAGTGGAGGTCACCCTGACTGCCCTGCTCTTAAAGTGATTTGAAACACTCTCTTTTGAGTATTTCTGTCCTCAGTACCCTATTATGACTCCGTCTGGCTCTGATCTCAGCAAGTAGCACCTCTAAGAATGTATCCGAGAATCTGAGAATCCCTTTGTGCTGCTGGCTCCCTCATGCCCACTCCCAAAATTGCTGTTCCCAGTCATTCCTCAACTTGTCTTTCCTGTTGCTCAAAGCTTGCTTGTCCCTCTTGAACTACTGCAGCCTTTTAAAGATTAAATTACTACTTGCTTCCCTCCCTCCCAGCAGTGATAGTCCCAACATACTAAGGCTTCAATGTTGCATGAATTCTGGAGCTGAACGCAGTTTTTTCAAGATGTCTGAAAGTGAAGTAACCCGATCTCTATCTATTTTGTTTCCTCGTCAGTGCATCCTCTAAGCTATGAGCCCATCTATTTTTATAATTACTTTCACTGTATACACCTTCGGGCATCCTTGCTTCTCTGTATTTCAGGCATTACAAGACAGACCATCTGGTTTTCTTACACAGTTCCCACATTATTGCCTAGGATTTAGAATGTATCTGTGTCCAGTGGTTTGCAGTCATCTGAGACTCTGCTGTCTCTTCCTGTTTACCTTTCCTTTGGTGAAACATGACTCTACTGAAATGGAATGCACTTGAGAACCTTTCCCTGCACAGAGCTGAATTATTACTTTGTAAAATATAGACGTTGAGTTGCCATTAACAATTTTCATATTTCCAGCAGTCATGCTTCAACTGCTTTAGGTTCAGAACCTTTAGTTCAAATTTCAGTTCAAAAGAAGCTCATTGTAAAATCACTTTTAGGAAGAGTCAAAGCTTTTACTCTGCATTACTCATGAGGACAATCCCACGAGGAACCCAATGCCAAGGGTTTACACTGTGCTACAGTAACTTCATAGGCAGCAAGGTCTTTATTTAGGATTCAGTAAATTTCAAATGCATGCCAATCCTCTTCAGTTCACAAGTAGTGGCATTGATCTTCATGTTCTAAAATGTGTCATAAATAGAGTCTTAAAAAGTGCTGGAAATGAAAGATTGGTATATTTGGTCTGTGGCTGTACATTTTAAGGAATTTAGTTTTTGTACTTAATGTGGACCAAGTGAGAGTTCTTTCCTCATTTTTCCAGCAGATTTCTAGGAACATTCGACTTTAAACACTGTACTTTGATGGTGTTTGTTATTACCACAAGTGTTTGTGAGAGAGAGAGATAGTGTGAAATATGAAATCATGGTATTGTAGAAAATGCGAAGGCTGACAATGATCAAAGTAATAGAAAAGGAGGATTTAATGCAGAACAACATTTAAGTAACAAAGTCTTAGATGAGCTGGAGCTTCAGAGATTGGGAGCATTCAGAAATCAGGTCAGGAAGAATCAATAAATAATTCATGAATTTTACAGAATAGTGGAGTAGTAGGGTGGGTTGGCGGGTGCAGATGATACTGTGAAACTTTGAATAAGTTAGAAATTCAGTTCTAAATGAAACCAGACACCATGGTTTTACAGCTAACAATCTGACTTCAGTTAACAATTGGGGAGGGAGATGGAATTAGCACAGAGGATAGAAAGTCTTTGGCAACGTTTAATTTAGTGTCTTCAACTTTGCCAATGAAAAGTAAGTACAAATTCAGCCTCATTTTTGATTTGATAGCTGGTAGACAGTCAGAAGCTAGATAATGCTCATGGAGCCAGGAGAGGAGTTGTAAAGTACAGTTGAGTGTCATTAGCAAGGAGTTGAGAATTGATTTTTGGCAGTTGCATCGAAATGTAGGTCTGAGGATAAAGTAGAACCTAGGTGTACATTAAAATGAAATACAGAATCACAAGTTATTGTTGGAGGTGCACTGGTGGCATCAAGACAAACAGGACTGGATCCAAAACTTGTGGCAGAGATGATGGAAGAGGATGGCTTAGATGATTATAACAAGAGACACAGGGAAGACAAGGAAAGATAATGACCCATGATTTGAGTCAGAGAGAATATTATTCCTGACCTTTACCTGTGTAGTCTTATGAACATACAGTTTAGGAGCAGAAATTGGCCATTTGGCCTCTCAAGGTAGCTCTGCCATTTGGTAAAATTATAGCTGACCTGATTGTATCCTCAACCCTCAGACTTTCTTGTCTACCGTAATCGTCTGACTCCCTTGTCAAACAAGAATGTATCTAATTCACCTTAAAAATAAGCAATAACCCTGCCTCCGCTGCTCTCTGGTGAGGAGAATTCTGCACAGTAATGGTTGGTGAATAAATATTCACCTCATCTCATTCTTAATAGGAGCTCCCTTATTTATAAATGGTGTCTCCTAGTTCTAGCATTTACCACAACAAGAATTATCCTCTTAGCATTGGCCCTGTCATGTCTCTTCAGGACCTTATATGTTTCAATAAAATCACCTTTTGTTTTCTCCTAAACTCCAGCAAATGCAAGGACAACCTATCAATGTTTTCTTATAAAATATCACCTTCATCCCAGGAATCAATCAAGTGAGCTTCTTTGAATTATTTCCTTTCTTAAAGAAACTAAAACTGTACGCATTATTCCTGATGTGATCCCACTGATACCTTGCATAGCTGCAACAAAATTTTCCTACTTTTATACTCAATGCCTCTTGCAATAAATGCAAACATTACAGTTGCTTTCCTAAAAATTCTGTGGTTCTGTAATGACTTATTGTAATTGCATGCTAACTTTTTGGGATTCATGTACCTGGACACCCAGATCCCTCCGTAGCTCAGAGTTTCCAATTTCCTTTCATTTTTTAAAACAAGGCTGCTTTTCTCTTATTCCTGCACAAATAGATGAGTTTACATTTTCCATAGCTTATCTTTATCCCTTCGTGGACTTTCTCCTCTTTGTACCTTTGTGTCATCAGCACATTTAGCAACTGTCCAAGTCATTGATGTAGATTTAAGTATTTGATTCCCCAGTGTTGATTTCTGCGGCATTCTATAAATTACAACTTGCCAACTTAAAAATGACTCTCTTTTCCCTGCGCTCCAGTTCCTGTTAGTGAACCAATCCCCTATTAATGTCTAATATGTTACCCCTTCATTAGGGCTTTGCAAAATGGAGGTCAAAATTGCACATTTGGTTGTGAACTGATCTTTTGGAGGCTAGAAGCTGTAAAACAGCAATGACTGACAGCCCCACTCCTTGCTCTCATAAGTCTTCTCACACCCATCACTGCTGAACAAAAGGACTTGACGATTGTCAAGCCTTAGAATGAAGTCTCAATGGGAAAATATTTGGGAACCACTGCCGTACACCATGAGCATTTATTTTGTCTAATAACCTTTGATGCAGCAACTTACCAAATGCCTTTCAGAAATCTAATTGAGCCACAACTATAGGTTTCCCTTTATCCAGGTTATTTGCTATTTCCTCAAAGTACTGTAATAAATTAGTAAAACACAACTTCCCTTTCACAAAATTGTGCTGAATCTGCCTGATTGCATTAATATTTTCTAACTGACCTGCTATAATGTCCTTGATATTAGATTCTAACATTTTCCCTATGAGAGATAATTGGCCTGGAACTTTCTGCTTTGTGTCTCCCTCATTTCTTGATTAAAGGGTTTCCACTTGCTATTCCCACTATTTGCAGTATTGTGGATAAAATAGAAAACAGATCTGAATTCAAACTGTTGACAAAGGAATGAGAAAAGATTTGGGATAAGTATGTTCATGAACCTTGGAATGGACAGAAAGACAGAGAGTAGAATTTTTGAGGAGTGGCTGATGATGTCAATGTTGAAGAGCAGAATAATGGGAGAGGGAACCATTTATCGTCTCATTCAGCAATTTGTGAGGAAAAGTATAGATCCAATTTGTCTTGTATCTAATGTCTTAAATTTCTTAGCCATTCCAGAAATGTCTAATTCTTTGGCTATCAACTTATTTATTTTTGTATATGGGAAGTGGAAATGTCCAGAGACAACATTAATCTAAAAAGTATATATTAATTCAGATGCATCATTGTGTCCATTATGAAAACAATGTGTTTGCATTCACATTTGGGACCTCAATCACAGTTGCTTAAAGTGTTTCCTTTATAACAATTAGAATGATATTCAAAATAGTAATACAGAATGAAAAATTGATATCGTTGCACGGAAGTGTTTTAAGACTACAGTTACAGTCTTTTGTGCAGTAAAGAAATGAAAAAGCCAAGACCTCTATTGTTTTTATATTGTTAATACTAAAACATTGCAAATAGAAATGCCACACACAATTGTGAAAACTAGTGGACAATTAAACAACTCACTGGAGGAGGAGGAGTCCGGAGTATCCCCATCCTCAATGATTGGGAAATCTAGGGCATCAGTGCAAAAGAAAAGACTGAAGCACTTGCAAGCATTTTCAGTTAGAAGTGCCAAGTGGGTGGTTCATTTCAGCCTCCTCCTGAGTTGCCCTCCAACACAAATGCTAAGTTTCAGCCCAATTCGATTTCCTCCGTTTGATATCAGGAAATGAATGAAGGCATTGGATACTAAAAAAGGCCATAGGCCCTAACAACATTCTGCCAATAGAACTGAAGATTTGTGCTCCAAAACTTGCTGTGCCCTTGGCCAAGCAGTTCCAGGATAGCTACAACACTGGCATGCACCCAACAATCTGAACAATTGGCTGGGGGTTGGGTACATCCTGCCCACTAGGGCCTGATTATGGCGTGCTGAGGTGCTAACCAATGTCAAGCTTAAGACGCTCATAGCGTAAACAAAAAATAAATTTTATTCTACGGAAAGAACAATGAAACTAGAAACAGCAAAGCCTTATATTTTCATATATTTACATAAATTAAGGTGCAACAAAAATTCTAACTAAAACATATATCTTGTAATTCACCTATTTGCATTATGGAATACTTTCAGATGACTATACAATCGGATTTTTTAATAAGCATATATAAAATCTTTTAATCTACTGCACCATAAGAACAATTACACAGATCAGCACTTATACATGAGGTACAGTAAGAATGGAAAAGGCAAGTGGTGTGTTACTAAAAGAGGATTTGGGTTGAGTAGTAAAGATGTTTTACTGGATTCGTATAATGTCAGACTTTCATCATAGAATCCCTACAGTGTGGAAACAGGCCCTTCAGCCCAACAAATCCACTCTAACTCTCAGAGCATCCCACCCAGACCCATCACCTTATAACCCAAGCATCCCTGACACTATGGGCAGTCTACCAAGTCCAATCCACCTAGCCTGCACCTCTTTGAACTGTGGGAGGAAACCCACACAGACGTGGGGAGAATGTGCAAACTCCACACAGACAGCCACCTGAGAATAGAATCGAACCCAGGTTTCTGGCACTGTAAAGCAACAGTGCTAACTACTGAGCCACTGTGCCACCCCAAATATCTGGGGTGTTGATTTCAATTTTGACTGCATAAGGAAATATATTTTTGCCACAGAGGGAGAGCAACAAAGGTTCACAAAACTAATTCTTGGAATGGAGAGATTGTCTTGTGAGGAAACATAAAACAGTTTGGACATATATCTTACTGGGATCAAGATGGAGGAAGGATGTTTCCCTAGTTGTGGGTGCACAGTCTCAGAATAAGCCAGGCCATTTAGTGCTGAGATGAAGAGGAACTTCTTTACTTTCAGGGTGGGGAATGTTTGAAATCCTCAAGGAGCTTGTAGAAGCTTCTTCATTGAGTAATGTTCAAACTGAGAGCCAATATATTTCAACATACCAGAAACATCAAGGGATGTGGGGATATTGCAGACAAATGGTGTTGAAGTAGAATATTTTAAACTCTGTTTCTCTTACTACTTTTCATGTAAATCTTTTGTACCTAGGTACCTTTGTACCAAAGATGGAGCGTGTGGGGTGACACTATATTCTTTTCACTGTACTCCTGTACTTGGATACATATGACAATAAAATCTACACCAAATCTAAATCTTATGAATTTGAAGTAGCAATGCAACCTACATACAATTTAAAACATTGTCTTTTGTGATGTTTGGATACTGGTGATTTCTTTAAATGATAACCTATGAAGTTTATCACTTTCAATGCACATTCCGTTAAGTACAGACAACTTTACTTGCTGCATTGATGTCTGCGCCTACTTTTTGTTGCTTTTCAGCTATGAAATTATTTCTAAATAGCTCTTCACAATTAGGCTCAAAAGTAAAGCTGCAATTTTGCTTCTACATCGCAGAAAGCCAACCGAATCTTATTTTGGATGATAACTTGACACAGGTCCTGATGGCATAAACGTCCTCGATCTGAATAACTTTCCTTGATGTTATGTTGGATGTGTCCAACAGGTTTATGTGAAATCACAAGCTTTCGGAGTGCAGCCCCTTCGTCAGGTGCAGTGAGAGAGAAGAGCACACAGACTCAGAGATTATAGGCAGAGAGATGAAGGGCAAGGAGATCAATGGATCATACAACTGGTGTGAATGGATTGACCAAACCTAAAATGGCTGACTGACTGCCTCCTGGCGAATCTTTAATCATTCATACATTCCTGCATTCTAGAAATTGCAGAAGCAGGATATGGAGAACTCTGTTAAAAAGGAAATGCAAGTTTCAATTGATTAAGATACAAAATCCAGAATCTGTTTCAAGTCACTGCCCTGAAATAATTAAAGGCTTCATCAGTGTCTGCTAAACTTTCCAAACTTCAAACAGGCAGAGCAATAGGAATATACAAAAGGTGACATCTTAGGTCAGGCACTGAATTGTAGGCGCGAGGACTTGTTCGGAATCTGTCTCAGAGTTTTAACCTGGAATCAGGCTGGTTTCATTCTGAAAGCAGGAATTTATAAGATGCCACATTGACTCACTGTGACTACAAATTGTGTGTTTCTTGAACAAAATGGAATTTATCTGCAAATAAACAAACATCATGGATGAAATGATTCATCCCATAGGTTTGTGTGTGTGTGTGTGTGTGTGTGTGTGTGTGTGTGTGTGTGTTGGCGAGAGAGAGAGAGTTGGGTGTGTGCATGTGTGTGTGTGTGCTTGAGAGAGAGTGTGTGTGCAAAGATTGTGCAGGTGAGTGTGTGTGAGAGAGAGTGTGTGTTAGACGGTGTTTGAGAATGTGTGTGTGAGACAGTGTGTGTATCCGTGTGCATGTGTGTGTGTGTATGTGCGAGTTTGAGAGAGTGTGAGAGAGTGTGTGTGTGTATGAGAGAGTGTAATAAGTAATCCAAAACTGTACAAAATAATTAATGTAGAGAGATCAAACCAATTTATCAAAGTGGTACTGTCAAAACAGGACAGTAAGGAAGATTTTACAGATACAGAACAGTGTGGCGGGGTCACCTGTAGCACAGCATGAACCCAAGATCATGGTTGAGGGCGTCTTCATGGGTACAGAACTTGGCTATCAGTTTCTGCTTGGCGATTCTATGTTGTTGTGTATCTCGAAGTCTGCCTTGGAGGACGCTGACCTGAGGATTGGAGGCTGAATGCCCTTGACTGCTGATATGTTCCCAACTGGTAGGGAACACTGCTGTCTGGCGATTCATCTGTTGTCATAGCGACTGCATGGTCGTGCCATTGTACCATGCCTTGGGGCATCCTTGGCTGCAGCATATGAGATAGACAACATTGGCCGAGTCACATGAGTATCTGCTGTGTACATGGTGGGTAGTGTTCCCACATCAGTACAAAGGTGAAGAAAAGCATTACTAAGTGAATGGTAATTCTCAGCTATAGCTGAATTATCCTTTACATGTGCCTCCCACCTAATGTTAGAGAAATATTTTGCTATAGTGGAATCAGGATCCAAAAGTAATTTGTGTATGGTACAGTATTTCATAGTGGCAGGGAAGAATGTTTAAATTAACTTCATCAAAGCAGCAATGAATTCCAGCATGGCCAACAAGTTTCAGTGAATATCCAGCCATGTAATATAGATGGCATAATTATTTTTCTCTCTAGATTGTTTTGCTGCATTCCATTATACCTTCCTGCCATGTTAGCTGCATGATCATATGAATGTCTGATGAACTGACTAAAGTCAACATTGCAATCAGTGCCCAGATAATCCAGCACTATGTTGATAGCAATCTCATCGCTGTGTTTTCTAATTCAATGAAAGTTAGAATTTGTTCAATAGGAAAACTGTCATTACACGACACAGATCTTAAAATAACAATTAGTTGATTAAAATGTGAAAGGTCTGGTGTAGAGTTAGTAGACAAACTATATCCTGCTTTTTTTAAAGTCATCTTAAATAGATTCTCCTAGCTTTTTGGCCATTGGCTGAGTGAGTTTATCACATTTTGTTTTATATGAGGTGAAGGCTCCCCAGAGCCACTGCTTCTATCGTGGTTTATATGATTGACAAGAAATGGAGCAAAGAGTTCTATTAAGCCAACATTGTGGTGAGCCAAAACTTTAATTGTCTCTGCTAAAAAATTAGTCCCCATTCTGCTACTGTCCATAAGATTATAACGTGTTTCAGTAGATACCTCTTATATTCTTTTCACATTTTTATCTTTTCTTTCAGATGTGAATCCAAGCCACAATATCTCATTAAATATGCAAGCAAAGCTATTCCATGATCCTGAGATCTCATGATTTTGAATGCCAACATGTTTAATTGGTCAGTGAATCTATCACTAACCTATCAGTAATGTTGAGAAGGGTTTGTAGTCAAAACAGTAAACACAATCAGCCACTCCCAATCGTTTTACTTCATTAACTTTCATTGAATCAAGGCATGACACCAGGTTATAGTCCAACAGGTTTATTTGAAATCACAAGCTTTCAGATCACTGCTCCATTCAATAATGCACAGTTTGACCTCCTCCAGGCCCACTCAACTCCTGACCTCATTACAGTCTTGGTTCAAACATGGACTAAAGTCCAGAGGTGAGGTGATACTGTAGCATTTGACGAAATATGACATAAAGAACTCTTGACAAAGCCAGACTTAATGGAATCGGGGGAAAGCTCTCTGCTAGTTATATTCAAACCTAGTAGAAAGGAGGACAATTGTAGTTACTGGAAGCAAATCATCTCAGATGCAGGACAACACTGCAGGAGTTCCTTAGGGTAGTATCTCAGGCCCAACCATCTTCAACTGCATCTTCAATGAACTTCCTCCGTCTTAAGGTCAGAAGTGGGGATGTTCCCTGACAATTTAGCAGCAATTAGGACTCCTCAGACACTGAAACAGTATGTGTCCAAGTGCAGCAAGACTTGTGCCGGTGAGTGACAAGTAACATTAGCTACCCTAAGGAACTCCTGCTGTGTTGTCCTGCATCTGAGATGATTTGCTTCCAGTAACCACAATTGTCTTCCTTCCTACTAGGTTAGATTACAACCAGCAGAGAGTTTTCCCCCTGATTCCATTAACTCTAGTTTTGTCAAGGGTTCGCTATGTCATATTTGGTCACACAACTGCCAGGAGCTGACCATTTCCAACAAGAGGAAATATAACCATCACCCCGTGATATTTAATGAAATTACCGTCACTGAATCCTAGACTGTCAACCCCTTGGGATTACTACGGAGCAGAAGTCGAACTGGACTAGTTATATAAACACTGTGTACAAGAACAGGTCAGAGATTGTGTATTCTATGGTGGGTAATTAACCTCCTGTCTCCTCAGTGCCGGTCCACCATCCACAAACCCTAAGTTAGAGTGAGATGGAATACTCCCAAATAACCCTGGCTGGTTGCACCTTCAAAAACACTTGAGAAGCTCAACACCATCTAGGAGAAAACAAGCCATTTAATTTGAACCTCATCTAACACCACCAACTTTCACTTTCTCCACCATTGATGCTCAGTGACAGCAGAGTGTGCCATCTACAAGATACACTGCAACAGTTCAAACCCAGTCTCTGTTATCTAGTAGGACACTGGCAGCAGATAGATGGGAATGTACCCAACTACACATTCCATTCTAAACCTGTCCCGATCCTGACTTGGAACTATAACGCCGTTCCTTTACTGTTACTGGGTCAAAATCTTGGAATTACCCACCTCGTAGCATTGTAGACCACAATCACCTTCTCAATGGCAATTAGAGATAGGCAACATATGATGGCTTAGCCAGAGTTGTAAATCCTGTCACTGAATGAAAAAAGTGAATGAACTTGTGCCTGAATGTTGTGAAATTTATTATTCCTCTTCCCAAGAAGCATTTTCTGTTATACCTTATCCGAAATCATTTCTATCTGGTTTCACTGGATGAAGCTTTGCTGTCCTCCAGAGAATTCTGTCATTTTCCAGTTTGGGGAGTTATATACGTTCTCAAAATTTATTACTGACTGAACGAGTACGTTATGGCCTCAATACCGTGATTGGGAATCTCAGCTTATTCGCTAGGCTTCCTGTGCTGGTTCAAAGTTGTTTTACTTGTTTGAAAATATCATAAAACAATTTCTATTAAAGATATGGAAAAGGCAAATAACATTGATGAAATTTAAAATGTTAAACATTTACATTGACATTAATATGTTGCTCATATTATCGATGGATAATGGAGCAATGATATGTTAATATTTTAGCCTAAACTGAAAAAAACAAGGTAACAATGTGAAGCTATTTGCATATTTCACTACAGTTTCTTCTAAGCTGGCATTCAGCTGGCAAGTGGTATGCTCTTGTATTCATCGTATTGGACATGTAAACATGCAGTGTTTTTGCATAAAATCTAATATCGAACAATTCCAATGTATGAGAGACTGGACTGGTTTTTCCCTTCAGGACTAGGAAATAGAGGTCAGGACTGATTCTGGATCCTGAACATTCCCTGTGAAAGCAGTCACTTACTGGCATTTTCAGGGGCTGCCACATTACTTGGCTTGAAGCCAGGTTTACCATCCCATTCGGGACAGTGGGCAAGACCTGGATGGCAAAGGATCAATCAGAGGCTTTCTGGATTGAAAGCAGCATGAGGCTGTCATGGAAAGTAAAGTGCACTTCAACGTGGAGGCCTCCTCTCTATAAATTTTATATTTGATATTTAAATCTCTTACAAATTTTTAATTAAAAAATGCATTTTGTAACCAGGCCACCACCTTGGTGCGGGAGGGATCAGTGGTTATGATGGGAATTCCCTCGACAAGACATTCAGGCTGCCAGGGGTCACTTTCAAACACCTCAACTGGTTCTTAAACACTGTAGAATAGTGTTGGGCAACTGGAAATCTCCAGTCGGCCTCCTTTAACTAGCTTTGATCGAGCCCTTGATGAACCTGATCAGCAACTGTGCACAGTGGCGGGATGGGGAGGGTGTAGCCTTGCCAGGGCCTGTTCATACTCTGCAGAAATGTCTCAGAGGTGAATGGAACTGGTACACTGGCTGGCAGGACTATTTTGATCATGCTTACCTCCCAATTTGGGCCTCAATAGATGCCAAAAATTCAGCCTAGTACTGAGTGCATCACGCTCAGTTTATAACAATTTCTATAGATTTTCTCACTCTTGTAATTTCAGAAATGATTTATTTATAAACTCGATTAGGAAGGGGAGAAATACCAAATTTCATTTACTTCCGCTCCAAGGCCATATAACAGACCTAGGCCCCTCTGAACTACAATCTAGACAGACTCATTCCAATTCCTTAGAAGTAAATTACCATTTACCATAATTTAACAGATTAGGATTGCTTTTTGATGGTTGAACACACAATGTTGCCTTCAAATCACATTGCAAGCCCAAGCTTAATCCTGAGCATCTAGGACCCATGTCTAAAGAATATCACAATTTTGATCAATGGTACAAATAGTTTCATTTGTATATTAAAAAAAAGCCATAAGTTAAACGCTTAAATGTAGCTGGGAATCAAGTGTTGATTGCTCTAATGGTGGCAGAAATTAGTGCCCTCTCCTGTTCATGCAGCAGGATTGGGGGTGGGGGGTGGGGGTCATTTAATTGGGTGAGAGAATGTAGAATGGGACAATGATCTACACAAAAGATGCAAATCTTTAAAATTATCCTTTTCATCTCAACTCAGACATTGAATATGAGCCCACAGCGCAGAATTGACCCTAAATTTGTCATATCTGGTATGTCATTGGCAATCTCACTTAGGATGATCAGTGTGGGGAACAAGACATATGTCATACTAATGCAATTGGAAATTTAAACGGTACTTCTTGGATTGGAGAGAGCTATACTTTGCATCTATTAACTGGGATGTATCTGCACAGGGTTTACATGATACGAGCAATGAATTAGTGGGAAAATAGTGCATTTTCCAGTATGCACATGCCTCTCACCTTCCTGAACAAAGGAATTTAAGCTAAAAGTCAAAATGTAGCAGTCAGTTGCTGTTTGAGAATCAGTAAATATGACCTGACATTTCTCCAGGAAGATCAAAACATCAGGTATTACTTTGTCACTGGAATGCTTCATAGATTGACAGTTCTACACAGGACCAGGAATAAAATAACACTTCTCAAATGATATCCTATTGATTTATATCTTGTTTTAAGAAGTCTGTATTAATCTCAATACTGATGAGCTAGTATGAAACTTATGCAGAAGGTGCTGTTTAAATCATTTTATGTTAGTACTCTCCATCACAATTGAATATATTTCAGGTAGTTACTAGTACAGTTAGTCCATTTACTTACAGTATATTAAAGTGGCAAGCTGAAGCTTTCCTGGATTGATGGGTATCAAACTTTATTCCATAAATAAGACTGCATCTGAAGCTCGCAAATAGTGAGAATGAGTGGATTGTGGTCAGTTTCACTAATGCAAACGCAAATCATATTGCACAGCTCCTGAGAAACATACTCTATTTGTCACTTGAAATTACTGTTTAATTTTAAGTTTTAAGAATATTCATGACATCAAAATATACTTCATATTCTTCTCCACTTACTGTGAGTTGTCTCTCACCTCTCTTCAAAATAGCAAAATTCTCAAACAGAGATTAGGAATATTGTTCACATTCCATTAGTCAACAGTTTGAACTCTGTTACAAAATCCTGTTAAAACCCTTGCCAGAAACTCTGTGAATTTACCCTGTGATGCAATTTCCCAACCGCTCCCACAATTGTTAACTTATGCTGGATATGATTGTGGACCATCCTGTTCTGCTTTGATACTAAGCGAAGGTTAGTGCTGTTTCCCTTCTCAGGAATGGGTTTCATTGTGGCCACTCTCCAGTGTTCTGACATATACTCTACCCTAAACAAAAACTTTAAATATAGAGCTTACCCTTTTCTGCTCCCATAGCTCTCAGCATCATTGGGCATATCTTCATTAACTTTGCAAACTTCTCTGATACTTATATTTTCTATTGGCCATTACTATAGTTATAGTCCCTTGTTAATACTGAAAAAAGATGCATTATCAAAGCCTTCCTTTTTTACTCAGGAGGTTAAAAGAGTACCAACGTTCAAAGGTAGCAAGAATTTATACTGCATCAGGAAAAGGGTGCTGATAAGTTGGCAATTTGACTCTGATTGATTCAGCAAGCCATTGCTACAGCAACCCTTCCAACACTCTGGGTCGTAGATCGTCATGTCTATAGGATTCAGTGACTTCAAGTCCCCTTCCTTTCTCTAGTATTATTAAGTTTTTTCTCAGTTTCTCATTCCCACTGGTCGCCTAGTTCTCCAATATTTATGGGAGTTTTTTATGTACTCCAGCAGAAGACAGAAACAGAGTACTTGTTCAGCTTTTCTGCCATTTCCTTATTCCCCATTATAGATTCTCCCTTTCGTACCTGTTATGGGGTCATACTTACTTTGGCTGAGTTTTTTCCTTTTTATTTGCCAATAGAATCCTTTACATTTTTAAGAATGTTTTTCACGAGTTCACTCTACTTACCCATTCATTATCAATTTCTTTTCCTTCATTTGCTGAATTCTAAAATGCTCCCAATTACAGGCTTATTTCTTTAAGGCAATTTTATGAATTTCTTGCTTTAACCTAACATATTCTTTAACTTCTCTTGTTGTTAACCATGCACATTCAAAAAAAAAAATTGCTAGCCATAGCAAACATTCATTATACCTTG